>CM069857.1:128161190-128643690 GCA_036172795.1 Pelodytes ibericus | reverse complement strand
ATATGCAGTTCACTTGTTACTTCATCCCACTTCACATATAGACACGGTAGTACTATAATTTTGTGGGGAGAAAGGAAAGAGATTATTAAAGTTGCTAAATAAATATAATTGAGTGGAATGTGAATGTTTATGTTTAGATAGGAATTAGTATGTGTTAGTAAAACAATGTGCTTTTAACATGTGATAAGTAAAAGACCCCCTTGAGATTGATGCATAATGTAGAAAAAACTTGTAAATCCATACTCTATCTACAGATAATAATAAAGCCAATTGTATATTTTTTTTTTGCTTTTTATTGATAAATACAAAGAAATATGAGTGATATATTTATATATTAAAAAAAGACCAATAAATAGATATGAGAACCAAATGAACCCCATCCTGATGTTTGCAACAAGATGAAAGATTTATTAAAGTGCATCAGCTTAGAGAGCTTAACTGTTACACCATTGAACATGACCAGATTGACAGCAGGTGTATGTGTGACCTCATTCCATGGCCTCCAACAGCTAAAGTTAAAACCCAGATGGTTCAAAACATTATTTAAGGAGTATATTTACTAAAAAGTGAATTGAGGTGAGTTGCAAAGTCCAGGAATAAACAGCTCTGTTGGACAGATATTCACATTTGAGAATTTCTTTCACAACTATTAATTTCTTATTTTTGTAGTTCTTCAAGCTCACTTGCCAGTTCACCATAGTTTACTCTCTAGTGAATATACCCGATCGTGACCTTAGCTTTTCCTGCTGATCAGTTCGTATTTTCATGTAGTCTCATTCATAAGCTGAGAAAAATCAAATAATATCACACATTAGTACATATCTCCTCATAACTTTAAATTACACCAGGATTTTTTTTTTCTATATCTTTAATCTATAGCAACACATACAAGTCATTCACTCTCTTTGAAAAAAACCTCAATAACTGGATTCTTATTTGGGAAGTATGATACATTATAATCCCTGGACAATTTGGGGATTGTCTAGTGATATATAATCTTCCATGGCCGGCAGAGAAAAAACGCATCCCTCTAGATAAATTTTGTCGTGACGAAAGGCAGCAGAGAGACGAATATCAACGAGCATGAAGATACTAAAAAACAAATACAAATAAAACAAAGACATATCAAAACTGTTGTCCAGTCTTTCTAACATGCTACATTTTGCAAGATGCAACTAGCTTCAGAATAGGAGGCCTATGCAATTAGAACAATGTTAACAATGCAATAAAAGTTATGAAACTTCTCTGCTATTTATCACAATATTGGGAGGCTTTTAAAATGTTTTGACTTTTTATTTTGGTGTATGATATACAATAGTGTTAAATGTGTGCTATTCAGTGAATGAATCATAAAATATAATATTTGTAGGTAAAAATTGTGTGGCAAAAAAATGCGTCAATAAAAATGTTTAGGAAAGGAGAAGTAAGTTTAATTTTATACAAAAGACAGGAAGACTGTTCCTAGTTGCGGTTGAGGTAATCCAGACGCCGGCAAAAAATACCAGAACCAGGTAAGTGTGCAAAAAAGCATGTGGATTTATTAAGTACAAAATGAAAAGAATATAATATATAACTGGATACAAAACAAGGGACACCCGGTGAGGCTTTTCATCGTTTTTCCCTCACCGGGTGTCCCTTGTTTTGTATCCAGTTATATATTATATTCTTTTCATTTTGTACTTAATAAATCCCCATGCTTTTTTGCACACTTACCTGGTTCTGGTATTTTTTGCCGGCGTCTGGAGCACCTCAACCGCAACTAGGAACAGTCTTCCTGTCTTTTGTATGCTGTGTTCGGCAGGAGCGCCGTGAGGAGTGACCCACGCCGGCATCCGAAAGTATGTTCTAGCCGTCTGCTTCTACTTTTCTTTACAAGATTCATTTTAGCTCTGTTTGAAATTGATATCAGTATACAATGGTCACTCACCAATAGCAGATTATGAAGTCACATTTTCATCATCTGTAGGGTAAAAAAGAAGGCATGAAGTCTTAAAAGCAACAAGTAATAAGTGGTAAAGGTGGTAGGTCAGTGATGGTAACCGGAGCACTGTTCATGTACAAGGTCAACTGAGCATCATGGCATATTTAGGTCTAAAACATATGCAGTGTCAAGATTAGCCATCACTTAGGTAGAGCCAATTCAGTGAGGTGACATCATCTACTCAGCATGTAAAATATATTAAAAAAAAAAAAAAACTTTCCTTTTTTAATCCTGCAAGCTAAAACAAATACTTAATATGCAGCAATGGAAAATGAGAATAGGGTAAAGGTGTGGTCCAATGCAGGAGTAATTCTGCCCCTTACTTCAGGACTCTTATAACATCCTCCATTACAGATTTATCTTGTTCGATCCCATTCTGTCCTCTTCCACTGCAGTGTTTGATAGTGGCCTAAATATAATGTTTCATTCTGCCACTTTTTTTTTTTATAAGGGAACAGTAATAAGGCCAGAAAAAACAGCAGAGGAGATCCATCTCACAGATGGCACAGACCTCTGCTTCCTTGGGACTAAGTATGGTGGAACTTTATCAGGTGCATGGACTCACATTGGAGTAACATTCAACAACATGTTTAGCATATTTACAATACAACCAATAACAGGCTATTTAGACTTATTTGATATGCTAACACCCCCAAGAGACATGGGTACTTTATCTGTTGGAAGAATTTAATTTACCTTTAAATGTGACGAGGTACTGTAAGTCAGCTGTTGCCACATCTATTGCTCTTCTTCTTCTCCTCTTATTAAGCAGCTAGAAAATAAGTCAAAAACAATGCACACTAAGGATTGGAATATACATTGTTGTAGTAGGATAAAAGACCTCTTAGAAGAGGCTTTGATGATAGATTAGACTAGTGATTTCCAAACCAGTCCTAAAGGCACAGCGACAGTCCAGGATTTAGGGATTTCCCAGTTATGTCTAGGGCATTAAAAAATAAAAAAAATAAACTCCTTGGACACAACTGGGTAATCCCTAAAATCCTGGCCTGTAGGCTGCGCCTTGAGGCCTTGTTTGGAAAGCACTGGATTAGACATATTTAGTATAACAAAAGATTATTGAATAGTAAACACAATGTCATAATTACATACATTGGTGTGCATAATCTATTTCCAGCCAGTGTCACCAGCATTGCCCAGCAAATGAGCAATTTTGGTGCCTACCTCTGTCATTGACAGACAGTGACATGCATCTGTCATGAATATAGTTATCCTTGACATCAGACAATGGAAAAGAACATTTGAGGTTTTTACAGTAGATAAAATGGGAAATGAATTATTGGCATTTTATATAACTCTTTATATGATCAAATATTGAGTGACTGATTAACTTACATTTGGGAAGCATGACATTGTTGCGTTGTTACACACGGCCACATTACTGTGTAAAAAGAGATTGTTGTTTTTGTTGACCTTCAGGGCTTTAATTGAATATGTTTTTTTAAGTGGATCATCTTCAGTTGAAAGGTCGGTCACATTACCATTGATTAAACACCTGTATACAGAAGAAGAATGAACAGGTAAAAGGTGTCAAGGACACATTATTTTATAGCAAGGAGAAACATAAAATGTGTTGAAATGTGATATACACAGCGCCTATTTTGTGAAATCAAAGTGAACCCTTTACCAAATACAAAAAAAAATAAAAAAATAAAAGAAATAATTATTATTATATATGTATACAAACCCAGCGATACACTGATTGAGGATATTGACAATGAAATATCTCAGTGGATTGGACAGATGAGTCGCATTGAGAAAATAAGCTGCTAGTCTTTATGAGAAAACAGTGGAACAAGCCACTGTAAAGGGAAACCGAATGGGAAGGTGAGTAGATAGGTAAGCACAGTCAAGGATTTTAAGCATGAGTGGGATAGCCA
Organism: Pelodytes ibericus; assembly: GCA_036172795.1. NCBI lineage: Eukaryota > Metazoa > Chordata > Amphibia > Anura > Pelodytidae > Pelodytes > Pelodytes ibericus. The sequence goes on along the minus strand of CM069857.1, from coordinate 128,639,811 downwards.
CAAGGCTATCCTAAATATACAATAGGGAACTGGGGACTTACAAAAGTATTTAGAAAATTGGGCAGACTAGATGGACCAAATGGTTCTTATCTGCCAACACATTTTATGGGAAGGCGAGTAGACACTAGACAGCGCTTGGCAGTTAAACAGATTAAGTGTCAATCAATATAAAAAACCAAAGATAGTAAATTAATATAAAATATATAAATTTAATAATATATAAAAACAAATGCAATATATAAATACATATAGAAAAAATATATACACAAATGTAACAAAAAAATGACAAATTGTTAAAAACAAGAAACAATGATATGTGCCTTTAAATACAAATGAACAGACACAGATACAAATGTAACCACAGGCAGAGTGTCAAATTACTCACTTGCTGATTAGGTTAGCAAAATACCATGAATAGTTGTATGGTCTGTTTGTTTATAGGCTGAAGAAGTTCCCCGAACGAAATGCGTCCCTCCTGTTAAGTGAAGTTACCTGGCCAGGTTCTAAATTCTTCCTTCCTTACTGACCAGCACGTTTCTGTATCCATGTACTATTCATGGTATTTTGCTAACCTAATCAGCAAGTGAGTAATTTGACACTCTGCCTGTGGTTACATTTGTATCTGTGTCTGTTCATTTGTATTTAAAGGCACATATCATTGTTTCTTGTTTTTAACAATTTGTCATTTTTTTGTTACATTTGTGTATATATTTTTTCTATATGTATTTATATATTGCATTTGTTTTTATATATTATTAAATTTATATATTTTATATTAATTTACTATCTTTGTTTTTTTTTTTATTGATTGACACTTACTCTGTTTAACTGCCAAGTGCTGTCTACTCACCTTCCCATAAAATGTGTTGGCAGATAAGAACCATTTGGTCCATCTAGTCTGCCCAATTTTCTAAATACTTTTGTAAGTCCCCAGTTCCCTATTGTATATTTAGGATAGCCTTGTGGCTATCCCACTCATGCTTAAAATCCTTGACTGTGCTTACCTCTACCACTTCCGCTGGAAGGCTATTACATACATCCACTACCCACTCTTCACTACCCTACTTCCTGATATTACTTTTAAATCTTTGCCCATCTAATTTAAGACTATATCCTCTAGTGAACAACATGAACAACATGAAACAGTGACAGTGTTTACTCACACATATTTATATATATATATATATATATATATATATATATATATATATATATATATATATATATATCCAGGCAACCAAGAGGTTGGAACAGGATTGCTAAAACCTTTCATTATATATTATAACTTACAAAAAAGCTATAACTTCATTTTTTCACACCACTGTTTTGTCTCTTTATATATCTCAAGGTAAGGTGCAAAGCATTCTAATATGTATTGTTTTACAAAATTAAATATGTAAAATGACTCCTACTTCATTGCCTTTAGAAAAACATCATATTACTATTTATAACTCTTACCCATCTTTAATGAAATGGTTGACAAATTCTGTATGATCAGTGTGGTTGCTTTCACTGGCATAGAATGAATTGACTAGTAAAACATGATCTTCTCCAGGTTGATCAGCTTCAATAGTTACATACAACGGGGTACCGGGTGAGATGTTCTGGCTGCTATACAAAAGGCTAGTAAGCTTTGAATCACGGAAGACAGATATCTTTAATTTCAATTTCTTAATGTGTTTTGGAGCTTGAGTGGATTCTGTTGTTGTAGTAATTTCCACTGTAGATGTAGCAATAGTAGTTGTAGTGAGTGTTGACTTATCTTCTACTGTTGTATCCTCTAGTGTTGTAGCTATGGTAGTAGCTGGAGCAGTAGTTGGTATAGTAGTGGGGGTTGCAGTTGATGTAGTGGAGGCAACAGTTGTTGTAGTAGGTGTGTCATCTATTGTTGTATCATCTGGTGTTGTATCTGTAGTAGTGCTGGTGGGAGCAGAAGTTGATGGAGTTGAAGTAGTTGCTGGAGTAGTGGTGGGTTCAGTTGTTGTACTGGGGGCAGTAGTTGTTTCATCATCTATTGTTGTATCATCTGGTGTTGTATCTGTAGTAGTGCTAGTGGGAGCAGTAGTTGATGGAGCTGAAGTAGTTGCTGGAGTAGTGGTGGGTTCAGTTGTTGTACTGGGGGCAGTAGTTGTTTCATCATCTATTGTTGTATCATCTGGTGTTGTATCTGTAGTAGTGCTGGTGGGAGCATTAGTTGATGGAGCTGAAGTAGTTGCTGGAGTAGTGGTGGGTTCAGTTGTTGTACTGGGCGCAGTAGTTGTTTCATCATCTATTGTTGTATCATCTGGTGTTGTATCTGTAGTAGTGCTGGTGGGAGCAGTAGTTGATGGAGCTGAAGTAGTTGCTGGAGTAGTGGTGGGTTCAGTTGTTGTACTGGGGGCAGTAGTTGTTTCATCATCTATTGTTGTATCATCTGGTGTTGTATCTGTAGTAGTGCTGGTAGGAGCAGTAGTTGATGGAGCTGAAGTAGTTGCTGGAGTAGTGGTGGGTTCAGTTGTTGTACTGGGCGCAGTAGTTGTTTCATCATCTATTGTTGTATCATCTGGTGTTGTATCTGTAGTAGTGCTGGTGGGAGCAGTAGTTGATGGAGTTGAAGTAGTTGCTGGAGTAGTGGTGGGTTCAGCTGTTGTACTGGGGGCAGTTGTTGTTTCAACATCTATTGTTGTATCATCTGGTGTTGTATCTGTAGTAGTGCTGGTGGGAGCAGTAGTTGATGGAGTTGAAGTAGTTGCTGGAGTAGTGGTGGGTTCAGCTGTTGTACTGGGGGCAGTTGTTGTTTCAACATCTATTGTTGTATCATCTGGTGTTGTATCTGTAGTAGTGCTGGTGGGAGCAGTAGTTGGTGGGATTGTAGTAGTTGTTGGTGTAGTGGTGGGTGCACTTGTTGTAGTGGGGGCAGTAGTTGTTGTAGTAGTTGGATCATCTTCTATTGTTGTGTCATCTGGTGTTGTAGCTGTAGTAGTACTGGTGGGAGCAGCAGTAGTTGTTGTTGTAGTAGTTGTTGGAATGGTTGTGGTAACTGTAGTAGTTGTTGGCGTGGTTGTAGTGGGTGTAGTAGTTGTTGGAGTGGTTGTAGTTGTTGGAGTGGTTGTAGTAGGTGTAGTAGTTGTTGGAGTGGTTGTGGTAGTTGTAGTAGTTGCTGGAGTGGTTGTGGTAACTGTAGTAGTTGTTGGCGTGGTTGTAGTAGGTGTAGTAGTTGTTGGAGTGGTTGTAGTTGTTGGAGTGGTTGTGGTAGTTGTAGTAGTTGTTGGAGTGGTTGTAGTTGTTGGAGTGGTTGTAGTAGTGGCTGGAGTGGTTGTGGTAGTAGTTGTTGGAGTGGTTGTAGTTGTTGGAGTGGTTGTAGTAGTTGTTGGCGTGGTTGTAGTAGGTGTAGTAGTTGTTGGAGTGGTTGTAGTAGTTGTTGGAGTGGTTGTAGTTGTTGGAGTGGTTGTGGTAGTTGTAGTAGTTGTTGGAGTGGTTGTAGTTGTTGGAGTGGTTGTAGTAGTGGCTGGAGTGGTTGTGGTAGTAGTTGTTGGAGTGGTTGTAGTTGTTGGAGTGGTTGTAGTAGTTGTTGGCGTGGTTGTAGTAGGTGTAGTAGTTGTTAGAGTGGTTGTAGTAGTGGTTGGAGTGGTTGTGGTAGTTGTAGTAGTTGTTGGAGTGGTTGTAGTTGTTGGAGTGGTTGTAGTAGTGGTTGGAGTGGTTGTGGTAGTTGTAGTAGTTGGTAGAAATGGCTCTGAAAAAAGGAACAAAAAACATTATAGTGATAGTCAAGAGTAATTTCTAATCTTAGGGATTTATTCGTGAAAGAGAGAATGACTGTGATTAAACATGGAATTCAGAAGAGAATAATATACTTGTGTAAATGATGCCATCCAAGCAGGTGTGAGTGTGCTGTAAACAGTGTATTAGGCTAAAACCATTAACTTATCACCCTAATACCTAATTCAAATTATGTTTATATAATTGCTGTCAACTTTTTTAGGGTGCCTTTTTGTCTTTTGCTTACTTATGTAGCACCTATAGTTCACATAAGACTTTATTCATAAAAAGAGAATTTAAAATGTATGGCCAAAGTATCCAATTCAGGTAAATTGAGCTTTACAATGTAGCTATAAATTGAGTAGGGACTAACCTGCTAGACAAACTCACCAGGTTACTCCCTGGTACAATGGGGGCTATTCGCTAATTTATCTATACATTGTGGAGAGACAAATGTAATAACTGAGTACTGTGAGTACAACTCCCCACCATCTCACATTTGGTAATTAGCAACATTTGCTCAGTTTCTTTCTATACATTTTAGTTTATGTTTATAATTATTATAATTATAATTGTGTTGTGAATTTTGTTGGAGGCTGAATGTCAAAGGTCTAAGGAATTATTTTCTCCTGCCCCCTTTTTTAGTTAGATACCCTCAGACATGTCCTTTTTTGTGTGTGCAATTAGTTTCCAAGTTACCGGAGGATTTAAATATATTGATATTAATATGTTAGATTGATATAGGTTAGTTATTATGCATAACTCGATTAAAGGTGGGTTAATAAGGTAAAAATGGGGAGATTAAAGCATAATTTTTTTCCCCATTTGTTCTATTAAAAATATGAGGAAACCTACAACTACAGTATGCAAAATGCCTAGAGTGTAGAAGTGAGCGTTAGATGTTTTGGCTGTAGATTACATTTTTAATTGTTTAAAGTGTTTATAGATTTGATAATAAATCATAAAACAACCAATCAAATGTGTATAGTTAGAAGTATATGACAGTAGGGTCTCCATCTGTTGTTGAACTTTTATACCTCTTTTCCTAATTTTCTTTGTGGAAAACTAAATGCATGTTGAGATTCCGGGTACTGCAACAAAGTATCAGCTTGCTATGCATTGTAAATTCTTTTCCAAGTGAAACATAAACTGTCCTCTAAACAAGTGTTAATCAAGTTGTGTAAATGGCTGCAGGGCATCATGCAGCACAAGTGTACGATGACCAGTTAATGAGTGAGGCCCATTTCCTTAAATTAAACAGGCTGGTTGAGTTAATTGCCAGGGATCTAGCTACTGATGTGTAAACTGCAGGACTTTAGTGTTAGAATTCGGTGTACTATGGTCTACTATGGGACTTGGTGGAGTTTTTAGATATTGCCATTTGAATGTGGATTATCAGCTTCTGTTCTTGATACTGTTACTATTGTCTTGCAATGTAATATCAGTTTTGTGTGTTTAATGTCAACTTTTTGCGAGGCATATGTCTGAGATTGCATCTTTTTTTCTTCACTTCTATCACCTACAAACACCTAGGTGTGCCGGCACCACCTAAAGACGAGGTAGACACCGGTCTAGCGCGTCTTTTTAAAAGGAGTGCCACACGCTAAGGGGGAGGGAGGCATACCGCACTGGGTGCAAGGTGAAGGTCTGCCCCCAACTATGGTAGCAGCGAGGTTTAGTGCGTCGCTGAGAGCAGCAGCCAGTACTAGCTTGCGCAAGCAAACTGTCTGAGCTCTGTGTGTGTTTAACACACAGAGCTAGTACTGCCCGCTACTCCCAGCTGGCAAAAAGCTTTTAAAAAAAATGGACGTGGAGGGAGACATGGGGAGGGGGGGACAGGTATGGGAGGGTGGGAGAACAGACATGGGGGAGAGAATAGAAATGGGGGGAGAACAGACATGGGACGGGAGAGAATAGACATGGGTTGAGAACAGACATGGGAGTGAGGGGGCTACAGACAACAGATATGGGGGGAGAACAGACATGGGAATGAGGGGGCACAGGCCACAGATATAGGGAGAGGACAGACATGGAAGGGGGGAACAACAGACATTGGTGCAGAGAAGAGAGACAACAGACAAGTGAAGGGAGAGAGAGACATACAATGGTTGAATAGGAGAGGAAGATAGGCATGGGAAGGGAGAGGGACAGACATGAGGGGGGAGAGGAGACAGACAGGGGACACATTAAGAAATTTACTTTAAAAAATAGTGGTTTATGTGTATGTGAATGTCTCATATATGTGTGTGTGTGTCTGTCTCTGTGTGTGTCTGTCTGTGTGTGTGTATAAATGTGTGCACGAGACTTTTTGCGTGATTTATGCACTGTTGTCTAGCTGTTGTAAGTAGGCGAGGGAGGGGCAGAGCCAAGGGGGCAGCAAAATGAGGATTTGACTAGGGTGGCAAAAATCCTTGCACCAGCCCTGCCTATAAATAAATATAACATCTCACAGTGGACTGTATTATCCAATAAGTAGCAATCCTGCATCTGGAATAATATAAGTGTTGGACAGAACATCTCCCAGCTATTTTTACTGTGTTGTGGTGACACCCTGGACAAATACAGTTCCTTTATTTTTTGCCCCCAGTCACACATTAAATAAGTCATCTTTACAGCTCTTTATCCCTGGATATTAGTTTGACAATGAGGTGCTAAGAAAGCAGATAGATAGTAAATGCACATTAATTTATGACATTTATTGAGGATTAAGTTAGGTAGCTCTTCTGTTCTCTGGTATGCTTTAAGATGCAGATACATAAACAATAAAACACTCTGCTAAAATGCATTCAGTTACAATATATTCAAGGATAGATAAAATGAACTGTACCACTGATTCAAAAATAGTTTTATACCATATAATCCAGAAAGTGAGCACCTGTTTCATAGTTTTAATTGGTCCATCACAGGATTCAGGGCTTTATTCATGAATGAGGAAATTACAGATAACTGGCAAGAGAATTTCAAACTTAAAGTCACAGTAGCCAAGTTTGTAAAAGTGTCCAATTCAGTTGAATTAACGAATTGTTCCAATTCAGTTACTTGTGCCTTAATGTTGACATTCCCTTATCAATTCCCTGCAATTCTCTATTTCATGAATAAAGCACTAAGATAACCAGTCAATAATAAAATGATACATTCCAGGCTTAAGACACATATTTTCGGTTGGTTCACTCACCTGTGCAGTAAACATCATACTTGAGTGTTCCTGTGTATTTGTAGACATAGCTTCCATCAGGACAAGCTTTCACAGGAAGATTTGCTCCAGTTATGCAGCTCGATAATGAGTTGATTGTGAGGGGAACCTGCACTATGCCTTGTCCAATAGTTGGGTGACTGCCCCCCAGTGTGAAGGGCTGAAGGGAGCCGCATTTCAAAGGGCCAACACATCCTTCCTTAAGCTTATAGTTGTTGTTGTAGCCAAACCACCCAATGAGATTTCGGTCAGAAGAGAATCTCCCTGCGGAGTTAATAGTGAACAGTCTGCTACTTCCATCTAGCTTTGTAGCAAAATTGCAAGGGTCAGCGCATACTATGTTGTTCCCATTATAAATGCAGTCCAAGCCAGGGTCACAGTTGCACTGAGTGTATGCACTACACAGGTAGGTGCCAACCTTATTAATGCAGTTTGACTGAAGAACACACTTGTTTTGTGTAGGAATGATGCATTCATTTACATCAACACAGGATTTTGTTGCAGTGTTCCAGGTATATCCTTCTGGACAGCAATTTGTACTGTCACAAAACACAAGTTTTGTACAGTTAAGACCATCCCCGACAAATCCAGGTTTGCAGGTACATATTGCGTATGTTGTCTTGTCAGTACAGGTAGCACTGCTGGTCGAATTACAATCATTACATGTTTTAGCATCTGTGGAAATAAAAAAATAATAGTTCAGATAATAAAAGACAATTGTGTTTTGCTTGGGCTTCCTGTAAATTGGTAATTCAGCAAATATCTATAGACTATCTTTCTATGTTGCATCTGGTCATTGTATGTTGTTGCAGAATATATGGAATATACAATCTTGAGATGTCAGACTTTAAGCTTACAACTCAACTGGTTATACATTTGACACCCCAAGTATAAACTTCTGAGAACTTTTTGAGACACATGTCCTTCAATGCTAGGTAAACCATATATATTCATTCAAGTTAGAACAGGTCCTTATAGACCCAGACCCAGTGGCATGTGTTTAAAAAATAATAATAAGGAATCATGTCAGAAACTGATCTCTTGTATAATAGGACAAACACTTCCTGACTGTGTTTCCTGCATTATACTGACAACTGACTTAGTGGGCCAGTGTTCAACTATACAGCTGCAATCAAGAGTAAATGAAATGGCTCAATAAGCACAGGGAAATGTAACTCTTAAATTATAGTAACTCTCACTTTTTCAGGTTATTGTTAGTTCTAGTGTTTTTTCTAAAATAGTTATAATTGCCCTCTTGTTATGCATAGGTTTGTGGACTTCCCTGACTGTTTACACTTGAATTGTAGAAAGAGATGCACAAATGTCTTATTACTGTTTATACTGTAAATGTAGAAGATAGTAGACTTGGACATAGTCAAAATTTTGTTTTCTCCAAACTAAATTTCATCCATTGATGCATTCAATTTGGATGAAATTCATCCATTATTTTTGTTTTGGGAATTCCATTTGGATGATTCCATTTTTTGTGCAGACATTTCGGCAGCTGAAATGGTAGCCTGGGCCTTCCCCACAGACTTCTTATTTCAGGACAATTTTGGGAGGACCTTGGCTATTAAAGAAATAGCCGAAGTTCTCAATATGGCCTGAAATTAAATAAAATCAAAAATAAAATTGAATAAAATATAAGAAAACATATTAAAATAACATATATTAAATGAAAATAAAAATAGATATAAAAACCACATTAAAATAAATGAATATTAATATCAAATCTGATATTTATGTTATATAATATAGTGATAGAAGAAGCTACAGTCCGGTCAAGGTGCAATAATGGTTCCCAGACAGATCAAGGAGACTTGTATACTGTCATGTGTTAAAAGTCATCAAAAACACTCCCTTCACAGTCTGTTTTTTTGTTATAATAGAAAATAGATGCTGGTCTGCTCACATACTTTTCCAATAAGTTATGTTTGTTATTGATGCATGTTAAAACTATAAAGTATAAATTCATGGAAAAACTGATTCACCATAGTATGGTGATTAGGGTATTTGCCACATTATACTCTTGATTTGTTGCTTTCAAAATACTGACTGGGTTGCAACCCTATGTGCAGTCAAATAAGATACTGTTTTTTTCAAGCAATTTTATTTATTTTAGTGTGTTTTAGTTATTGATTGATTATTATTTGAATATTCTTGAAACAGACATCAATATGCAGATCAGTAAATTATCTGAGTGGCTACTGCTAACATTTCAACTATAAATCAAACATTTTGTTCATACTTACTTGAGGATAAAGCTGTGTGGAGAAAAAAGAAAATATGTGTTAATATTAATGTATCAGTACATAAATAATTTTATTAAAGGTCGCATGCTGTTTATGAAAAACATGTTTATGAAAAAGAACTATTTTTGAACTTCATGGTGTAATAAAATCTTACTTAAACTAATAATTCATTAAAGGGACACTACCACTTACATAAGATGTAAATAGATTACCTGTGCATTTAAAACAAACACATAAATAAGACATATGTCACTGTTTGTTTCTATGTTTGAATTAATTGCATACAAATTAAAAATAAAATTTGGTGTCTATCTCCAGCATCAATTTTGATAATTTTACCCAATTCTCCACAATCGTCTAGCAAGTCTCACAACTTTGGCCAGAGCCTGCATGATGATGTCATAAGATACACCCCTGTTCTCTGACTGACTCCTGTGTATCACTAGTGGGCAGGACTAGGTGGCTGTGTACAACTTTTTTTACCTGCCTTCTAACACAACGAGAGGCGATTGACCTGATCAAACAGGATCATTACTTTGCACCTTGTGATGTAATAGTTACATTACCCTCCCATTCAATGCAAGTCTATGGTCAGAATTTAGACTTATCAACTGCATTCTGTGTCCCCAGCTGCAATGTGAGATACTACTGCTGTAAAGTCTCTGAGGGGTAGAATCCAAAAAAACTATATTTCACAAAATGGCGGTACCCAGTCACACTTGTTTAGTAAAATATTTCATAAAATAAACTCACATAACTAAAACAAAAGACATATCTGAAATCAATCATTCAAAATAAAAACAATAAACCCTTTTCATTTTTGGTGGAAGTGTCACTTTAAGCAGACTGACATTCATTCTCAATTAGATTTTAAGGTTTTAATTGGTTTTATATCTTTTTTTTTAAAACTTCTGATTAGTAGATGTTGAGCAAGATGGCAATGGTCACTAGCATTGGCCTATATCAGCACATACTACTATTATCCAATAGATGTACATTTTGATAATATGATTGATACTTATGATAATATGATTTATACTTATGTATAAATCATATTATATTGTAAATAACGCTGTCAATTTGCAGATTTATTCGCTATTCAAATTTAAAATGAATCATCACAGTTCAATAATGGAGATCTCCAGTATAATTGTATTTTAATTGTTAGGCTTACTCACTTTGTGAAACAGTCTCCTTTATACAGAGTGTAAACAATACGATTCCCAAGAGCATATATATATTTCTTCCCATCGTGTTCAACTCTCAGTTTCTGTAAATAAGTCATATAACAGGTAAGTCCAACATACATTAGGTAAATTCATCAATAGAAATTTAAGGCATATATCTTGCAAAACTGGATCATTCTAATAATCAGCATAATTATGTTATGATTATAATTAATGATAGACCTTAATATTAAAATGTTCACAATGTATTAAAAATGTTGGCATATACATGTAATATAAATCTGGATTGTAAATGTTATATAAATGTTGGGTAATGTTAAATTTATTTTAGTGGTGAAAGATTGTCACCACAACAATAGTTTTATGTATAGTTTGTTTCATTTTGTGTTAACCTTCATGTGACTTTTTGTGTGTTTTGGGGGGAAAATATGACAGGATAATTAATAATAATCACAAAGTGGTACTCATGTAATCTACCTCAGAAGTATAATAGGCTGAGATGAGATTGAGCATTTTATACATTAGATGCATTAACCCATTGAGCCATAGCCTGTTTTTTTTTTTTTTTGCAAAACACAAATAGAAGTAGAGAAAAGTCATACTGATTCACAATGCAATATTATTGCAATAAATGGCTTATTTTCTTGAGATGTGTGCAAGCCTTGTGTACCATTTTGTTTTGTGTCAAAGGAATAGTCTGATTTGAAAATATTCTACCTTAATCATCCATGTTAAAGTTAAATAATTCTAGAAATATATGCTTTTTTTAAAAAATTCTAAAACAAATATAAACATGTGCTATTTTTTTCAACATATGGGTAGAATCTGGGAGTCAAAAGCAACATTTCAAAGTGTTCCAAACAAGCATAAAATAAAATTTTCCTAAATGATAGCTATACTTGCAATGTGTGCATAAATCAATGTGTGCCTTACAAAGCAGACTGCAAATATGCAGGACATATATTTAACTTTACATATTCTTCTTCAGAATAAAGAAATTAAGTGTTTCCAAGAGAAACTGATTATGAACTAATTAATTGATTTCCATTTAACTGATATCAATTATAATTTTTGTAGAGTACTTTTTTTTTTGGAGTACTTTTGTTAGTCCCACGTTCCCGGTCTTATAGCTAGGATAGCCATGTGTCTATCCCACGCATGCTTAAAATCCTTGACTGTGTTTACCTCTAACACTTCTGCTGGAAGGCTATTCCATAAATCCACTACCCTCTCAGTAAAGTAATACTTCCTGATATTACTTTTAAATCGTTGCCCCTCTAATTTAAGACTATGTCCTCTAGTTGTGGTAGTTTTTCTTCTTTTAAATATACTCTCTTCCTTTACTATGTTGATTCCCTTCATGTATTTAAATGTTTCTATCATATCCCCCCTGTTACGTCTTTCCTCCAAGCTATACATGTTAAGATGCTTTAACCTTTCCTGGTAAGTTTTATCCTTCAACCCATGAACCAGTTTAGTAGCCCTTCTCTGAACTCTCTCCAAAGTATCAATATCCTTCTGGAGATACGGTCTCCAGTACTGCGTACAATACTCCAAGTGAGATCTCACCAGTGCTCTGTACAATGGCATGAGCACTTCCCTCTTCCTACTGCTAATACCTCTCCCTATGCAACCAAGCATTCTGCTAGCATTTCCTGCTGCTCTTTTGCATTGCCTACCTACCTTTAAGTCCTCTGAAATTATTACTCCTAAATCCCTTTCCTCAGATGTTGAGGTTAGGACTGTACCAAATAGTCTATATTCTGCTTTTGGGTTTTTACGCACAAGGTGCATAATCTTGCACTTGTCCACATTAAATGTCAGTTGCCACTGCTCTGACCATTTTTCTAATTTAGCTAAATCATTTGCCATTTGGCTTATCCCTCCATGAAAATCAACCCTGCTGCAAATCTTTGTATCATCAGCAAAAAGACATACTTTGCCAACAAGACCTTCTGCAATATCGCTAACAAAAATATTAAAGAGAATGGGTCCAAGTACAGATCCCTGAGGTACCCCACTAGTAACAAGACCTTGCATCGAATATACCCCATTGACTACAACCCTCTGTTGTCTGTCACTCAGCCATTGTCTAATCCATTCAACAATATTTAAATCCAAACTCAAAGATTTCAGTTTATTGATAAGCCTTCTATGTGCGACAAGGCTTAGTTAGCCTTGGTGCCACTTCATCAACCCTCCTGATATCATTAGAGAAGTACACATAGACATGCAAGACAGATTTGATGACAGATAACATACAGAGATTGAAAGGCAGACAAGACAGCTGAATAGAAACTATTTACTATGCACCAGTGAAACCCATCATAACACAGCTTAAACGGTTACCAATGGAATCCACCTGCAAGCTATGGGTGTTGCTGCACTTACTGTTGATGCTTTCCTTATTTATAGTTTTCTATGCAAATAAACATAGATCCCCATACAAGTGAATAGAGCTCACACTTTAGACAAGGATGGCTTAAAGAGGCAGTAAACTTTTTTTTTAATTTGTCAAAGTACATGCCAGTTTATCCTCTAACTAGCAGCTATGATGCTACCCTTGGCACCCTCTGTTGCCTACCTTCAAAAACAAGGACATCGCTGCACAAGCTGAGAGAGACTGTCGGACCAGACAGACCCTGACCAGACCCACAGGGTGGCAGAGCTGCGCCAGCACCCAGATGAACTCTGCCTTGGCTGAGAGGCAGAGCTCAGAGTAAACCCATGTTTATCTGTGAAGATACACGCCAGCTATACACAATTCAAGTGGCAAATGGCTTTTAAGTTTTGCTTCTATCAGTAAAGCAAAAGTTAAAAGAAACCTTTAGTGTTCAGTCAGCAGTTAAGGAATGCTTCATCTGGATCCTTGAATAACCCAGTACAGCTATTGCTACCTTCAATACAGAGTGCGGTTTTATTTCCCTTAAAGCCCTTTTATGGGCATTGTAACTTCTATAGGTCAAGTACATGTTAAGGAGAGCATATCCATGTGATTAAAATGAGTGACAGTGAGTTCTGTATTATTAAATCCAGTTTAAATATAATGGTAAATCATGATAATTCAAATTTTAGACACAATGAGTATTGTGGAAAAATTGTACAAAATCAGACAAGCCCCATCTCCCCATAGTGTGTTTCAACCTCTGCATGTATTTCTGATACAAAGTGTATTTTAAGCACATAATGCAAAATCTACAAATCATCTAATCTAATTAAACTACTATTAGGATTAAGCGAAATCCAAATGTGGCCAAAAGCATGCCCGTAATTGCTGGAAAGTGCAGATCTTGTCCCAAAACGGGCCATTCTGCGTAATTTTGCATTATACCCTGATATGGTCTGACCTTGGGTAGATCAGGGTCAGTTTGAGTAGGCCTTATAGAAAAAAAGTCCAAACACTAACTGCCACATAACTATGGTCATCAATTATATGGTATCTGTTAGTCCTACCTGATGTTGTTAAGAAGCCTCTTCAGTCTGTTGGTCTATTCTTTGTGGATGGGAATTAATATTATTTCCTTCAGTGGGAGGAGTTAAGGAAAGTTTGGTACCTGTCTCAAAATATACAGCTCTCACTGATGTGCAAAGAATCAGGTTGTGTAACATACGTAAATCCACTCTGCCAAAGGCATTGTAGCTTAAATTAGCAAACTAACCATGGTCATTTCTGCATAGTATAGGTCTACTGATGACATCCATACATGCTTGAGAATCTTTGACATACAAAAACAAAGAAAAAAAGACATTCAAGTACATTACCCTCAGGGCTCCCAATTATCGATGCTGCACGACTAGTACTAATAACTCACAATAATAATACTCAGAACTATTTATTTGTATTATCTTTTTTCATGCATGGATCAAGTAGTATTCTATGTAATAGTTTATGATAAATACTAAATTGGTATGAGGGTAAGCCATATGATACAGTGAAAAACTTTAAATGTGTGAAAGTGCATATTTTTTTGTATTGTGTATAGCAGACTTGATAAAACCCCAGCCAGGAAATTAGACCTGGTGCACAGGTATAGTTGTCCCCGCATGCAGGGGCGCTTTAAGGCCCTAGTGGGCCCTGGGCAAAGTTTTTACCAGTGGGCCATCCTCGACCCAATTTTTCTAAAGCCACAATGTAAAACTGTATGTAAATGTAAACTTTTTAATATTATATGCAACTATTTTCATATTATATTCAACTATTTTTATTTGTAATAAAAATGTTATTGAAAAATTGCATTTCTTGTTTTTATTCCATTCTTCTGCACCCCTTTGCATCTAAAGGGCTTAACAGCATCATACAATACCCTCAGTTCTTGCCATGCACCTATATTGCATCCACAGCACTTGGCTTGCACTTGGCATGATTGGTGGATTATGTCTAGAATAGCCAATTTCAGTCTCTGAGCCAAAATCGCAGAATAGATCTTAATATCGAGATTAATCAATGAGATTGGCCTATAATTCGAGACCTGAGTCGGATCTTTCCCTGGTTTTGCAATGGGTATAATATTAGCTAGCAACATCTCTGGGGGGAAGTTAACATCTGCCTCTATTGTATTATACATCCGTTGGAGTATCGGAGAAACTACTGGGCTTAAGATTTTATAAAATATGGCTGAGAAGCCATCTGGGCCTGGGGCTTTTCCCTCCTTCAAGTCACGAATCCCATTAGAGATTTCTATTTTTGAAAATGGCTGATTCAGCATATTCAATTTCTCAGGGGGGATCTGGCGGAGCCCCAGCCCATCGAGGAACTCCTCCAAGTCCCGTGGTACAGACTGCGACTTCTCCAGATTGTATAAATCTGTATAGTATTCTCTAAAGGCTGCACCAATCTGTGCAGGGGATATACATGTCTCTCCACGAAAATTGATTTTTTTTATCCTGGATGCCTGGGAGAGGAACTTAAGTTTCCTGGTTAAATCTTTCCCCGTTCTACTGTTACTACTGTACCACCGTTGTTTTAATCTAAGAATCGCAAAATCTGTTTTTTCTCTCAGTTTTATCCTGATGGAATTCCTCAGGGCCTCGAGCTCCACCAGACCCCCCCGGGTTAGGTTGTTTTTATGTGCTGTCTCTAGCTGGGCAAGGGAGATATATAGATCAGCTAGGTCTTTGCCTGATGTTTTTTTTTTCCAGGATCCCTGTTTGATAAGATGACCTCTTAGATAGCTCTTCATAGCACACCATAGTGTGAACTCCGATGTCTCCCCATTATCGTTGTTCTCCAGATAGAGTTTAGCCTGTTCTACCAGTTCCATCCTATCTCTCTCTGAAACCAGCAATGACTCATTTAACCTCCAAGATCCTCTAATCTTATATTGGGGAGCATCTTTTAGATTCAAATATAAAGGAGCATGATCCGACCAAGAGATGTTGCCCATTCTCGAGCTAAGGCATCTCTCGAGGCTGGACCCCAACATCAAAAAACAATCTATACGGGGATATGATGCATGGGGGGATGAATAAAAGGAGAAATCTTGCTCCTCAGGGTGGTGAGTTCTCCATACATCATAATATCCATTTCTATAAATAGTATCGGAAAATCGAATCGCTCTGGTCTTCAAACGGGTATCATCCTTACTGGGCCTTGTAGTTTTCCGGTCTTTATTAATATCAGAGATACAGTTTAAATCTCCTCCTTCTACGCAGATCCCCTTCCTGACCCCTTCCTGACCATGTCTCCTGGCCGACAGAAAGGTGTGGAGTGGTGATGACGTAAGGACGTATGCGTGTGGAGGGGGCGTGGACGGGAGGCGGCTCGATCTGAAATGGTGAAACGGTGAGACGGTGAGACGGTGATCCAAACAGGGCGTCCGAGAGAGTTGTCGCGAACCTACAGCGGATGGTAGAGAGAGGAGACAGACCTTCTACGGCTCGTATCTGAGCGCCTACTGAGGAGCCACATTTTAAATCCATCCTCGCAATTGATGGTATATAAGAGAACCTCTACTTTGCCTTCCCCGTTGTTAACTGCTACGGAGATTTGGAGAAGGGGCGAAGTCTCAGGACTGCTGTGGCTGTAATATCAAATGGACAACCTGGGACTCTCCCACGCCACCTTGGACAGATAAGTACACTTTTGTGCTGCAAATAGCAGTTTTGGTCCTTGCACTTACTGCTTGTTCAAAAAAAAAAAGAAAAAAAACTATTTCATCGAAATTAATCGTCTGAGAGATTTGGTCTAATACACTGTAGTGGTGTAACTCCGGTTTAATAACAACCCAGTCTGGATATATACCAGTGGGGAGATACTTAAACCTTGTGAATGAATGTATAAACCCAATTGCGCTAAATTTCGCTACAGAAGTCGTGGCGCCACCCGCTAACTGCTTGAAGCTCATTTGCTTAATACACCTGCATGTGGCAACACACGTACTGATAGACTACTTAACAGCAGGTTAGACGGACCTCTATTAACCATTGCTTATGGCTGCTTGAATTGGGGAGATACTACTGAATTTGTAGACTATAATATCGCAATCTATTCTGACTCGGGTTTTATACCAACAACGTGCAATTTTTGCTATACTTATATTTGGTGTGATAATCTATGCACACTCTGTGTTGAGCAGCCTAAATAATTTTGCAATTATAAAACATAACTCATCACTGACTCAGCCCTTAACATCGTGTCTCTAGGTCCTTAGCTCCTGTGGAGGGATTAACACGATTATTAATATATCCAATATACAACAATATTATCATGGGGCCCAAGGGAGAAAAAAACATAAACAAACAAGAGAAACCGAAAGATTCAAATAAAACTAATAAACCACACCCAATAAGCGCCTTTTATTCTCAGAGGAGTCAGCCAAATATATCGACAACATCAGATAAATCATCCTCCGACCTCTCAGCTGAACCTTTGATAGGAGAATTAGAAACCCATTTAACTACAGACACTCTAGAGAAAGCTCTGGATTCTTTGTATGTCAGGATCAAACTGGACCTGGACAGAAATCTATTAGACCTCAAAGAGGAAATTTCTCAGTTAAAGATAACTATCCAGGGTCAAGCTCAAGAAATAATAACAACCGCAAAAAAGGTCCAAGAGCTGACATCTCAGAACGAGGAGCTTACTGGATCAGTTTCTAGACTGGAAAATAAAATAGCCGACCTAGAGGATAGGTCCCGGCGACAAAATCTTAGACTCCGAGGAGTCCCGGAGGACATAGTGGACCTCGACCAATTCATTCTGGATCTTCTCTCAGTGTATATAGATTGCCAAACTTTCGGATCGATACCAATAGAACGAATTCATAGGCTTCCAAAACCATTTAATCTACAGCAAGCGACTATTCCAAGAGATATTATTGTCTGCTTTTCCAGCTTTCGTATAAAAGATAAGTTTTCTAGAGCATTTGCAAAAAATCCATCGAAGGACTCAAAATATGCTTCACTATGCATTTTTTCGGATATTTCATTGACAACCAGGTTGAACAGGAAGAAATTTGCTGCATACACTACCTGCCTTCGAGAGCATAAAATTACATACACCTGGGGGTTCCCTATAAAACTTAGAGTTTTGTATAAAGATAAAATTCATGTTTGCTTGGATCCGCAACAATTGAAAGATAAGCTTATACTTTGGAACTTATGGAAGGACTAGACCCTCACCCGACATGGGAGAAACCAAATGATGTAGAAACTGGCTCTTCATAGTGAATCAATGGGAACTGCTTTTTTTTTTTTTTTTCTCTCCCTTTGTACTCCTCTCTTTTTTTCCCTGGCCCCTGCATGGTGCGGATATGTTTCTAAATCGAGTATCCATACCAGGTGGAACAAGATAACTCCCTCTGGGGACGTAGCCCTATAGCACTGATATGACCTATGGTCTGTAGTCAATGGCTGCCATGGGCTGCTTCCCCTCGATTGTAGAACAATGTGAAGTTATAAGATGTGTTGGAGGGGGCGGGGAGGAGGGGGGAAAGAGGTAAATTTGAGGAATGTTTCCCATATTGATACGCTTTTTTATATGTTGACAATTAGATTAGATAACTGAATTTTTTTTTTTTTTTTTTTTCTCTCTCCCCTTTTTCTTGATCCACATCTGGATACCAATCGGGAGACGGCCTTGCACTTGTATAAAAACATAGTAGGACTCACATATGGTTTTATATCATTTAGTCACGGGAGGATAGTCGGTTATTGTTTATAAATATTGATACACATACAAAATACATTATTGTTTATTTTTGGTTACCCCCTTGTATTCTGCATTTGGATATTAATCGGGGAATGGCCATGCATTAAGAGGTAAATAATACATAATTGTTAGACTAACTATAGCAACTATTTATTTTGGATTAGTAAACAAATTTTCGAATATAGAATAAAAACACTTCACAAATAAGGTAAAAAACCTTCACTCACCTTGTTTATGTGAGCACTTTATTGCCTGGATAATACACTATATTGACGGCTCGAATTGAGTAAAAATTATCTATTTTTGGAACAATATACACAAATGTTCACATATATATAGGGGGAGAGAGAAAGAAAAAGGGAAGAAAGAAGGGGAAAAAAATAGATAGGTTGACTCACATATAGTTTTATATCACTTCGTCATGGGAGGATAGTTGGTATACTGTTTATAAATATTGATGTATACACACAAGATATATCTCTGCTTATTTCTGGTTACGCTGGTGTAACGGGAGGATAGTGAAGTTTTTTTTTATGAAATACATATTTTCCACTAAGGTGGTCCTAATTTCACTGATTAACAGATAATATGCCTCGTGAGTCTTCTGTTGCCTTTTCCCTTGGGGTGATCCCCCTTTTTTTTTTTTTTCTTTTTTGTTTTGTTTGTCCCAGCTGATATAAGTAAAATTATGAGCCGCAGTCGCGCCCTATCCCCCTTACCCCGATGGTTCGGGGCTTAGCTCCTTTTCAGTGCACTTTAGTCATGTTTCGACTGGATTGCCCTGACGGAGGGCTGGTTGTTTTTTATGTATATGTATGTAAGTTTGTGTTTCAAGAGATTTACGAGGGGGTCGGTGAGGTAGGGGGGGCGAGATGGGATCGGGGGAGGGCATGGATTTTCCATGTCCATTAGATTTATCCCCCTCAATGCCCAGGGACTTAATTATCCATATAAAAGGTCATGTTTATACGACACCTTGACAACCGATTCTATAGACGTAGCTCTTGTCCAAGAAACACACTGGAGGGCTGATCAATCGAACCTTTGGAAGTTCCGCAGATTCCCACATGTTTACACTTCTTGCCTTCAGGGCAAAAAAAAAAGGGGTGTCGCGATTATTATCTCCAATAAGATTAAATTTGAATACATCCACCACATAATAGATCAGGAGGGAAGAAGTTTAGTGCTGATATGTCGATTAAATGATACGGAATACACTATAAGTAATCTATATGCGCCTTCGGATAGGACATCAAGCTTTTTAAATACCAATCTGGAGATAGTCGGAACAATGATAATTTCTATCGGCATGGAACCCCACCCCCCCACCCCCCGCATGGTATGAAAACTGTTACATGCTCTTCAGTAACCAGCCCATGGAGAGTCCTGCATGTAGCCACCTGGCTACTGCCACCTAAGTTGGCCATACCTATGACAGCCAACTCCCACACTGGCATCTGACCTCAATGTTCCCCTGCCTTGACCAATACAAGCCAGTATGTGCAATCTAAAGGGATACCCAAGGGACATCAAACAGATTCTTGAAATTCTGCACAGGTTAAATGGACAGCAAATTATACTTTTATCTCCTTAGATGTAATTCCCATTCCCATTCATCCATTCCCCATTTAAAAGGAATCAAAGACACGCAGGTTGTTTTTTTTTGAGCATTTCTCTAATTTGTCACAAGAGATGCAAATTCACTATGAATCTTTTTTCTAGACCTGATGCTGATAGGTAATAATGCCATATAAAAAATAATTACTGACAATTAAAGAAAAGAAACTACAGGAAACAATAGTCTTGCAAAGATCACCATCCAAAACACATTTCAATGTCATTCTTATATGAGATTGTATTAGACTACGTAGGAACTATTCACTGGATTCCCTCTTTGAAAAAAATGCCTTTGCTCTGTCCCAAAAATGGAAACAAAGAGGATATCCCTCATTCAGAACTAAAACAGGATACAATGTTGATACGATATTGCAAAAAGTAGAACTAGAGGAAATCTTCTGAACTTAGATTCCAATGGCGTCCCAACTGAAAGGAAACAAACGCAGACATATGCAGTTGACAAGGAGACATGGAATTAATTAAACATCAAACATATTATAAATAGAGTTGAGAGAACCCAAACCGCAAAGTTCGGGTTTGTACCGAACATTATGATTTTTGGACCCCGGACCCGAACACGGAAATTCCACTGTATGTCCGGGTTGGAGTTCGGGGTTTGGGGATTCATATCGCCAAAACAAATTTAAAATTACTAGTGACTGGACAGCTATTGCTGCCCAGTCACTAGTAAAATAAGCCCCCCCCCGGGGCCCACCCATTGCCCGAGGGTGGGGACCCTAATAATGTTAGGGGAGACCTAATGTCCCCCCGGTCCCCACCCATTGCCGGCGGGTGGAGACCCTATAATAATAATGGGGGGGACCTAATGTCCCCCCCAGGTCCCCACCCATTGCCGGCGGGTGGGGACCCTATAAAAATATTGGTGGGGGGACCTAATGTCCCCTCTAGGTCCCCACCCATTGCCGGCGGGTGGGGACCCTATAACATTAATGGTGGGGGGGACCTAACATCCCCCCAGGTCCCCCACCCATTGCCTGCTGGTGGGGACCCTATAACAGTAAGGCTGGGGGGACCTAATGCCCCCCCAGGTCCCCACCTATTGCCGGTGGTTGGGGACCCTATAACAATAAGGGTGGGGGGGACCTAATGTCCCTCCCAGGTCCCCACCCATTGCCGGCGGGTGGTGACCCTATAACAATAAGGGTGGGGGGGACCTAATGTCCCCCCCAGGTCCCCACCCATTGCCGCAGGGTGGGGACCCTATAACAATAATGAGGGGGGGACCTAGTATCCCCGCCCCGGGCCCCACCCATGAGTGGTGGGTAAGGGCCACAAATAAAGTGACTAGGGGTGCCCAGCCCTTAGTCACTTCCCCCCCGCAATAAAAAAAATGCCTACCTACCCCCCTCCCCCTAATAATAGGGAGGGGGGTGGGGAATAAACTAACCTGTAAAAAAATAACAATTTCATACTTACCATTTGATGTCTTCTTTTTTCTTTTCTTTAGCCACAAAAAAGGCAAAAAACCATAATATGCGCCACAACTGTTAAAAAAAAAAAAAAAAAACGAGCGCAATTTTTTTTTTAATCCACTGGTGAAAAAAAATAATCCATCTTCGCCCATGGAGGGCCCCGTGCAGACTGAGCTCTGCAGGGCAGGGGAAGGCTTATAAAGCATTGCCCCGCCCTGCAATTAAGCTCAGAGCACTCTGATTGGTTGGTTTAAGCCAACCAATCAAAGTGCTCTGACAGGTAAATGAAGAGACTGACAGGTAAGTCTATCCATTTACCTGAATCCAACCAATCAGAGTGCCCTGTGTCATTTTACACAGCGTGGGAAAGTTCTTTAGAATTTTCCCACTCTGTTTAAAATGGCTAGCACTCTGATTGGTTGGTTTGAAATCCAACCAATCAGAGTGCTCTGTGTCATTTTACACAGCGTAGGAAAGTTCTTTAGAATTTTCCCACTCTGTTTAAAATTGCTAGCACTCTGATTGGTTGGTTGGGAGTGAGACACCAGACATAGAGTGGGGAAGGGATTAAAGAGAGAGACACCAGACATGGGGTGAGGGGATTTAAGAAAGAGACACCAGACATGGGGTGGGGGGAGGTATTAAAGAGAGAAACACCAGACATGGGGTGGGGGGGGGGGATTAAAGAGAGAGACACCAAACATGGGGTGGGGGTAAAGAGAGAGACACCAGACATGGGGTTGGGGCATTGAAGAAAGAGACACCAGACATGGGGTTGGGGAGGAGGGATTAAAGGGAGAGACACCAGGCATGGGTGGGGGGAGGGATTAAAGAGAGAGACTGCAGGCATGGTGCCCCACGATGTCCGGTCCAGGTCACATCTCTTCCTGGTTAGAATCCACCATCATTGTTCCCAAACACCTTTCCAGTGCCATCTTTTCCCCAAACACCTATTTAGTGCTATCTTTGTCCTCCAACACTTTACCAGTGTTATTTTTGTCCCCATCATTTTTCCCTGATACCTTGCCTGTACCATCTTTGTCCCCAAATAGCTTCTCAGTGCCACTTTTGTGTCCAAACAATCTGCAATTATTGGGAATTTACCAGGTAGTTGTGATTCTATGCCCAGAAACCGAGGTGCATTGCGATCAGTTGCAAAACCACTGCACCAGTTAAAAATTACAGCACCCATTAAAAATGCCCACACTGATTACAAAACCCATTTGTAATGGATTGTCACCACACCTGTTAAAAAAATGCCCTATACACACAATTAGATTAATGCACCCATTAAAGAAACCATGAAAAACACTGGAAACAAATGTTACTCACTGCACTTCATGGATTCATTATTGTGAGTTTTTTTTACGAAAAATTACTGCGAGGTAGACCATTGGCTTTGCTGAGATGATGTGCTTTAAAAAAAAAAAAAGCTTAACGCCAAACCAAACAAGTCACTCATGCGCAAAATGAACCGCTGACACATATTTAACCCATTTCAATGCAGGATCAAATTTAAAACACAGCTCAAACATTGTTAAACAAAGATCCACAATCACAAGCACTCATGTTATGACATATCCACAAAAATTTATATGCAAATCTATAACACGACGATTCAAAGATAAAGAGTAGTAAGTTTATGGAGGGAGCTCACAATCAATATGTTGAAAAATGTAGCCGATTTAATGAGATATAAAAAGACTGGTAAAAAAAAGGTGAAGACAAAATATACAGTGAAATAAACGCCTTATGCGTTTTGTGCCTCAAGGGCACTTAGTCAAAGGTGGATACCTAACAAAACAGAAAGTCAGGAAAAATGGAATAAAATGTGAAATAATAACCAGAACAGATGCAGACAGCCAGTTATTCATTCAAAAAGATACTTTTCAAGGTTTCATTGTACCGTTAGTCAATAGCAGTTTGATATATCCACATTCCAACTATCCATTCCATACTATCAGGTAATTAGAGCCACAGCCAGAAACATCAGCCTTAACATCAGTTGGCAAGCTGACCAGATCGGTAGCAATTATGAAAAAATGGTATGTAATTTACAATGACTCATACATCATGGTACACCTGATCTGATTCTATACACAGGGAATATACAGTCTTGTAATTAACATCAGACAGTTGCCATCTGAGTGAACACAACACATCTGACAAAGCCACATATTTGCATCATGGCACACAGAACTCATGCTCTACTGTCATATTGCAGTTACTCAGATGTCATGAGACAGGGGCTGAAGAAGGTGAAAAAGACAACACCAACAGATGTGGCACAGCAATACCCATCCATTTTCAATGAGCATGAACTGGCACTCTGCAACCTTATGGTTCCTGTGGATCTCAAGAGGCAATTGATTCAAATACACCAGCAGGTCCACATCTCACATGAATAGATGTATTCAAATGTTCATTACAAAGTACATGTTTAGATATTTTAATAAGGTTTTAATATGTATGATCAATAAAAAGATAAAGAACTATAGTAGAATGCATGTGCTGTATGATAACAACAATAGAAGACAATTCAGATGTTGAAGACCAGTCTGGCACATCAGGAGCTGTCCATGGTCAATATGATGGTAGAGAATCCACTCAAACACAGAACCAGGCCCTGCAAATCATTCACCAAAGCATGTATGAACCCACGTCATGCAAGAGCTATATACAGTTTGTAGGGTGTGTTAGTTGCAACACTGAGCAGTCCAGTAAACACCCTAATAGGACTGACTTTGATAGGGAGTTAATTAGCGCCATCTCAATGGCTTTATCCTCAGTAGTAAAACCTCAATGTGCACAAAGGATTGAAAGATTGGAAAGTTATGAAGAGAATGTAGACGCAAATAGAAGGTTGATTAATCTGTTATTCATCTGATGAGTCATCTGATGTTCAAAGACAACTGATCTCCCAGTAAAAAATGTAATTTGATTAACATCATCTTTACTGTGTATGTCATTATGATTGATCAATTTGCATCACAATTACATACACATGTGAAATGGGCAGTTTTATCACTGAACAGGCCTGTTGACATATATGTTCCTTGCCCTAGCTGATGCAGTATTGCTAACAATCTCACCAGCCCAAATATTGAGCTCCAGATCCA
Organism: Pelodytes ibericus; assembly: GCA_036172795.1. Taxonomy (NCBI): domain Eukaryota; kingdom Metazoa; phylum Chordata; class Amphibia; order Anura; family Pelodytidae; genus Pelodytes; species Pelodytes ibericus. The sequence goes on along the minus strand of CM069857.1, from coordinate 128,615,123 downwards.
TGTGCTGGTGTAAATCCAGGATGTGGTGTTCCTGGCAAACATGTGCCTAGGCACTCTGACCCAACAGGATCAGCCAGCAGTGCGCCATGTTTTCCATCACTGCATTATCAAGAAGCCCAGTTTTGTCAATAATATACTACACCATGATATTCTTTTACTGTTTCTTTTGTTTCCATCTCCTGACTTGAGAATAATTGTAATCAAGTCAATACATGTGCCCTAAACTTCTGGGTTTATAAAAAGTGAACCTTTGCAGTTAATATACGACTCTAATCAATATACACCGATTTGTCCTGAATTTGACATGGTCTGCCCGGTTGGATGTACTGCCAAATTCTCTGAAACGCCTTTGGAGACAGCTTATGGTAGAGAAATGAACATTCAATTCATGGGCAACATCTCTGGTGGACTGTAACAATTTCAGGTGAATCCGCAATACAGATACTTGACACTGTGATGTGATGGAGACAGACATGTCTGTAACCTGGGCCTTTGAGTGGTGAGAGGAGGTCTTCTGCCCCAACCAGAGCTACCTTTGCTTGAGCCGCAGGCCAAGTCTCTGGACACCAAGTTGGGGCAGTGTTAGAACAACAGAGAATAGTCACAGCACACCAGGAAAACTCAGAAGCAAAGTCAAGGTATGAGCCGGGTTTGTCGACTGTACTGAGGTCAAAACAGGGGATTCAAGAGAATGAGGGTAGTCCGAGGAAAGCCAAAGGTCGATACACAGGAACACACAGTAGAATACTCAGAAGCCAGGACCATGCAAAGGATGCTTGAGAATGGGGTACTGTAACCATGCACCCTTGTGCAGGCTTATCCAGTCTGTATCCAGGCATTTCTGTATCCTTCTTGCTTTGACTTCTTGTTTATTATTTATGCTTAGTTCTGTCCTTGTCTTGTAGTTCTGTCCTTGCCTTGTAGTCTTGTTCTAGCCCTGTTTTGTTTTTCTTTCTGCCTGTCCTTATGTTTCATTCCAGGTTTTCTGATTCTCTCTGCCTTGTCAGTTGACTTCTATTTAAACCACAACCATTTCTGTTCAGTCCTGTGTCTAAGTGTCTATTCCATGTGTGTCTTTTAGATTTTATTATTTGTTTTTGCTAATATTATGTTTTAGTTAGGGACTTCCCTAATGTTGGGTACCTTGACGTTGGCATGCTAGCATCTAATTGGCAATTGGTGAACCAAACCCCCACCTTACTATCTTTGGTGTTAGGCTAGTTCCTGTATTTATGTTTATTCCATGTATGTTCACCTTACTATCTTTGGTGTTAGGCTAGTTCCTGTATTTATGTTTATTCCATGTATGTTCACCTTACTATCTTTGGTGTTAGGCTAGTTCCTGTATTTATGTTTATTCCATGTATGTTCTTCTTGTGTTCCTTAGTCCTGTTCCCTGCAGTATTATCATGTTATTATCTGCAACCCTGTGCATTGTCTTGCCTTGCCTTGTATTGTTGATCCTTAGTTGGTTTCTTTTTTTATTTTGCTCATGTCTTGCCTCTGTCCTGTAGCCCTGCACTCTGTATTTCTGTTCTGTTCTTCCTCAGTTGCTTTTCTGTTTTAGCTCTGCTTGGCCTTCTTTTAGTTCACTTACTCTTAAGCCATGGGACCTGGATAAAGCAGCTGCTTCACAGGGTCTGGTTGTGGCTGCAAAAACTTGGGGTCCCAAACCTCCAAGGGATTGCAGTTACCCAGCATCAAGTCCTGTGTCTCCACCCTGCAACGTAGCTCCTGATCTCGGGCGCTCAGGGTCCCTTACCACCTGGACCCTGTGCGTTACATGGACATTCCTGCAGTCACCATGCCAATTGCACACTTCCTCAAAACTTGCGACATATGTGGCATTGTGCAATGTGATAAAACTGCTATTACATCCCATTGCAATATAGCATTTTATTAACAGGGAATTGGAATTAATGCTGTTTTATGCTTTTGGATTATTGCCTTACTGCAGTAAAATGGTATTTTTGCCATTCCTGTTTAGGTTGAATGGCACCTTTTTCCTTACGAAATAACGTGCAGTATTTCAACTTAAACATTTGCCAGCCTTACTGGCCAGCACTGACTATCCCCCAATGCCTGGACTGTGTAAATGATATAGAATGGCCTTCATTCATATTAATCTATCCACATCTCAATACTATTTAAGTTAACTTGCTAATGAGGTCTCTACTTAGCCCAAGACTGACCATCTTTAAAAAACCAATGAGACCATGGCATGCAGATATTTAAATCATGTACACAGTTCTAGCAGTACTTTTATTGCCCCCAACACAGCTGCATATTCACTGAGTGATGATATATATGTTGGGCTGTGCTGTTATACTAGGAGTGGTTACATTTTCAGAGAAATGTGAAGAATCTCTTAGAATGTTATGCTCTTTGTGCAAAACCATGGTCAAAAGAATAAAAGTTGAAAGACCTGTTCTGAGATAATCTTCCAATAGCCCATAACTCAGCACTGAGCTTCTGTAGTATTTCTACTTTCACCTCAGCTATCTACTGTCTCTCTTGCGTATACTGACGTAGTTACTTGCCTTGATATATTACAATGATGCAATATATGTAATGATTATATTAAATCATTTACGAGCCATTGCTTGAAACATTCAATCGTCATAGCATTTTATTGTTTTTTTATATATTATTATCCAAAACAAGCATGTCTTTGTGACATCTAATTGATTGTAAAGGTTTGTAATAAATTGATATAGTTTAGAGAAGGCCTGTTCAATTGTTATCCATTTGACTAATAAAAATGTTAATAATTAGTGGGGAAAAACTGCAGCCACAAATCTCAAGGATTCTAAATGTATCACTACATAATTAAAATTATTGTGCTATAGTTACATAGTTATATAGTAGTATATGTTGAAAAAAGACTTGCTTCCATCTATTACAACCATTTTCCTAACCTTTGTTTACCTTTGCAAAAAAAGAAGGCAAAAAATAACTTTAACCCCTTAGTGACAAGACATTTTCACCTTGACTTTTCCTTGGTGACAATGGCTGTTTTGTCATTTCTGGGGTGTTTGTGTTTAGATGCAATTTTATTCTTTCTCACATACAGTACCCACACAAGTTATATGATGTTTTTATCGTCATAAGAAGGGCTTTCATTAGATACCATTATGTTCATCATATCTTATAATTTACTACAAAAAAAATCATAAAATATGATGAAAATTTTGTAAAAACCCATTTTTTCTAACTTTGACCTAAAATATAATTTACACAAATAAAATCATTTAAAAAGACCCAGTCTAAATAGTTTCTAAATGTTGTCCCGAGTTCAGAAATATGCATGTTTGCGTTATGGGGCAAAAACCTAAAATAGTGTTTTTTGTTTTTTTCCTATATTGACCTTTTGACCCCAACCCGAACCCAAAATGTAACCCTAACACTAAATTTAACCCCAACTCTAATCCTTATTATATCCCTTAATATGTTTTAATTTTAATTTAATTTTAACACTATCCCTTATGCTAAAAAATATTTTATTTTAACCCTATAGGCTAATCTGACTATATAACCAGTTTTTAATTAATTAAATATTTATTTTACATTTTTTCCATTGCTATGCTACTTAACTACCACTAGGGGCAGTCAAGTAGCATATTCAGAGTGACGGAAGTGAAGTTACTTTCATTTCCGAAGCTCAGACCGGCAGAGGGCATAGCCATATTGATGGAGCAGCATGCTCCGTCAATATGGCTCCCACGATTGGTGCTGGCTATTGCCTCGACATCGTTGATCGCGAAAACCGTTTGATTCACCGCAGGCACGTCCTTTGTCGTTAAGGGAGTTTCTCCCAGGACGTGCCTGACACGTCCTTTGTCGCGAAGAGGTTAATACAGCAATTTCAAATTCTGCTTTTAATGGGGAAAAAAATCCATTTTGACTCCAAAAGGCAATCAGATTTCTCCTTGAAAAATAAATATTACTGCATAGTAAGTATCTAGGCCCCTTTTAAACCCTTAGTGACATGACATTTTGACCTTTTCTTTCCCTTGGTGACATGGACTGTTTTGACATTTTCTGGTGTGTTTGTGTTTAACTGCAATTTTTATTCTTTCACACAATCAATGTTGCTGACTGCCTCTGGCGACAGTCTAGCGACAGCGTCAGAGTCAAGAAACAAGAGGTCAGCAGCCATATTAGAGGAGCATGTTGCTCCCCAATATGGAGCCCCCGATTCGCTCCGTGGCACCGGATTTCGGTGATGCTTACTGTCTCTTCCTCGAGGCATTAAAGCATAACCGTTTGAGCAGTGTTTGCAAGCTTAGATCGAAAACAATGCTTTTTTTAATGCAGGATGGTCTAAATCCATCCAATGTCGGCAACATGTCTGACACATGTCGGGAAGGGGTTAAAGGCATCTATTATATGTGACAGCACCACCTCTTCTGGCAGTTCCATACCTTTTATTTTCCTTACCATAAAGAAAACATTATTGTAGACTAAATCTCCTTTCCTCAAGTCTTAGCAGGTGACCTCTTGTCCTTTATACTGTTCTGTTAATGAACAGGTCTTTAAAAATCTCCTGGGTGTAACATTAGAATGACAATGTATGGGTGAGAAAAGTTTCAATCTAGCTAGATTTGTAAGAACCGAGAACAGTTGCTTGTCCATCAAAGGCCTAATTTTGGTATACAGGGAAATTACTTTTGGCTTGACAAACCTTAGTAAACACTGTCTGTGGTCATTCGGTCCATACCTACAGCTGATGGTAAAAACCATCAAATGTGTTTAGGATATAGAATTACTTTAGAAAGCAAGCAAGTTCTTTGTTTAGAATTGACTACTGTTACACGTTGCAACTGTTGCTGTTAAAAACTGTATTAATATCTGAACTGTACTAATTCAGATAGAACTTTCCTGAACGCTGTACACTACACATGCCATTGTCATTAAATCGCACCTACTATAATTTATGAAGGCTTGTTCATGTCAATTTTTATCACATAAATAGTTACATCTACTGGAACCTAGAGTTATGTTCTGTGAGTGAATAGGACGTTCAATTATTTAACTTAAAATATGCTTTTTTTCTTTTGAAGTTGCTAAGATGCATACTTTTAAAGTTATTTTGGCATACTTAACGCAGAGTGAACCCAAAGACAAAGTATTAGAGCTTTGTTTTCTGAAAGATTAGTTTCTGATGACATTTAAAGGCTAAATAGACTAGAAGGACTTCTTACCTTGTGAAAGACTGAGACTACACCTAGTTTGAACAGTGGTGGGTTTTTCATTAGATAACACACAAAAAAAACATGGCACTAAAAATAAATATAGCTCTACTCCTATATCTAGCACAAACTCTGCATGTCAGTTTATATTAGATTTGCAAAATCAGAAGAGTATAGAAAGCAATATGTGTATGAAAATCCTGAACTCATGAATTAGAATAGGTGGGGAGCAGCCTGGCAGTCTTCACACTATGAAAGAGGCAAATAGTGTACTCCATTGGCTAAAATCTGACATTTGCACTCAGTTATCCTTTATATATATATATATATATATATATATATATATATATATATATATATATATATATATATATATATAGATATAGATATAGATATAGATATATATTACATTATCTAACATTATTGTGTGTAAAGCAATAAAAATGGATACTTTTATGCAAAAAGTTTGATCAAATTGATCATTGATGCAGACCACACCTTTGTTCAGGAGAGAAGGATTCATATAATGCATCAGCAAAGTAACAGCTTAACATATTTATTTTAATCTTTATTCTTTAATAAAAAATGTTGCAAAATAAGGTTATATCACAGTCATTTGGTTCTTAAGAGACAAGGGGGGGATAACATACATAAAATAATAAACATTTATATGCACATATAAATATTCCATATATAAATATTGTAGCTTTATCCATAAACATCACCTACTATGGAACATATGAAAAAGGACAACTAATCCACATCTTCATGATATGACGTGGAGGCAGGTAAGTCATCTTCACACCATTCCACATAACAAGATTATAATGTCACAACTGTCAACCTCTAATTAGATGGAGAAAGTGATCAGCAAATATAAATATAATTCCAATTATGATTCATACATCAGCATAATGAGCATGGAGAGGGCAGAGGGTCTACATCACCTGGAAATTCCAATGTGGAGGTAAAAAACCTATTGATTCAGTCTGCTGTAATTATAACCATGTCTACGAATGGATGTATTTGATTTTTCATCTAAGATATCTAATAAATGTTCCCATATTCTTTCTTTTATGGGGCAAATAATTCATCCAACATATTGTTTTGGGAAATGTGTGCAAGTTATTAAGCATATTACATAGCTTGTGTTGCAGTTATAAAAGCTGTTACATTTATATTTTAAACTCCTGGTGCTAGAGATGAAGTTGTTCCCCAATAGAACATGATTGCAACACATGAAAATTCTTGCACCACATCAAAACATTCTTTTTGTATCTAGCCAAGTGTTTGTAGTTGTTTTATTTCCATCTGATAGAAAACGAGGAGAAAGCTTACTACCCAGAGATTCTGCTTTTCTTGCAATATATTTAATTTGATTGGAACATATAGGTGTGTATATTGGCTGTAAACATAGAACTAGAAGATGTTTTTTTATGATATGTTTAATATTGTTAAAATCTACTCTGTCATCGGTGCAAAAAATATTTGATCTGATTTATCTTCCTAAATCTTTTTTCTAAAATATTAATTAATCGACCAATTAAAAATATCTCCAAGAAAAGGCAGTATTTTTTTTTTAAATCTTGTGCAAATACAAAGTAAATTGGATCTTCACTGTACAAACCCAATTTCCTAATGATCTAAATTTGAATCATGAAGTTGCTGCGTTTTTAAATCAATACATTTATGTACTCTGTTGTGACAAAAGACAAATATTATATATTTAATGAACTATGAGCAAATAAATTAAATCGATTTGAAACCTAGCTTCTTACTTAGCTTACTTGTTATAACACTTTATATTCTATATTTTAGCAAGCTTTCAATGCAAATACATACATATGCCCTTAAGCCTTTTTCTCTCAATTTGAAGAGTAAAATTTTCTGTGGAACTGTATAAAATACTAGCAAAGTTTAAATAGCTCACAACTACTGCCACACCTAGCTCTACATATTTACTGACGTCTTCATAGAATGCAATTAAGTTGGTTTGACAAGACCTTTCTTTCACAAAACCATGTTGACTCCCACTAATTGTACTCTTATCTGAGATGTATTCTTGAATATAAATCTTTAGTAACCCTTTTTTAATATGGACATAAGAATCCTTGGGTGTATAAAAGGCAGCAGAAGGACAATTGTATCGCGGGAAGCTCTCTGTTTCTTTCAATGAGCTGGGGCTGCATCACTTTTCACTTTTAAATGCCCCAGTTAGTGGGACTTTCGATGTTTCTATCCAGTTGTCTTGTCTAGCTATTAGTCTCTGTAGCTTATCTGTCAGCAAATTTGTCTTACATGTCTATATGTGTCTATCTCTGATAATATCATGTGGGCTGATGAAGTGGTACAAAGGCCACTTTTTCTCTGTCCTCACTAATAAAGTTTTCCATTTTGGATAACAAGGGATTAACAAATTCTGCCTTTAGCTTTCTTCCATTTACATAATTAAAACATTTGTAGGATCAGTTTTTATCTTCTAATCAGTTTCTAATTTTTCAATTTATCCTAATAACTTTTTGTACACTTTGTTTGTATCTTTGCACTGTAAATTATGCTGATTATCCCTCCCTTTTATAATGTTTAATGCCAATGTCTTGTTATTTATTCCCTATCTTACGTTACTGGTAAGCCACATTGGTTTTATTTTGCTTCTTTTGTATTTGTTTCCCAAATGTATATTGATATATGTAATTTTGTAATGTGTTCTTAGAGATATTCCACTGTATTTGGTAACAAAAAATCCATCCCAGTCTATGGGGTTTATTCACTTAAAATTAAATTTGGCAGGCAGAGGTGTAATTTGGAGTACAAATTTGAAGTGAAGAAAATCCGGCATGCAACTCGATACCCCTCATCAAAGTCAATACCACTTTACCGTAGAACATAATAAAAAATGGTATTCATTAAAATGTTTGGGAGGTCAGATTTGACCACATAAATCATTGCTTTTTAGCTAGCCAGCTCCAAGGTTGGTGAGTCATATTATTTTTCTAATTCAAATTTGCCCTCAGAATTTGGACTTGGTCTCAACAACTTTGCCATCCAACCCCCTCCCTCAACCCATCACCTTCAGAGGAGGCAAGTTGCATAAAAATGAAAAAAAAAAATTGTGCTAGGAGTTGTGTGATACTCCAGGCACCTATAATACAAATGGAAGCTCTGACCCCTACTATTAAAGGGACTGAGAGCATGCCAAAGCTCCCAGCTTTTGTACACGGATGGGTTAGAGAATTGTCCATGGTCCTTGGTCTGTTATTAAACCACTACTGCCACACAGTGATGGGGGTTATAATTTATTGTATAGTAAAGGGGCTTCCCCAAGGCCTTTGGAACTAAACATAAATAATAACCTCCACCTCCCAAACAAATAATAACCACTCGCCATCCCAATGTTTAATAAACTTCACTGTCTGTAAAATTAAAATTAAATTTACCCTACCTATACTTCTCTTACCTCTACCTACTGCCCAGATAGAGGAGACAATGTTAATTAAAATGAAACTGTAAAACAAAATCTATCCTTTGAGTGCCATGATGGTGGGCAGGGAAAATGACTGAATAAACCAATAAATAATGAACACACATATCACAAGCCTACTACACACACATATATATATATATGTGCATGATAAAGGACAGCTAGTCTGCCTGAAGCATAGCTACACTATTAAACCTGTGGTTGTTACTGCAAAAAAAGACCAGAGAGTGCAATCATATTCTTTGGATATACATATATACATCCATATGGATGCTAACAAACTGAACCCCCCAAGATCTGAATCCCCCAAGGACCCCTCTTGTCCTCACAAATAAAGTGGCAAAAGGGTAATCGACATGTGCAAGAAACAATCATATACCTAGCAACCAACAAAATAAACAACAACATGGAGAAAATATATACATACAATATATGCCGGTCTCTCTCCCAGAGAGAGGGAAGATCCCATGCAGAACAGGCTCAGGTGTGCAAGGTCCCACAATAAACTATAAGGATAAAGTGTTGGATAACAGGAGATCAATTGGCTTTGAGAGAGAGCTTCAATACCTCATCTGGAGATTGTATTAGCAGCAGATGTTGTAAAAAATCTCCCGGGACCTCCACACTTACCACAACATGCAATAAATGATAAAAACAGGTAAACTACAGGCGGTAAGTAATGAGAATCCCGTGGCCCTACACATTTTGTCAAAGGTACTTGACTTCCTGAGGGAATCAGTCACAGGCAACTGCTGGCAACAACTAAGCTATACAATGAAACACTGCTCTCTAAAATAGTAAAGCATATACTACATATGTTGTCACACATGTGATATTACTTTTAATAGAGAATACTTCCCCGTCATATGGCTAAATGTGTAATAGTTCTCAGAATGGTAGTATTAGTACAATTTCTACAATTGTAGCACTTATTAAAAAAAAAACCTGCAAACTGATTATGAGCTTGACCTTTTCTGTTTTCTACACTAAGGGATTGAATACTTTTCAAGTTCCTTTCTCTCTGAAAAGATTACAGGGAGTTTGGGTGGAAACAGACTGCCCAAAATGCCATCTTTTAGTAATATCTGCCAATGCCTTGTCAGAATGTTTGGAATATTAAAAGCTTGGGAACTATATTGGGTTATAAAGGACATCACAAAAATACAAAATGTGACCCAAAACTTCAACGAGAAAAAGATAGTAATAAAAAATAGTGCACCTTGTGATCAAGCGTTTGGTCCTTAAAATAGTCTGAGTAATCCTGGGCGATAAATGTCCTTTTTAAAGTGTGCTTTTTTCGCCAAGCTGCTGTTTCATCATGTGAATTAAAAGTTACATTTTAATGGCACCTGGTTCCAGTCATTGCAGTCTTCCTACTTCTTTATTTCTTTTATAAAGGACATCCATGCATCACCTCCTCTCCTTTTTTTGGTCATCCTCCAGCAGTCTGTCTCTACCAGCTTCGCCTACTTCTTGTATAGTTTTATTGAGCAAAATGGCATCAAATTGTTTGTCGATCAATTTTTTTTAACAATTTCAGCCTGGTTGCGTTAATCAGTATAGAGGGAACAGTTTCTATGAACTGTTGTGAAATGACTCTTTGGAACACCATCGAGCCACTTAGGATGATGACCACTAGATCAGTCTATAAAACCATTACTGTCAGTGGGCTTAAAAAGTACTTTAGTAGTGATATTTTGATTTCATATGACAGTGAGAAATCTAAAAAGTGAATGGTGTCTGAATGGGACTCTGGATAAAAAAAATTAGATTACATTCCCAATCGTTCAAATACAGGTTGGCATAATTTGACCTAAACTTGGTGCCCATGGCAGTACCCCTTAACTGCAAATAAAAATCACCATTGGATAAAAAAATAATAATTGTGATATAAAATAAAACTAATAAAGTGTACAGTGAAATTTGACAATAAGTGGTTCATAGAGCGGTCTGTATTTAGAGTTCGAGAGATAGCCCTAATACCTAATTCATGATCTATTACCATATATAAGGCTAAAACATCTAAAGTAGCCCATTTATTTGAGTCCTTCCATTCAATATTAGTTTGTTCGTGTATTATGGCCTTTGCATCCTTTCTGTGACAAAAGGTTAGAATTGAAAATCCAGAAAATCAGACAGGTTTGAGTTCATAGTATCAATCGCTCTGATAATGGGTCTTCAAGGGTGTTTATCTTCATTTTTGTGGACTTTAGGGAGATAGTGGAAGATGGGGTTGCAGGGGGTATTCGGACAAAAATGTTATTTATTTCATCCAAAACGAATTTTGTTCATTACTGCATTTGTTTCAGACGAAATGTATTCATTATTTTCATTTCGTTTTATTCATTCGTATGAATTGACCTGTTTTAACCTCTCTTTCGGTTTATAGACTTTCGGTTTATGGAATGCATGTAATGCTATTGGTATTCTATAAACCGAAATAGAGTATTCTAAAGAGATATTGAAAATGACCCTCAGTCATTATCTTATGATCCAAACCTTTCAAACGGAATTTTTTAAATCTTAAATTACATTTCAATGTATGATCATGAATCAATGAGGACAGGAGGTGATGATTGGATGTCCTTTATAACCCAATATAGTTCCCAATAGACATGTGCAAAACTAAAATTTTTGTTTCGTTTTCTTCCATTCGGACAAAAATGTTATTTATTTCATTCAAAACGAAATTCGTTCATTATTTTCATTTCGTTTTATTCATTCGTACGAATTGACCTATTTTAACCTCTCTTCCGGTTTATAGACTTTCGGTTTATGGAATGCATGTAATGCTATTGGTATTCTATAAACCGAAATAGAGAGTCGGTTTATAAAATACCAATAGCATTACATACATTCCATAAACCGACATAATGAACGACTTTCGGTTTATGGAATGCATGCAATGCTATGAACGAATGAACGAATGGTTAATAAATGAAAATCATTCTTCCATTCGTGCTATTGACTTTCTATAAACCGAAATAGAGTCGGTTTATAGAATACCAATAGCATTACATGCATTCCATAAACCGAAAGTCTTTCATTGTGTCGGTTTATGGAATGTTTGTAATGCTATTGGTATTCTATAAACCGACTCTATTTCGGTTTATAGTATGCCAATAGCACGAATGGACGAACGGACGAATGATTTTCGTTTATTAACCATTCGTTCATTCGGCTTTCGTCAGTTTAGCACTTTCGTTATTCATTTTTCGGACGAATGGACGAAAATGCTATTTTCGGACGAAAATGCATTAGTCCGAAAACAAATGCACATGTCTAAGCTTTTCATAGTTTTTCTGACAAGGCAATGGCATATATTACTAAAAGATGACATTTTGGATGGTCTTAGCCCTGAAATCTTTCAGAGACCAAGGAACTTGAAAAATATTCTAGGAAAACATAAATGGGTAAGCTCATAATCAGTTTGAAGGTCGCAATTGTACTAATACTAACATTCCGAGCAACTACTATACACTGAGGCTGTAACGGTCTCGTTCAGGAGATGAGGTGCTGATGAGGCTACAGGGACACTTACTAAGTACCGTAGGTAGCAAGTATTGGTCTTCACCTTAATGACTACACACCCTTGGTTGAGCCGCCGGTGGTATGTCACCAAGGACTTTGCTGAAACACTTACTACCGGATACTCAGCAAGTGGAGCCCGTATAGGATCGTACAGGAAGACAGGCAAACGGAGAGTCAGGAAACAGGCCGGGTCACGGAATGGAGATATACAGATAATCAGGTCACTAGCAGAATCGAGGCAGGCGGCGGATGGAGAATAGTCAGGAACAGCAGGGTCATACACAGAATAATCAGGAATGCAAGAACAATCGAATAGAGATATACGGAGTATACAGGGACGAACCGGGTCAGCAACAGATAAGCGGAGTCAATCAGGAGTCAAATCGCTAGTGAGGCACACAAGGCACTATCACAGGCAAAGGTAACCTGTGAAATGACTGTTTAAATATACTACCAATTGATCAGTACACACCTCTGATCAATTGGCAAAGGAGGGGTTAATTTAATAAATAGCCCTTAAACTGGGCCAACGGGAGCGTGATGTCACTGAGTGCACGTCTTGCTGGACGCGCGTCTCAGTATAGGAAGATGCTAGGGCTCTCACTCTGAGCCCCAGCCGACGGGATGGCGTCCTCCTGATCCGCAATGGCGGCGGATCAGGAGGGGAACTGAGGTAAGTTACATTACCCCTCCCCTGACGGGAGATATACTGGCTACCACGGCCCGGTTTGAGAGGAAACTTGGAGTGAAAAGACCGGAGTTTCGTAGGAGCATGAACATCCCTAGCTGGTACCCAGGAATTCTCCTCAGGACCATAACCTTTCCATCTAATTAGATATTGCAAGGAGCCCCGCTGGAACCGGGAATCCAAGATAGACTGGGCTTCATATTCTTCATCACCCTGGAATAAAACGGGTTCGGGAACTTTGAGCACTTGGGAGTATTTGTTAGCAATGGCAAGTTTCAATAAAGACACATGGAAATACTTGATAACGTGTAATGATTTGGGAAGACACAAAGAAAAAGAAACATCATTAAGTTGCGATTGAATCTTATAGGGTCCTATATATTTTGGCCCCAATGTTTTGGCTGCCTGACGAAGGTGGAGATGTTTTGTAGACAGCCAGACCAGGGTACCAGGCATAAGGACAGGACCTACTGACCTATATTTATCTGCAGCTTTCTTCTGTTTAATCTTGGCTTGATGTAAAATATTGGCCAGGCGAGACCAATGGTCTCGTATAGATAAAAGTTGGAGGTCAGCGACAGGAACCTCAGTGAGAATGCGATCCTGAGGCCATAAAGTAGGTTCATATCGATGAACGGCCTTGAAAGGAGACATCCGGAGAGATTCATGGTAAGAGCTGTTATAGGACCACTCGGCCAAGTACAAAAGGTCAGACCAGTCAGATTGGTCAGCTGACACATACATTCTAAGATATTGTTTAAGGGCTTGATTTGTTCATTCAGCCTGACCGTTGGATTGAGGGTGGTGAGAAGAAGAGAAATTAAGTTTGATATGTAGAAGTTTGCATAACACCCTCCAAAATTTTGAGACAAACTGTGGACCCATGTCAGAAACAATCAATTGCGGGACTCCATTCAGACGAATGATTTCTTTAAGAAAAATTTTAGCAAGCGTGCTGGAGTTGGGTAACTTGGGGAGTGCGATGAAATGAGCCTGTTTGCTAAATAAGTCGACTATGACCAGGACAGTAGTGTACCCATGAGATATAGGTAAATCGGTAATAAAGTCCATGGCTATATTAGTCCACGGTCTGTTGGGTACCGGTAAATCAGGAGGCCACCAAAAATATCTCTGATGTAAGAATCGTACATTCTGCTTGCCCCTATGGCCTCCTACAGGAGATTTATGACCCCAGGATAGTACTCTTTTTCTGAAGCGGAGCGGAACAAATAATCTTCCAGGAGGTGTTTGACAGTTCTTTGGCTTATGTCCTTGTGACTTGGATATCCACCATTTTAAAGAACTTTGTACAGTAGCTACCATCTTGGACGAGGGTATGATGGTTTCTACAGGATGCTCGGTTAACGGAGTCTCAAATTATCTGGATAAGGAATCTGCCTCAGTATTTTGTGAACCAGGACGAAAAGAAATTATGAAGTTGAAACGAGTAAAAAATAGAGCCCATCTAGCTTGATGTGGGTTCAGTCTTTTGGCCTTTTCAATATATAGCAAATTCTTATGATCAGTGAGGATGGTGATAGGGATTTCTGTACCCTCTAGTGAAACCATTCCTCCAAAGCTAATTTAATGGCTAACAATTCCCGATTATTATAGTTTCTCTCTGCCAAAGAAAAAGATCTTGAAAAATAGGAACAAGGGTGGAGTTTATAGGTTTTCTGATCCCTTTGTGACAATATAGCTCCTGCTGCAATTTCCGAAGCATCGACTTATAATAACAAACGGTTGATTGGTTTCTGGCCGTTTAAGTATGGGTGCGGAGGTAAAAGCCAATTTCAATTTTTATTTAACATATTGAGATAAAGGATTAATGATTGTTTTCCTTGTGATTGATGCTATTCAAACATACCCACAAGTTATTTGTAAAAGGCACAATATATATTGGTCATATATGTAGCGCTATAGTGATTACATTCTATTTCTCATACTTTATTTACAAAGTTTTTCTTAACTTTTTCATTATATTTTCAGACTTTAAATTTTATTTTTAAATCTATTTTTATTTGCATTTTTATTATTATTTGTTTTTCTGTAGTTATGTTTATTTCAGTTATTCTTATCTTTATCATTTGTATCTATTCTTTCCTATTTATTGTAATTTTCGGCATTTGTGATTATAAATAAAATCTTTGGGTAGGGAAGCTTTGGATACCATCGTTATAGTACATAGGATGAATTGATATTGTAGATAGTGTGGTCTTTCTTGTGTTTTCTATTACAGTATGGCATTGGGAACTTCCTATTTGACTGAATAAGGAAATGGACAATGGGGATTATTGAAGCGTGGGGGTTACAAGCTATTTTAGAGAGGAGTGTTCCATTGTATAGCTTAGAATTTACCAGTGACTGATCCCCACTTTTGAAGGACCCCGTAGGGCCATGGGCTTCTAATTACTTACTGCCTCTATTTTACCAGTTGATATAATTTATTGCACGTTGTGGTTATTGTCGAGGGCCATCGTTATAGTACATAAGATGAATTGATATTGTAGATACTGTGGTATTTCCTGTGTTTTCTATTACAGTATGGCATTGGGAACTTCCTATTTGACTGAATAATGAAATGGACAATGGGGATTGGTGAAGCGTTGGGGTTACAAGCTATTTTAGAGAGGAGTGTTCCATTGTATAGCTTAGAATTTACCAGTGACTGATCCCCACCTTTGAAGGACCCTGTAGGGCCATGGGCTTCTAATTACTTACTGCCTCTATTTTACCAGTTGATATAATTTATTGCACATTGTGGTTATTGCCGAGGGCCTCGAGATTTTTACAACATTCTCCATCTGCTGCTAATACCATCTCCAGACGAGGTATTGAAGCTGACTGATCTTTTTACCATCCAAATATTGAAGCCAATTGATCTCCTATTGTCCAGCACCTTATTGCCTGTTGTGGTACCCAGCACACCTGAGCTTGTTCTGCAAAAGAGCTGGTCTCCTTTGCAGTATTGTTATGTGAGTCCAAATAAATCTTTTTTTATATTGATACATTGAATAGACTCATCTTTATTGTATGGATATATGTTCTCCATTTTGTTGTTTATTTTGCAGGTTGCTAGGTATATTATTGCTTCTTGCACATGCCGATCTCCCTTTTGCTACTGTATGTATATAACTAGTTGCATTTATACTAAGATTAACTTCTTTTTTTTGTTTCCAAATATATTTTATTTATACAATAACTTTTACTTTTCAATGTATCCAGTCCATATTTAAATCAATGATGAAAGTCAGTTTTCATTGTGATAACATATTGGTATGAATTAATTATGCAATTAAATTACAATGTTAATAAATATATAAAAAAAAATGAAAATTGGGAGCGGGGGCAAAAAAAAGGAAAAGGAGTGCATACATCCACCATAGATTTTTTTTTTTTCAAATTCATCCTTATCATTTATAGACTACAAAGACACCACCAAAGCCTGCAAAAAGGCAATTCAAAAGGCTAAATTGGAAAAGGAGAAAAGGATTCCTAAGGAGAGTAAAATGAACCCCCAAATTTTTTATAAGTTTATAAATGGGGAAAAAGCTAAAGAGGGAAAATGTTGGGCCCTTGTTATCCCACATGGGAAATTTGGTAAGTGAGGACAGAGAGAAAGCAGACATTTTAAATACTTTTTTTACTAAGGAAGAACAGATGAATGAGCCCCTTCTACCAAAAGTTACGGAACAGTCACCGCAAACATGGAATTGGCTGACACAGGAAAACGTGCTTAAGCAATTAAACTCTGTTAAGATAGACAAGGCCCCAGGGCCAGATGGTATACACCCAAGGGCAGGGCCGATCCTAGGGTCACGGGCGCCTGGGTGCAGGTTTTCCTTTGGCGCCCAAGGGTGGGCGTGGCTATATTATGAACTCCTCCCCTTTAGACATTCCTGTTCCAGACATGCCCATTTCAATATTGGGGAGAGGGGGAGGGAGAAAACTTTATTTTAATGTAATTGGTTTTATTTATTTCTATGATGCTCAGCCAGCAGCATGGGAGACTTTTTGCTGGCTGGCAGAATGAGTTTTTACTACCATTTTACTACCATACTACCCATGATTCCCAACCAGCCAAAGTCTCTCATTAGTCTGGCTGAGCATCATTGGAAAAGAAGTACACAATGAGTGATAAATAATATTCCACCAAGTCAGTCACTCACGTGTCTCTCTCTCTCCCCATACCCTCATGTCTGTCTGTCTCTCCCCGTACCCTCATGTTTGTCTGTCTCTCCCCGCACCCTCATGTCTGTCTCTCTCTCCCCGTACCCTCATGTCTGTCTCTCTCTCCCCATTCCCTCATGTCTGTCTCTCTCTCCACTCATGCTCCATGTCTCTCTCTCTCTCTCCACTCATGCTCCATGTTTGTCTCTCTCTCTCCACTCATACTCCATGTCTGTCTCTCACTCTGCACTCATTCCCCATGTCTGTCTCTCACTCTGCACTCATTCCCCATGTCTGTCTCTCACTCTGCACTCATTCCCCATGTCTGTCTCTCACTCTGCACTCATTCCCCATGTCTGTCTCTCACTCTGCACTCATTCCACATGTCTGTCTCTCACTCTGCACTCATTCCACATGTCTGTCTCTCACTCTGCACTCATTGCCCATGTCTGTCTCTCTCTCCACTCATGCCCCATGTTTGTCTCTCTCCACTCATACCCCATGTCTGTCTGTCACACCCCATATCTTTCTCCTATACCTCCTACCTACCATGTATTTGTCTCTTCCCATGTCCCTTTTTCATGCCTCCTACTGACCTCATCTCAGAATTCAATTAGCGCTGCCTTGATCTCCCTGCACATAGTGATGACTCTGACCGTTATGTTCCGATGCTCTGTCATCACTGTGCACGGAAAGAGCAGAAAGCGCTGACTGAGGTCTAAGGGGAAACATGGCGCCGATCTGCAGGGCTGGCTCTGAGAGGCAGCAAAGCAGCACATGGGCAGCCCATTTACAGAGGTGTACTAAGGGTACACTTTGCCATTAACCTAAGCAACAGCCAGTTTGCCTATTAAAAATGCTACAGTTTGCCCAATAAAAATGTCAGTTCGTCCTCAAAATACACCAGTTTCCCCAGTAATATGCCAATTATTTTGCCCATCAATATGCCACAGCCAGTTTGTCCATTAATATACAACAGCCAATTTGCCCACTGATATGTCACAGACAGTTTTTCCATTTATATACCTATGCTAGTTTGCCAATAAATAGGCTACAGCCAATATGCCACAGTTAGTTTACCCAATAAAAGCATAATCTCCTCTCCTGCCTTCCCCAGTACTCACCCTGCTGCTGCTCTCGTGTCCCCGGCCGTCTCCTCCACACAGTCTTCCCTCTACGCACGCTGAGTGCAGGAGGTGGGAAATAGACGCCAGCTGGTTGGGGGCTGGTGCCCTCCATGTGATAAATTGATGAGCGCAGTGAGGGCCCCGGGCAAGAACACACTTACACACAGCCACACATAAATACACACAGTCATACATAAATACACACAGTCACACATAAATACACACAGTCACACGTAAATACACAGTCACACGTAAATACACAGTCACACATAAATACACACAGTCATACATAAATACACACAGTCACATGTAAATACATACAGTCACACATAAATACACACAGTGACACATAAATACAGTCACACATAAATACACAGTCATACATAAATACATACAGTCACACAAACACAGTTAAACACTTAGTCACCCTCACAGACATACATTTACACAGACACCCTTATACACACTGTCACACATACATAAATACACACACAGCCACCTTTACACAGACACAGGATACACTTGCACAGACACTCATGTACACACACTTACACAGCCAGTAACACACACATAGTTATACACATTGACACACACATACACACTTATACACATTCACACACACTTACACAGACAGTAACACACATAGTTATACACATTGACACACACATACACACTTATACACATTCACATACACTTACACAGGCAGTAACACACACATAGTTAAACACATTGACACACACATACACACTTATACACATTCACATACACTTACACAGACAGTAACACACACATAGTTAAACACATTGACACACACACATACACATTCACAGACACTTCCACACTTTTTTTTTTTTTTTAATATATTTTAACAATACCCCCCCCATCACCTCCTCCTCCTTCTTCTTGGTAATCCAAGCACAGAGCAACGGGGGAAAGCTCCGCCCCCGTCGCGTTCTGTGATTGGCTGCAGGGAGGAGGATGTTCTCTATGGTGTCTTGGCAGAGAACGTCCTCCTCCCGGCAGCAGCCAATCACAGAACGCGACGGGGGCGGAGCTTGCACCCGTCGCGTGGCTTGCTTTAACAAGGAGGAGGACGGCAGGGAGAGAGCTCCCTGCTTCAGCGCCTCTCCTCCCGTGCGCCTGGGCGCGGTGCACCCCGTGCACCCGCCCAGGATCGGCCCTGCCCAAGGGTCCTTGGAGAGTAAAACTCTCCAGATCACTGGCCAGTCCTGGCCAGACCACTATTTATGATCTTTAAGGATTCTTTTAGTTCAGGTATAGTGCCAACAGACTGGTGAAAGGCGGATGTCATTCCAGTATTTAAAATCATACAGTTAGACAGGTATTGGTGGTGCGTTTTGACGTAGGACGCAAGACGGGCATGTTGCGGGTGTTGCTACACAGGGGAGCATTAGAGTAAACGAGCACCTCATGAGTGCCACCTGGAAGAAATTATACTCTGGATGTGGATATCCCGGCTAGCTAAGTTGAATACCTTGAATCAGAGAAACGGAACTGTTCTTGTTATGTTCGCCCTTTAGGCACAGGGAGAAAGCGGTCGGACTGGCGGTATTTTCTACGGAAAAAATAAAGGGGCATCCTGCAGATTCGCTTGAAGCGGCTGCAAAGTTTTTCCTCCGAAGGGAGGTCTACACGTGGCGTTGAGAAGCGGTGTGCAGAACCCCTTAGAGGAGAGGTGGGTGACCTGAGAAAAGGAAACAATAATAGGACTATTAAACACTGTTGGAGCTGCCCGGCAGGGCAACGACGTTTTCCTCAGGTGGAAGGTTTACACGTGGCGTCAAGGAATGGTTGAATACGAGCTCAAATAAGGCCTGTTTCGTCAAGGGATTTGTCAAAATACCGTCTTAACTGCTTCCTTAAAATAACTTTAAAAACACATACCGATTGCTGAATCCGAGGGTCTGGGACCAACAATCCTGCTAGGCGACCTGTGAAAAGAAGATAATATTTGGATTAATAAATCTATTCTGGCAGAAAATTTGACCATGGTGCCTGAGTAAAGAAACAAACATTTGGACTAATAAATATCTTCTAGATAAAAAGCCATGATTGTTCTCCCTGAAAGAAAAACAACCTCGCCATATGAGGATAAGAAAGGGAGTTCAGAAGACTTATTGAAGTACCGAACAGGACCCTATACGGAAGTATCATAATATTATTGATTGTTATGGGTCCTTTTGAAGCTTGTAAGATATCCTGGCCTGTTTGTTTCCCCAGAACATTCTTAAAAATAACTTTATCAACTTTTTTATGATCGCTCTTTTTCCTTAACATTTGATAACTAAGTGACTTCTATTATTGCACTGTGTATCTGCTTATTGAACATTCTATACCCCTAAAGAGGAAATATCCACGAACCTCCAACAAAATTTAATCTGGATAAATATATAGAGAACATATGACACTTTTTTTTTTTTTTTTATATATAGAGTTAATGAAACAATAATATTCTATTTCATTCACGGAGATATTCAAAAGGAACAACATATTCCCTAGATCAGAATGCTTTTTGGTACAATTGAATGACAGTTTTGGGCTAATAAAATCATCCACATCAAGTTTAATATTTTACCCATAGAGGTTTTAGGAGTAACAAAGGGTGACGTGGTTGAAATTTGGTATAAATTATATTGGGGATGGGACAGGGGAAGAGAGCCTAATTAGACGACCCAGATAGAATAGCAAAACTGATCTCTTTATAGATATATTGCTACAATCTATATGTTCGATAATTAGTTGTAACGCTTTCCTTAAGAGGTTAAGATTACCTCATTACTGAACCTCAACAAGAAATATCTGTATTACTTGAAACTGTTGGAGTCCTCTCCCCTGAATTAATTATAAAGTGAATCAAAACATTCTTCTTGAAAACTTAAGGGCTCTCTCCTCCTGTTTTCTCCCCTCTTCTTATTATCAAATTTGTGTTGTAAATTTTGCTGTTATGATATGTGGGAGGTGTAGAGGTACAGAGCATGAAACTTTCTTGCCCTGGTAGTTCTTATTGGCTTAAATACTTTGTCTGTCTCACTTGTTAAAACGTGTGAAATCTATTGCACCATGAAAAAGAGAAACTGTTTGTAATTCTGTTGTTAATTCCATTTCTGCAATTTTGAGAAAGTTGAAGTTGATTTGGTTTATAATTTCGAGAGTGATAGGATCCCCTACTCTCTACTAAGGTGACCCCTGTGGTATAGAACACAGAGTAAAAGGAATATTTTTGAGCTAATATATCCACATCACTTCTCCCTTGCTTTTCTGTTTGAAATGCCTCCTAAGAAAAATCATCCGGTAGACAAGCAGGAAAAAAACAAACTGCTGAATGCTTACTATTCACCAAAATCAGATAAAGGAAACTCCAAACTCAAAGGAGATCTTTATCACCTCCTTCCTTAGAATATTCCCCGTTTCGAACCCCCGTATAAGGAATTGATATTACCCCGACTGAAGGGGTTACAAATTATACCATGACCAAATTGATGGATGAACTTTATGAAAAAATAAAAGGTGATTTTAAACAGAATATATCAGAATTAACTAGAGAGATTTGCTTTTTGAGCACAAAAGTCTAAGACCAAAGTAAGGAATTGGAAAAAATGCGAGAAAAGGTCTCTCATCTACAAACACAAAATGAGATCCTAAAAACTCAAGTTAAAGATAACAGCAATAAATTAACTTTGTTGGAGGATAGATCTTGTCGAAACAATTTGAGACTTAAGGGAATACCTGAAAATATCACCTATGAAAATGTGGAGACATTTTTGATAGAATTTATGTCTCAATATTTAGATCCTATAAGTTTAAATAACTCCCCATTCGAAAGGTTTCACAGGATTTATAGAACTAAGGGAACAGAAGGCTCATCACCAAGAGATGTCATAGTCAGATTTTTAAGCTCCTCACTCAAAGAGTCCTTGCTAAAACAAATGAGATTAAATCCTGAATCCAAGGACGAGAAATTCAAGGGAATTTTTGTTTTCCCAGATTTGTCCTCGGTCACGAGGATACAAAGGACCTGATTTAGAGGTATTACTCAACAACTAAGATTAAAAAATTTTCCCTACAGATGGGGTTTTCCCACAAAGCTTTTGATTTTCCATAATGGAAAAACAATCCATATGAATGATCCCATTGAAGATCTCCACAAACTTAACTGGAGTTAAGTTAACACTGGACTCTCTGATACTCCTAAAGATAGAAGCCACAATATCTTTGGGCAAAAAAAATCTTAATATTCTCTTTTGAAGTGAATCTTAATTAAGTTAAGGGAAGGAAAGGGGGAGGAGAGAAAAAAAAGGAGAATACTTATTAGATAACTAGCACATATAAAACCTTAAATAATATGATGAAGCATCTTTTTTAATATTGTTTAACGTAACAATAATAATAGAATAGATGCACAATGTTTAAATTGCATCTTTTCACTATTTGGTGTATACAGAATATATTGTTAAATGCACATCTTATATAAAACTTAACTTAAGATTATAAATATGTATAATGTAGGATTTAGGATCTATAAAGACTTGTTTATGATAAGGCAATGAGAGCTAGAAACTCCACAATTTTATTTCACTATAAATTTGAATATAGAATAAGGACTGATTTGAATACTGTTTTTTAGTAAGTAATATCACTGTAATATAAAGGATAAACTTAAAAATTAAGAAATGGTTGATTGAGATAAAAATCACAGGCCAAAGCTGTTATTAAGGAAGATATACAATAAAAACAAATTATATTACTTTGAACAATATATAAGTGTTGAGTATACTAGAGATATTTCAATAAAGATCTTAGAAATTAGTATTTTAACTTTTATCCTATACGACATATTTGCCCCAACCTGCACATAAATAAAATAAGCGTTAAGGAGATACAGAGATTATAGTAGGTAGATCCTCATTATACCGATGGATAAGATAGGTAATAATATAAATTGATATTTCCCCTGTGCTGAACCAGCAGTAACTGTATGGCCCTGAGACCATTTCAGGGTAGCCATTATTGCTATTTCCTATAAATGGCGTGTGAAATTTTTTGTAAACAGGTTTTTCTATGTATGTGTATGTTTGTTGGTGTGGAGACCACTGGGTGATGGCCTGGATTTATTCCGTTAAGGTTCTGGAGGGTGGGGGAGAAACGGAGGGGCAATGAATGACCATGTCCCTTAAATTTGTGTTGATCAATGTGCAGGGACTTACTTCACCTTTAAAGAGAGGCCTCTTATATATAACATTGCTAGAAAATAATACTGACTTGTGTTTTTCTCAAGAGACCCATTGGACAGCAAAGGGTTCCGATTTATGGAGATATTCAAAAATATCCAGTGATCTCCTACTCTGATTTGATTGAAAAAGTCGAGGGGGGTGGCGATTATTTGTTCAGAAAAGGTTAAATATGAACAAATATTAGTAGAAAAAAATGGTTCTGGTAGATTTGTCCTGATTATATGTAAACTAAATTATATAACCTATACCTTAGTGAATATATGTGCTCCTAATGAATATTCACAGACCTTTTTAAAAAGGCTATTTAAAAGGATAAATCAACTTAAGAAGGGAGTTCTAATTATAGGAGATCTAAATACTATGTTAGACGAGAAATTGGATAGAAGTGGGTCAATATCCCCCAAAAGTATTAATCTATATAGAAATAGATGTAAACAACCACAAAAGCTCCTATTTGAATACACTCTATTTGATATATGGAGAGTCCACCACCCTACGGAGAGAGACTTTACTTACTTTTCCAAGATCCATGGTAGGTAGTCCAGAATTGATTATTTTTTAACAGATCGTAAAAATCTTGATAAATTCGAAAGATCGAACATTGGAACAATTACTTGGTCTGACCACCCACCAACTGAGATCTTGGTAATAAAAAATCCAGAATATAAACACATTTATCAATAGAGACTCTTGTTTGTCTTCAGAAACTACTAAAGAGCTACTTTCTGATCAAGCCAGAGAATATGTGAGTATTAATGATAACGGGGATGTTAGCTCAGAAACCATATGGTCTGCCTTCAAATGCGTAATGAGGGGCCACCTGATCAAAATAGAAGCTCAAAAGAGGAAGGACAGAGGGGCAGCTCTGTCTGACCTGTACATACAGTTAGCCCAACTAACGGTCCAAAATAAAATCAATCCAGATCCACTCCAAACTGACAAAAAAAATTAATTCAGTCTCAGATAAAACAAAGACTTGAGGAAAGGGTTAAGCTTATGACCACTTCATTAAAACAGCAGTGGTATAACAGAAATAATAAAGTGGGTAAGTTTATCTCCAGTAGACTTAATTCAGAATTTACAAAGAAAGCAATAAAAAAGATTGCAACAGGTGATACAATATGCCTGTCCCCCTCTCAAATAAGTAAAGCTTTTGCTCAATATTATTCCTCTCTATATAATCTTGAAAAAACAAAAACCTCTCTTATGGACATAGAAGCTTTTCTTCCTAAGCTGAACCTCCTGAGATTGGACCCTACGAAATTGGAATATCTAAACAAACCTATAAGCAAAAAGGAAATATCTTTAATAATAAAAAATGGAAAAAATGGAAGTGCTCCAGGACCCGTTAGTTACACCCCTACATTTTATAAACTTCTAGAACCTATAATAACCCCCATACAGAGCAAGTTTTTTATGGAGATTGGGAAATCCAAGAGGATCCCTCCGGACTTACTAGGGGCTACGATTTCCCCCATCCTGAAGCCAGAGAAAGATCCCCACTTGGTAAGTAATTACCGCCGATCTCACTCATTAATCTAGATATAAAGATCCTTTCTAAGATTCTAGCCGATAGGCATAGCTTGGTTATTTCAGATTTAATTCATCCAGATCAGTCTGGATTTGTGAAAGCGAGATCAGGATCCGATAATGTTCGGAAACTATTAAACATCTTACAAGTTGTAAATAAGAAGCTTCTTCCAATGGCATTTATTGCTGTCAATGCAGAAAAAGTGTTCGACAGGGTAAGTTGGAACTTTTTGTCTGCGACCCTGGATGGCTTCAGGATGGGTGGACTCTTCAAGGACTTGGCAATAGCTTTGTACTCTTCCCCTAGAGCAAAGATATACGGTAATGGTTTAGATTCAGAATGGTTCACTCTATTCACAATTGAACCTTTAGCAATATATATGTTAGACAACTCAACGATATTACAGGGATATATCTGGGAGACACACAACAAAAAATAATGTTTGCAGCAATCCTTAAATGCATATAGGAATATAGCATTCTTTCTAATTATAAAATAAATATGATCTCTCACCAGATTTGAAACAAAATCTGTAATCTAAATATAATTTCACATGGTCAAATGCTCAAATCTCATATTTGGGAATTAAAATAAACTTCAAGATTGAAACATGGATTCAAAACAACTATATGAGTTTTTACCATGAGCTATCCTCCTTGTTCATGAAATGGAGTAAAATCTATGCTTCTTGGTTAGGAAGACTTAACATACTAAACTCATATATTATACCAAAATTGGATTATTTTCTACGAACAATTCCATTACGTGTCCCCAGAAATATCTTAAACTTGTTTCAGAAACGTTTTATCTCTTATGTTTGGAGTGGCATAAAAACCAGAATTGCCATGACTACTAAACTAGCTAAGGGGGTTTTATCATTTCCGGATGTGTTCCTCTTACAAGATACAATAATGTTCTCACACTTTATGCAATGGGGTAATCCCAACACAAAAAATAAAATCTGGTATATTTATGAAAGAATAAACTGTAGACAGGTCGACCCTATGTGCCTATTTTGGTTGGATAGATCTAATTTTGAGAGGTTAAATATTGACAACAAAGTTATACAACAAGTTTTACTTTCTGTAGTCCCAATTAAAGATCGGTTATATCCAAAGGATTGCATTTCCAAAGATGCCTCATTAGCAATCTGTACCTTAATGACCCAAGATCTCAATTTGAGACACTGGTTTGAGTTAGGAATTTTAATAGTTTCAGATATAACTAATGAAGAAGATTTCTGCTCTTTTTCTCAACTTCAAATTAAATTCACCCTTCAAACTTCTGAATTTTCTACATATAAAAGTGTGATTGCAATATTAGGTAGACTAACCATTACCAGCGAAGGACCACTTGAGAAACTTTACCATAGCTCTCTCTCTAAAATAACATCAAAAGTTAGGCACATAATAGCAACTAATGTTGAAGAAATAAAATTAGGTAATATTATTGAATAGGAAAGGAATATGGGCAAAACTTTTTCAACCCAAGAGTGGTTAAGATCCTTTGAATGTGTTAGGAAAAATATTCATTGTATCAATATTCAAGAAAATTATGTAAATATCTTACATAGATGGTATATGGTTCCAACAAAATTGTGCAAATTTCAAAGACATACCTCAAACCAGTGTTGGCGTTGTGGTCTAACCCCAGGCTCATTGCTACAAACATGGTAAGAGTGTAAATTTCTAGATAATCTTAAAGAGAATGTTTTGTATCTCTCTTGCAAAACTGGGTTGGATTTTGTTGTTCTTTCCCCACCTAAATTTTTGTTCCATCTTGATTTGCCAAGGCTTCCTAAACCACATATGATACTATTAATACATATCTTTATGGAGACAAAGCTTTGTTTATCGAGGCACTGGAGAAAGACCACAATCCCAAGCCGAAGATCCAGATAAAAGGCAATCTTTTATGAGAATATGAGATTGCCTGATTACAATAATATATAAGGGAAAATGGTTGTCCCTCTTTTCTTCCCCTCAATAAATTTCTGGTCCTTGTACATTCGACTTCTGGCTAAGAAAATTGGTCTTTTGGGCCTCTTGGATCTCCCTTCCCTCTTCTTCTTTTTATACTACCCAGCGGGGGAGAGCGACGGTCTCCCACTGGCCTCCACGCCGCAAATATGTTAGATATCGATTTGTTGGTATGTGAGCATGCAATGATGGTTTGAAGTTTTTATGCATATTGGAATATGATGAAAATCTGACAAATACCGACTAACTAAGTCTAATAGTTATATAATTGCCTCTCTTGCCATGTGAACTATTTGAGAATTTTAAACCAATTTTTGGACTTTTCGATAACTTAAATTGCATGTGTCTTTTGTGTTATGTATGATATATATGTGATTATCTTTTTGTTTATTTATAATAAAATAAAAATAAAAAAGAATACATCTTGAATCAGAATATAATTAGTAAAAGTCAACATGGTTTTGTGAAAGACAGGTCTTGTCAAACAAATGTAATAACATTCTATGAAGAAGTCTGTAAAAATATAGATCTAGGTGTGGCGCTATTTTCATATGTAATAAAAATACAATTGAAAAATTCAATTTTTTGTTTTTATTCCTGTCTTCTGCATCCACATTGCACCTAAAGGTCATAATACAGCACCATACAGTACCCACAGCATTTGCCATGCACCTAGATTGCACCCACAGCACTTGGCTTACACTCATATTATACTCACAATTTGGCATCCCACAGTGTCACTTTGCCCCACAGAACTGCTAATCAAAATAAGCCACTGTCAGGTAGCAATTGACATGCCACAGTCACTTTGCCATTAACATATGCAACAACCAGTTTGCCTATTAAAATATGCCACAGTTTGCCCATTACAATATACCCCCGTTATTTTGCAGATTAAAATGTGACATTGTTAGTTTGCCCATTAAGATGTAAACCTGTTAGTTTGCCCATTATTACACCACTGTTAGTTTGCCCATTAATATGCTACTGTTAATTTGTACATTAATATGCCACAGCCGGTATGTCCATTAATACGCCCCTTTTAGTTTGTCCATTAATATGCCACTGTTAGCTTGCTCTATAATATGCCACTGTTAGCTTGCTCTATAATATGACACTGTTAGTTTGTCCACTAATACGCCACTGTTAGTCTGTCCACTAATATGCTACAGCCAGTATGCCCATTAATATGCCACAGCCAGTTTGCCCATTCATATGCCACTGTTAGTTTGACCATTAATATGTCACAACCAGTTTGACAATTAATATGTCACTATTGGTTTATCCACAAATATGCCACAGCAAGTTTGCCCATAATATTCTACAGACAATATGACCATAAATATGCCACAGACAATTTGACCATTAATATGCCACTGTTACTTTACCCATTAATATTCCCCATCCAATTTGTCCATTAATATTCCATGGTAATTTGTCCATTAATATTCCATGGTAATTTGCCCATTAATATGCCACTGTTTGCCCATTATCTTGTCCCCCCATCCAAGTCACAATAAAACATGTCTTTCCCTATTTCCCAGTACTCACCTGGCTGTGTGTCCCTTGCTGCATTCCTCCGCGCAGTCTTGCAGAAGGAAGGAAATACAGCAGCCGGATATGATTTTTTGTCATATTCGGCGGCAATCATTTCAACCCCCTTGTGACGGCACTGCTTCCCCATCAATGCTAATGTTTGGTGGCTTGTAGTATTGTGCAACTCATTTACTGCCTATACTAATCACCATTCATAGTTTCTTAACATTTGTACCAGTGATATCATGCACACCTTGCTTAATACTGGGCAAGGCTGCAATCAGGGAGTGACAGACCATATACCTGTCACGGGTTTGGCTTGGATCCCCTGAAAAGTAATTTTTAAATAAAGCTTGCTGACAGAAGCGCTGACTGTAGAGATCAAAAGATCTCCCCTCACCACCTACAGAAATTTGTGTGCCATGATTGTTTTCTAGAAAATAAAATAACATACTTCCCTTCCCTGCCAGCTCAACTTTTACACACTAGTCATAAAACACCCTTGTACTGTTATTAATTTTGCAGATTAGTCACAAGTTGTTCCTTGGGACTACTCTGTAAATGATGTGAGGCAATAACCGTGTGATTTGTGCATGATGCCTGATAGTTTGGAGACAGTAATATGAAACGAATTATTAAATGCTTGTACTTTTTGTTTCAGGTCTGCCATCAAAGGGTGACAGCTGAGACACCTTTAAAAAAAAAGAGAAAAAAAGCTTCCCTCACCAGCCTCTCTGGTGTTTGTGAGCTACCCAGGTGATACATCCTAATATGCTGTCCTGGGTGTGTAATGTGGGTGATGGGGCATGTCCTGTGGTGTAGGGTTAAGTCCTGTATGTGCATTGTGGGCAAAGGGGAATATCCTTAAGTGCTGGGGTAGGTCATGGGTGGTCATTGTGGGTGTTGGGGCATTCCCTGGGTGTGCACTGTGGTGATGGGGCATGGCCTAGGATGCTGGGGGAAGTCCTGGGTAAGGAACTTGGGTGCTGGGGCATGCCCTGTGTGTGCTGATGTATGTCATGTGGCTCCTAAGTGGGTGCTAGCTGGGGTAAATCATTGAGGTGTAAAGTGGGTGCTAATGCATGTCCTGGGTGTGAAAGGTGTTGCCATGGCTAGGCATATGGGGGCAATAACAAGGGAGAAATGGGGTGGGTGAGGTGGTGACCCAGACCATATGGTCTGTAAGAGGCCCATAATTTCTGATGGTGACCCTTATACTGGGCTTTAATTTAGGGTTACCAGATAAACAAATCCCTCCTCTTTTTTTTATTTACTCTGTCCCTTCTAAAAAGTGAGTAACATTGTAAATGAACTGACTAGTAATTTGTACCATTCCCCCACATGTTTGTGATAATGATCAAATCATACTGTTCATCACTTACCAATATCTCCAGCTCACCCATTTCGTTTGACAAACTTCTTGCATTTGCTAAAAGACATTTATGATTACTATCTATTTTTGGTTCATTAGTTGACACTTAATGGCCAAATGTTTAATTGCGTGTACTTCCTTATTGTTAATGTGTATATGTACAGTTGCATCAGGGATGGGGAAAAACAGTAAAAGTAACATGTGCCAATTTACTGTTATTCCCTGCTGTTGGACCATGGGGACCCAACTAATGTATGTACATTTTAGGGGATTAGGCATTTGGACCAGGAGCAA
Source organism: Pelodytes ibericus (assembly GCA_036172795.1). Taxonomy (NCBI): domain Eukaryota; kingdom Metazoa; phylum Chordata; class Amphibia; order Anura; family Pelodytidae; genus Pelodytes; species Pelodytes ibericus. The sequence continues at coordinate 128,584,970 of CM069857.1, read as the reverse complement.
TATGACACTCCATCTGCCCAAACTGAAACTCTATGATATTGACTCAGCTGCTTGGTTAAATAGCCAAAGTCCACCTGAAATGAAAAATATATATAAAAAAAACTAATGAAAAAAATACACTGGACCCACTTAAAATCATGAGGTGCCAGTACAAAGATACCTTGACCCTTCTAATGATAAATAGGGCTATGAACCAGCAAAATAGCTACCAGACCCATGTCATATACATAGGGATTCAGGACAAGTAGCCCAATGGGCTGGGAGCAGAGCAAATGTAAAGGTAAATGGGCAAAGGTTGAAATCCTCGAACCAAATATAGCCCTAAGTCGGCCCAAAATCTGCACAAATTTGACTATATTGAGTGAACTTTTAATTCTGAAATTAAAAAAGAGGAAAATGAGCGTCCTTTGCATTGTTAAAAATTGAGGCTCTGGGCAGTTAATGTCTCTTTTGTACAATTATTGAATTGTAGATAGAAATGTCATGTTTAGGTGTAGATGCGAAAACTAGATTCTACTAGATGGTACACTTACATAAATATCTGTAGAAAGACGCCTTGTAAGATTGTTGTGATTTCACATTTTTTATGGTTACTACCAACACTGGTAACCAACAATGCTTTAAGCGCATTTTTTGTCGGCTTCGATCACAAGACTGAGGCATTACATGAAAAAAAGCTAAAAATTAAGTGACCGGGATATTTCAATTTTTTGATATGTAATGTCATGTTTTGACAACTAACCTATGACTGGAAAAACCTGCTTAAATCTCCTCTAGGGATTTCTACTTTGGGCTTTGTTACATCATGGTCATACCTCACTTTTAACTCTGAGCAAAGTCTGAAATTAGAACACAGAGAACCACATTTTTTCATAATAAATGTTGATGACATGCACTTAAAATGTTCAAAATATTAAGGGCAAAAGGTTTTTTGCTCAATCATATCCAGGGGGGGACTGGCAAAGGGCACCATTCTTCTCAATGAGCCAGAGATGCATGAATTTTCACTTGCAAATGCACACAGCCATAGGGTCATAAATTAGGCAGCCATCATCCTCAGAAGATTGGAATTAATAGTATAGAATGGAATATCCCAAGGTCAGATAGGCTCCAATGGTGATCTTCAATGCAGACTTATGCACATGCACTTGTTTTATAGTGCCTTGCAGTTTTCACCTATATACATATACAGATTTGAGCCAGAGAAGGATTTATAAAAGGTAAGTGGAAACAAAGTAAAACATACTGTGGTCCAAATACTGCTTTCTCTGTCCTTCTATTTAATTTTCTTGTCCACTTGTAAATCTTTGTATATTACCCATCAGCATATTTGCATTGCCTATCTATTTGTGCCTATATTTGATGATAACAGCTGGTCTGGTTATAGTTTCGTTAAAAAAAATAACATAAAAATAAAAGGAAAGAAAGTGAGAGAGACATGGAAAGAATAAACGGAGTATTTAATATACAAGCATAGACTTAATTTAGATAACCTGGGGGAGAATTATTGATAGGTGAGGTTTGCTTCCAATTGTTTAAACCCAGTTCTCTTAATGTCCTGCCATAGTATTTCAATAAGGTTGAGCTCTGGACTTTGGGCCATTGCAACTCCTTTATTATTTTCTTTTTCAGCCATTCAAAAAAATACTTTTGCAATGTATGCAAGAAAAGAAAAAGAAGTGAAAAATACATATTTAAAATGTAGTACTAAATATTGCACGATCTGGACTAAAATGGAGCCACATTGTCAAAAACACACAAAATTCTGGAAACCCCATCTACTCAATAAAGTAGAATTCACGGTGAAGTTGGCCACTTGCAACCTGAAATATCAGAAGATTTTGGATCAGGAAAACCATCATGGACAGCTCCATGAATTTGACTATCCAATAAGCACCGAATACATCTGAACAAGCCCCAAATTTGGAAAATATTAACAAACTTCATCCACATTAATTCTCCAGACTAAACCATTCCCATATCTCCTACAGATAAATAAAGCTGCAACTATACCTCTCCTCCCATGAACCCTGTGCAAATGTGATTCAGTGACATAACAGCTGCTGATGCAAAACAGTACCAGTGATGTCATGCCAGCTCTATGCTGGCATCAGATCACTGGATATATCAATCATCATCATCAACAACAACAGTTATGATATGTGTACCCTTTCCCCTAATGTAATGTGTAGTAATAAACAGTTTTGTATACAAAATGTAGATGACAATACTGATTTGCAATGCAACATATCATACTGCAGAAGGTATATTAACAGTGTAAGTGTGTGAGGTGTGGATTGACCTGAAGTAATTAAATATGTTGAAATAATTCATTGTAATATAACATTTCTAATTGGTTTAATTAGATTTTTTTTATTTTTTATAATTTCTTTATTTTAAGAAGCCCAGGGCAGGGAGGGGGCAGTGACAGGATGAGAGGGGGGCTTTTCAACAAGAGGGGGGCTTTTCAATGGGGTACAACTAGGTTATAGGAATGGTAAATAACCAATGGTTTCATGACTACTACCAAGATGCAACAGTGTGATCTCATCATCGTTTGGTAAGGAGGAGGATAATGTACTAGGCAACCATCAACTCATGTCTGTATAATTGTCCTCTTCACCAACCTGTGTTTTAATAACCTGTGCTGATGGAGAAATTGTTGGCATGGTACTTGCCTCTGGAACAGCACTATACTCTAATCTAGCATGCTTAGAGCAAAATTAGCATGCGTGCACCTCAAAACCCAGCTGTACTGTTCAGCTCTAGCCTAACAGTTCCACTTTCCATTTTCTTATCCTTGATTTGCACTTGATGTGCTATGGTACTCCTGATGTGTTTATCAAATTACGTCACTGGGGGAAGGACAGGAGGGTGTGGATGGGCTTTTGATGTACCTCGCTGATCTTTAATGCTGGGATCCACTGCTGTGAGGAGGATGCTCACCTCCACATGTTCTAAAGATGATTTACAGGAAAAGAAGATGCTTAGGACATTGCAATACAGAATGTATTGTCATCCCATTCTTTTATAGTTTATATGCATGGTTATCTGAATCCTGAACTATTGTGCATTGATATTCCTAATTAGTGTTGAGCGAACCCGGACCGCACTATTCGGGTTCGTACCGGATATTAGGGTGTCCGTGCCATGAACCCGATCCTGGACCTTTCACTGTATGTCCGTGATGGAGTTCGAGGTTCGCTTATAAACCGAAATTCTTTTAACCGAAAGTCATTCGGTTTATAGACTTTCGGTTTATAGAATAGCCAATAGCATTCCATGTATTCTATAAGCCGAAAGTCTATAAACCGAAAGACATTCGGTTTATAGACTTTTGGTTTATAGAATACAATGTAATGCTATTGCTATTCTATAAACCGAAATAGAGTCCCCATTCATACGAATAGGTCAATTGACCTATTTGTATGAATGGGGACTCTATTTCGGTTTATAGAATAGCCAACCGCATTACATGTATTCTATAAACCGAAAGTCTATAAACCGAAAGACATTCGGTGGTCCCTATTCACAAGAATTTCTTATGAATGGGGACTCTAGTTCGGTTTATAGAAAGCCAATAGTATTACATGTATTCTATAAGCCGAAAGTCTAGAAACCGAATGTCTTTCGGTTTAAAGACTTTCGGCTCATGGAATACATGTAAATCTATTGGCTTTCTAGAAACCGAAATAGAGTCCCCATTCATAATTATGAATGAGGACTCTATTTCGGTTTATAGAAAGCCAATAGTACATGTATTCCATAAGCCGAACGTTGGGTCCCCATTGACTTCAATGGGGTTTGGGGTCAAGTTCGAACCCGAACATCCAGGTGTCCGCTCAACTCTATTCCTAATACTAATTAACACCTTTTTAATTATCTAACTTTGTCTTTGCAGTTATTATAGCTATTTATAGAATCAGTTACCTGTTACATAATACAAGCATATGCTTAGCACATTGCATCCTAATCCTGTGATTGAACCTATGAGGAGTTACACATTGCTAAAAAATATATTTATTTGAGGTCAAAGGATCTTTTTTTTGTAAGGATTTTTCAATATGCAAAATAGGTGTGCACTAAAATCACAATATCAGGATATATCCCATAGAACAAAATAGATCCTGCTAGTTGTAAGGATCTATGGGTGTTCTGAAGATAGTGTAGACATATGGTGAGAAAAATACACAAGAAAAAGTATATACAGGAATATACTAAATATATAGGGGTGTCCAGTACTCTAGCAAATGCACAAGAAAAACGTGTTGTTATTTTGCAGGAGTTCAGCGTCATGATGTCATTGCTTTGTGCATAGTAACCATGGCAATGTGGGTAGAATTGAATGAACTTTATTGTTTGTATATGTCAATTCTGGCAATGTGCTGTTTGCCTATCCTCTCTATGGCTAACATGTTCTGAACAGCTACAGTTCTATACACACACCTTCCAGCTTCTAAATGTGTGGCAGCCATTTTACCTACTGCAGCCATGTGCAACTTCCCTTTCTGCACAGTCCTAGCTAGCCACCACACAGCTAATACATATATTACATCAGCTACAGTTGTGTGAGCTATGTGTGTACTGCAATTTCACATGAGACATATGCTGCAAAAGTATTTTAAATGCATTTACCTTTACTTCACCACCTTCTCAAACTGGTTATTCCCACCAACTGCTCCACACCCTCCTGCTAGAGATTCTTACTTCTCTGTCACAATTGTAGTTTTGGCACAGCTTCCTCACCAATACCTGGTTCTCATTAGCTGAAAAATTCTGAGGGTACTTTTTAGGCCTTAACCTCCTCCCTCTCCTGCTGGTCTGGCTGTTGCTCTGGTACGCCTTTGCCTTTATTCCTGTCTTGCAATCCTCCTTACATGCATATAAATACCAGCCTCCTGGGAGAGAGTATGTATTCTCTCCCTCAAGAAGCGCAAAATACCCAAGAAATGTGCAGGAGTTCTATTTTCAGTGGCTTTCATCTCACAAGGCTTCCTCCAGGTTCTATTGATGGTGAGGGGGTGAAATGGTTTTATGTCCTGCTTCTCCCTTTTTTGTAATGATTCTCCCCCTCCCTTGGAGGAGAACAATTCTGCCAAACCAGGTAGTGTCCATGAGAGTTCCTCATTAAAGGCAGCAAAAATCATTAAAGAATAAAAAATTTATTTAAAAAATCCATACATAAATATACCCAAACCCAAATAAATATAGTGACATGTAGCATAATATCTAATATAAAAAATATAAAATGGATCTACACAATACAGCAACATGATTTCAAAACATGTTTTTAGGGAACACAAAAAGCATATCCTAAAAGAGCCCTCCTCCACTTGTGCAAAATACATAGCGTTAACAATACAAGTGTTCTGTAGAAGACATATCATATGCAGCAGAATTTTTTCTTAGCAACAATCTGTTACATAAAAAAGAGAGAATAATATACATAAAAATATTGTTTTACAAAATATAACACAAATTAAATAGCCATTTAATTTCAGTTCTCCCCCGTGTTTTTATTCTGTCTCCTCGCCTCTAATGATTTTTTAACCAAATCAATTCCTAGAAATTGAAAAGCAGATGGATCCCTATTATGATAAGTAGAAAACTGTTGTGATATAGTGTGTTTAGAGCACCCCTTTTTAATATTTCTAATGTGTTCATCTAACCTCACACATAATGGTCTAGACATTCTTCCCATGTTGTATAAATTACAGGGGCACCACATATGATAAACTAAACCAGAACATTCAGTGTGATAAGGTGCTTGATTTTAAATGGTTTTCTGGGATTAAAGACTCACATTTCACATTTAAAGAAACCATGTGCACTGTTAAGAAAATAATTGTCTCTATCTGGTTCTGTGTTCTTAGTTTGGCGTAACTGGGTGCTAAGTTGATGCCCATGGCTGTGCCCCTTTGTATATACACCCAAAAAAGTTATTAGTGAGGATTAATGTAATAAAATAAAATCAATTTGTTCTCATTGAAGATGAGGACTCTCACCAAGGAAAAATTCAACTGCAGGTCTATTGTGTCCTTTAGGTATGCTCTCGTTTGTTTAACTATGTGTTCAGAGATATATGAGAAAATAAAGCCTACTCCTGGGCTATTCTTTGAGGTTTTATGTATTTTCGGTAAGAAAATAAAAACAGGGGTAATGGGATGAGATATAGTAATATAATTGCATTCTGTTTTTTGAATAAAATGCCTGAAATTAAACCTCTATCTAGATATTGGCTGAAGTCCCTTTGTATATTATTGGTGGGGATCTGTGTTTCGGATAGTTATCTGCTCACTTCCTCACAATAATTTGTTGTTTATGTCTATATATGTGTACTATTATTTTATAGATTCGCACATTGTATGTTTATTTTTCTGTTTTTTTTCATGTTCTGAAACCTTAACAAGTTTAAAGATTTTATACATAATATTTGTTGGGTTCTTTTCTAATTTCATGGTTTTCAGCAGGTACTGCCATATATCAATCTTTATTTGTTTTGTTGTCTAAGATATATCTCCCATCATTCAAACTACACTTATACAATACTCCAACTACCACATTCTTACCTCATTCAAACACCATTCGCAACAACCATTCGCAACTACCCCTGGACTTCATCTACTTTGATTATTTCTATTTAGCCATGGTGACCAGATTCTATAGTAGTTTTCCATTTTATCTGTGTTATTCCTATAGAATCCTCTTTCCATACAGGCCTGGTATCAAGCTGTTCTATTAGTTTGGTAGGGTCAATTTTTCCCGTCATTTTCCAAGATCATGCAATTACTTATTTGGCTGCTAGGGCTGCATTGAGTATAAAGGCTCTCTAAGGTGGATCACATTTCCCTACTCCTATATGAAACAACATTAATTAATATTTTCCTATTTTGAGGATTATATTATACCTAAATAATCTATATAGTCTACTTTCCACTGAAAGCAGTATCTCTCTTTTAACACTGCCAAGTAATCTTTATCTACATCACATGTTAATGCCTGGCATTTACCCGTGTTTAATTTATATCCAGAGGTAGCCGCATATTTTCCTATTTCAATCATCAAGGCTTCGACTGATCCTATGGGATTTTCCATTGTTAATTGTATGTCGTCTGCAAATATTGATATTTTAAACTCTTCTTTTTTATGTTTTATTCCCTGCATATGTCTATTACTCCTTATACTATACGCCAATGGTTCTAATGAAATAATATACAAAAGGGGTGCTTGTGGGTACCATTAGAAATTTTAAACCAGGGGGACGTTATTCCTGACCCTGTGATTCTTGCACTTGGGTTTATATACAGAGCCCATAGAGCCTCTAAAAAAGGGCCCTCAAATCCGAATGATTCCAGCACCTCTCTGAGGTAGATCCAACTGACCCTATCGAAGGCCTTCTCGGCATTCAACGACAGTATTGGATATTTACTCCAATATTTGCTTTAAGCATCTCTTTGGGCATCTCTTTATTATCTCTTATTTCTTCAAATAGTGTTGGAAGGATATCATCTTCACATTCTTTATGAAATAAATTGGAGAAACCGTCCGGTCCAGGGGCCTTATTTCTTTTTAGGTTATCTATTATTTCTTTTATTTTTAATAGTGTAAGTGGGGCGTTCAAGAGATCACATTCTTCTGTTGTTAATCTCAGGAGTTCTAACCTACTCAGATAACAATGTACTTTTGTTCTTTCTGTCTCCTCCTGGGGATTTATTTTTTTGTTTTTATTTAGGTTATATAATTCCTAATAAAACTCACCAAACGCAACTCCTATTTTATCCGGATCTAATAATGTTTTGCCCTCATATGTAATTTTGTTTATTGTGGATCTCAACTTCTGTTTTTTTAGTAGACCTGACAGAAGTTTGTCCACTGTATTTCCCCTTAGGTACCATTTTTGTTTCAAGAAGAGTAGATTTTTATTTGTCCTATGAATTGCTCTCTGCTTTATTTGTATTTTTACTTCTTTTATCCTGTCCATGATGTGTTCCTGCATTGTTTGTTTGTGTGTTCCTTCTAGTGAATACAGTTCTGCATGAAGTTGTTGATATGTTAAACCTTGTTTTTTTTTTTTTCTATTGAGCCTATTTTGATCAGGTTTCCATGTATAACAGTCTTTAAAGTACAACAGAGTGTTATACTAGAGATTGAGTCCCTATAATTCTCTTTAAAGAAATAATTTATGTCCCTTTGTATCTGCTTTTTTATTTCATCTTGCAATAGCAAGGATTCATTTAATTTACAGTTATTGGATTTCATCATAATTCCCTCTTTGATTATCATTTTAACATGTGCATGGTCCGCCCAAGAGGCGTTACCTATCTCAGATTCTAAATCTCCTTTGAATATTTCTCTGTTTACTAGGATTAGATCTATTCGAGAGTAGGAATCCTGTGGAATCGAATAGTGGGTGTAGTCTTTAGAGGTAGGATTTAGAGCTCTCTATACATCTATTAGATTATTTTTAATAAGAAAATCCCCCAAATTTTTGGCATAGTGAATTTGTTTATAATTTGTTTTTTTTCCCCAGCTGCACTTTCCTATCCAACCCCACGTCAGATATCCTGTTAAAAACTCCCACTATTATTATTTGTCCCTGTGATATCTTATCTACTAGTGAAATAACCTTATCAAAGAACATCCACTCCCCCCCCTCCCCAGAAACGGAGAGGACGGGGGATTCGGGGTAGCCAACCTGTCCACAACCTAGTAAAACCAAGCACTGTTTCTGTCTATCTATAAAAATACAATTATCATTTTTCTCTCTTTCTCAATCTTCAATTTTGAGTATTTATGCCCCATTTTTTAAAAAGTTCCTGGGCTTGCTCTTTTGTTTCAATTGTATGTCTGAGTATTTTTGCGGGGTTGCCCCAGGCAAATCTGATCTTCTCCCTGTTTAGGGTTTCCGTGATGTTTTTAGTCTTAATCTCTGTTGTCTTGTGTGTAGTGATATATCCTGCATGATTCGTAGGTCCTTGAATTTAACAGGGAGTGCTTCTTTTTTATTTCTGGCTTTCCAAATTATTTCTTTATATATATAATTATGGAAACGAATTAGAACGTCTCTTGTATACTGATTGTTCCCGTTTGTCTGTGCTCTGTAGGTTCTGTGGATTCTTTCTATTAGGATTTCTTTCTGACCGATGTCTCCAGCTAAGGCCTGAAAGAACTCATATGTATATGGAAGAAGATTTTCTTGAGTTACATCTTCAGGAATACCACGGATACTCAATTTTACGTCTTGTTCTATTTTCAATGTCTGCCATTTTGTTCTGTAGTTCATCTATCTTTTTTGTTAAATCTTCATTCATGTCCTTTTGTTTCTCTACTTCAAATCTTAAAGCCTCCACTTTTTCAATGTTATCTTGTAGTTTTTTATTTATATTTCGTACTTCGGTTGTAAACTCACTTATATTTTTTTGTAGATCTTCTCTTATTTTATCTCTATGATCCTCTAATAGGTTCATCTTCATAATTTGCAAGTCAGATATGGGGGGGGGGGGGTCTGTTTTTTTTGCTTCCTCCTGGTGGTTTAATTCTTGACCAGTGATGTTTAATTTCTCCATAGGAATATATTTTTTCTCCATTGATTCTCTTGTACTTAGGATTTGATCTCGTCTCCCTGTACTTCTCCTCCTCTCTGGATCAAGAGTAGGGAGGGGGAGAGATTCTCTTTTGTTTCTTTTTTCTTGTTCGGCCTCCGGTGTTGAAAAAAAAATTGTCAATGTTTTATTCTGCTTTAGATCTTTTGTCTCTTTGATCTCTTTGCTTTTCTTTGTTTCTGTATTTTTTCTTGTTGCCATATTTATTATATTTTCCTTTCCCCCCTCTGTTTTGGAAAAGGGCCTCTTGTGGTCTTTTAATGAGGTAAGGCAATAATCCCAATAGTATGGGGTCCATTTCTGTCATGTACGTCAGTTTTAGTTGTAGATTTTACTTCAAAGTCTTTCGTATATGGAATAACTCGAAGTTTTCAAATATGCAATAAATCAGGTGGGTATCAGCCCTGTTAACCCCTTGGCGACACAGGACGGACTAGGTCCGTCCTGTGTGCCGAGGCGTTAGTGACACAGGACGGACCTAGTCCGTCCTGTGTCAAAACGAGCACTGAAAGCGGAGTTTTTCCGCTTTCAGTGCTCAAGCGGCATTGTAACGATGCTTCCGTGTGGAAGCATCGTACAATACTAAAAAAAATGCCCGTCGGCATTTCAATCGCTCCGGAGAGCGATTGAAATGCCGGTTTTAAAGGCACAGAGCCTTTAAAACACGTGCGTTAAAAAAAAGAGCATAGGAAGCGAATTTTTCGCTTCCTATGCTCAGAAAGTGTTTCTGATTGCCTCGCAAGTCGAGGCAATCAGGAACACAAAAAAAAAATGCACGATCTTGGTCACCAATATGGCGCTGCCCTTCTAAGGGCAAGAGCACAGGAGGCAGGAAGTACCTGCTTCCTGTGCTCTCTGGCTGTCACACGATTGCCTCTTCACAGAGGCAATCAGTGACTGCCAGGCACACTGACAGGCAGTGGGGATGTTCTGCTGAACATCCCCACTGACTGGTCAGATCAATATTAACCCTATATTGATCTGACCAGTTATGATCTGTCTCCCTCTCCTCACATTTTTTTTAGTGAGGGAGAGAGACAGATCAAAGTAAGTAAAAGTAAAAAAAAAACAATAAACACACAAAATACAAATAATAAAACAATAAAAAAAATGTATTAAAGCAATTCCCTGCGTTTAACCCCTTCCCTGCCACTGATCTTGCATAAGCAGCGATCGTGCACATCAGCGCATTTATTTTTGCTGTTTGTGCATTTTTTAGTGGTTAATTTTTTTTGTACTGTGTCTTATTATAGTACTACAAAGGCTCTTCTAGAGTTATTAACCCCTTCTTTGCTGTCGATCACTGCTTAAGCCATGATATTGACGCCAAAGCAATTTTTATCTGTCTGCATATTTTTTTTTATTTATTTTTTTTACACATACCCGCTAGCGGATTACATGTAAAGTAAAAGTATTTGAGATTTTTTTTTTAAGCTGCATAGCGATCAGTAACAGCGAATTAGTGGCAAAGGCGGTTTGGTGATTTCTAAATTAAGTTCACCATTCGCCCTGGTCAGATCAAAATTGGTCGGATCAATTTTTACAAATATTGATCTGCCTCCCTCTCCTCACTTACATTTTTGTGACGGAAAGAGACAGATCAGTATTAGTGATATAAAATAACATTTTATAAAATTGACAGGTTTTATGAAAGTCTTTCACTGTGTATTAACCCCTTCCCTGCCATTCATCACTGTATAAGCAGTAATCTTGCACAGCAACAGTATGTTTTGCTGTCTGCACTGTTTTATGGATTAATTACTTTGTACTGTAATGTATTACAGTACTAGATAGGCTCTTCTAAGAGCTATTAACCCCTTCTTTGCTCGAGATCACTGCTTACGCACTGATTCTGAGGCCGCGGACTCAGGGTTCGATTTTGACCCTGGTCAGCTTTCTGATACATCATCTAGTGATGTATTGGTGGCTGCTGAGCCCTTGCCACAAGGAGTGATGGGTGTCTACCGTTAAAAATGATATGGTTTGGTGGGGGTAAATTACATTGGCTGGCTTCAAAGATATATCCCATATAGGACACGGACGCAGGTTGACTACATGTCAAAATTCCAAGTTGGAATTTTGAGATGCGCATCTCACAAATGTTGCTTTCTAGCCAAAAAACAAACCAACAAACCTATGCATGGGTGCTATCCCTGTACTCAGGAGATGTTGTTGAACACATATTGGGTTGTTGTTTGGCAGTGACATATACCAGAATCTGTGAATTCATGCCTGAAGTACAATGCATGTGGAAAAAAAACTCCCAAAAAAGAACTACCACAAACTTTTACAAAGGCTGGTGGTAGAATTAGTACATATACAGTATTAAAATACCACCATTTGAAATAGTTTAGGATGTCTATTTTCCAAAAATATATGTTATGATGGGGTACAATTCATTGGACAGCTTCAAAAATGTTCCAAATGGAACATGGGCGCAGGCTGACTACATGTCAAAATTCCAGGTTGGAATTGCGCACCCCCTAAATGTGGCCTTTTAGCCCCAAAACAAACCAACAAACCTATGCATGGGGGGTATCCCTGTACTCAGGAGATGTTGCTGAACACATATTGAGGTGTTGGTTGGCAGTGGCAAATACCAGAATCTGAAAATTCCTGGCTGAACTACAATGTGTGTGGGGAAAAAATGACATCCCAACGCTTTGACATAGGTTGGTGGTAGAATTAGCACTTGGAAAGTGTTAAGATACCACAGTTTTAAATACCCTAGGATGTCTAGTTTTCCAAAATATATGGTTTGATGGGGTAAAATACTTTGATAGGCTTCAAATGTGTCCCAAATGGAACATGGGCGCAGGCTGACTACATGTCAAAATTCCAAGTTGGAAATGCACCCCCCCCTAAACGTGGCATTTTAGCCCCAAAACAACCCAACAAACCTATGCATGGGTGGTATCCCTGTACTCAGGAGATGTTGCTAGGTGTTGTTTTGCACTGACACATAACAGGATCTGTGAATTCATGCTCGAAGTACAATGTATGTGGAAACAAAACATTAAAAAATTACTAACCTAAAATTTGACAAAGGCTGGTAATAGAATTAGTGCATGGAAATTGTTAAAATACTATCATTTGAAATACCCTATGGTGTCTAGTTTGCTAAAATGTATGGTTTTGTGGGGTAAAATACACATTCTGGCTGCACAAATGTCCCAAATAGAACATGGGCGCAGGTTTTCTGTATGTCAGAATTCCAAGTTGAAAAACCAAAAAGCGCACCTCTCAAATGTGGCCTTTTAACCCCCAAATAATCTAACTAACCTACACATGGGTGGTATCCTTGTACTCAGGAGATGTTTCTGAACACATATTGAGGTGTTGTTTGGCACTGACACATAATAGGATCTGTGAATTCATGCCCGAAGTACAATGTATGTGAAAAAAAATTACTATTTACTATTACTATTACTATTACCATTTGAAATACCCTAGGGTGTCTAGTTTTCAAAAATATATGGCTTTTTGGGGTAGAATACACTTGTTGGCTTTAAAAATGTCCCAAATGGGACATGGGCGCAGGTTTTCTGCACATCAGAATTCCAAGTTGGAAAACCAAAAAGCGCACCTCTCAAATGTGGCCTTTTAACCCCCAAATAACCTAACCAACCTATACATGGGTGGTATCCCTGCACTCAGGAGATGTTGCTGAACACATATTGAGGTGTTGTTTGGCACTGACCTATAACAGGATCTGTGAATTCATGCCCAAAGTACAATGTATGTGAAAAAAATTACTACCCAAAACATTGACATAGGCTGGAAGTATAATTAGTGCATGGAAAGTGTTAAAATACTACCATTTGAAATACCCTAGGGTGTCTAGTTTTAAAAAATATATGGCTTTGTGGGGTAGAATACACTTTCTGGCTTCAAAAATGTCCCAAATGGGACATGGGCGCAAGTTTTCTGCATGTCAGAATTCCAAGTTGGAAAACCAAAATGCACACCCCCTAAATGTGGCCTTTTAGCCCCAAAACAAACCAACAAACCTATGCATGGGTGGTATGCCTGTACTCAGGAGATGTTGCTGAACACATATTGAGGTGTTATTTGAAAATACCCCTTCACATTTTAAGGTAATGTTTACCTAAATTGCAATCTATGTAAAAATTTTAAAAAAAAAAATTTTTGCTGCAAACTTTGGCAAATATTGGTGGTAAAATGGCTACAGGAAATGTGTCAAAATACCCCAAGTTAAATGCCCTGAGTGGTCTAGTTTTCAAAAATATATACATGTTGGGGGTCATTCATGGATTTAGTACAGAAATCAGTGTTACAATGTCACTATCGCTAATTTTGAAAAAAAGGATTTTAAAATAGCTTTGCACTACTTATAGTTCTGGCCCTGTAACATGAATAAAAAAGCACAAAAACATAAAACATGGGCTATTTCTGAACTCAGGACATATATTAGAAACTATTTAGCAGTGTTTTTTTGTTGTCTCTTGTATATGAGTATACGATTTTTCAAATAAAAGTCATAAAAAAAATAAATCATTTTTTTGCCATATTTTATAATTTTTTTACATCAAATGATATGCTATTATCAAAATAATGGTATCAAAAGAAAGCCCTTCTTATAACGATAAAAACGATATATAGTTTGTGCGGGTACACTAAATGAGACAGAAATAAATTACAGCAAAACACAAACACCTCAGAAATGTTAAAACAGCCCATGTCACCAAGCGTCGGACAAGCCAAAAAAGTCATGTCACTAAGGGGTTAAGGAGGTAGACAAAAGGTTTCCTCTATTTTTTTTGTTTTTGCTTATTTGTTTTGATCCAAGGAGTGGAGCTTGTTTTCAGCAATAGGCGACAGTTATCTTCTAGGCGTAATCAAATCTGAGGTCACCTTGGCATATGTTGTGTCTAAGGTGTTTAAATCCTTCAGTCATGGTTCCATTCCACAGTTGCCCTTTAATTCAGGTTCAAAACACACAATTTTACCTATATAGGTTATATTTTTAGGTCTAGATTTCACTGTTTAGTGTTTTCCAAAATTGCAGGTACATCAGATGTTGAATTAATTTAACCAAAGGCTAAAGACAGAGATTCAATTGCAACAACCAATATCGATAATAGTTCAAGGCAATTCAAGGACAGTCTCTATGAAAAAGAGATACTTTAAATCCACTTAATATTTAAGATTTTAGGGCCACAGCCATATGTTGACAATCGGTGGACTTTGGGATAAACAAATCCAAAATTTTAATGGTCACGTGTATCATGTTAAATCCACAGTTAATTTGATCACAGTAGTATACGTGAATTTTTTGCTTGGACCAGGTTTAGGATATTTCTGTATATCAAAAATGCAGAATGGCGCAGGATGGTGGTACCTTAGAGTAAGAACAAATAATAATATTGCAATATTGTGGAGCAAAACAATCATAAAAACATAAGTGGTGATGAATACACTCACAAACCAACGTGTTGGATAGTCATGGGAAATAGCATGATTTCTTCATAAATATTTAATAGATTCTGGAAGATAAAAATCAGCAACAAACATGTGCAGGACCTGGTAGATGGTAAGAACAATGATGGCCCCTGCTATAAACAAACTCACAAGATAAAATAGGACATAGGCAAAAAGTCCAAGACTTGAATAAAATCGTAACCTGGATGAGGCAGAAGCAGAAAGCAGGATCCGGGTTGAAGAGCTGCAGCTACCGGGGTCTCTGTCTCAACGCGTTTCGCCGGACCTCCAGTCGCGGCTTCCTCAGGAGAAGACTGAAGTCCGGCATTGGAGAAGCACTGTATTTAAGCCACAGACGCCGCCCTCTTTCTGATGTATTTTTGGATGCGATAAGCGTCCGTTACCATGGAGATGCTCGGCTGACGTCTTCTCACATCTTTTCGGATGGGAAGAGCGTCCGTTGCCATGGAGACGCTCGACTGGCTTCTTCCTTATAGACCAAGCTTTATTGTCCACAGGTCCCATTCATAATGCACATACAAACGTCTAACACATGGGCATTTCAAGTGATCTAGATACAGTCACTACTTTTCCAGTTGATATAAAATAATTAATAAACATTCATAGATAATATTTTACAGTCAATTCAAAAAGCATATTAAAAAGAACATTCCTAGAAACGAACATTTAAAAAGAAGAACTGAAACGAGATATAATTTTGGTTAAAGTGCACCATGTAAACTAAAAAGGATCACAATGAGAGAACATAATTACCAGTGTCATGATACAGGGGACACAAAATGAAACGCAATTAAAGAGAAAGCACATGGATCTTAACGAGTTTTAGTACAAATTATATTTGAATTGAATTAATTATTAAAAATGATTAAAAGATTAGGAGAAGGGGGGGGGTTGAGAGTAATCAATCATAGAAATTGTACATAAAAAGGGGTCAATCATAAAATGACATGATGTCAAGATCAACATTTAATCCTTTCCCTCCCAATGTTTTCAACTCATAGATCCACTTGGTTTCTCTTTGGGAGAGAGCTTGTGTAGTATTCCCTCCTCTCCAATGTGGAGTAATTTTATCAATACCAAGACACAGAAATGTATCTAGCTAGAAAGAAGTGCAGTGCTTACAATGTTTCGGAACACTGCATTTGGTTAATCTTGGATTTTCACTCAGTATACTACCCAGATGTTCCAAAATTCTCTCCTTCAAGGGTCTAATGGTTCTTGCCACATATTGAGCACCACATGGGCACTGAAGCAGATATACCACCTTACTGGTATTACAATTAATAAAGTGCTTAATTTGATATGTCTTTCCTGTGGCATTACTGGTGAAATTGGAAGTGTGTCTTGGTTGGTTCTTACACATCTTACATGAGCCACATTTGAAAAAACCTTTTGGTTTTATACTTAAAAAATGTTGTTGTGGGATCTCACTAGGGATTTTGGGTAAATCACTAGGGGCCAGGATTTGTTTTAAATTATTTGCCTTCCTAAAAATCACCCTTGGTCGGTCTGGTAGCGTCTCTTTTAGGTATTGATCACCTTTTAGTATAGGCCAAAATTTATCTAATGCCTAAGAAATGGCATTTGCTTGTGAATTATATTGAGTGCAAAATGAGAAATTAAAAACGCTGTTTTCGGTTGGTTTATTTTTGGGCAATTTTTTTTTCTTGTAATAAAGTCGATCTATTCAATGCATCCACTTCTTTGGTACTTTCCTGAAGTAATTTAAGGGGATATGATTTATCTTTAAATCGTTTATTTAGGATAGTGGCTTGTTGTACAAAATCGTCATTTAAAGTGCAATTGCGTTTGATGCGAGCTAGTTGCCCTTTGGGAATATTCCCTAACCAATTAGGGTGATGACCACTCTTAAAGTCAATATATCCGTTAGTGTCGGTGGGTTTGCAGAAAGTACGGGTACAGACAGAACCATTTTGAATAAATAGAGTGAGATCTTAAAAAATCAATGGTCTCAGTATTGATAGTGGACGTGAA
The DNA here is from genome assembly GCA_036172795.1 of Pelodytes ibericus. Classification (NCBI taxonomy): domain Eukaryota; kingdom Metazoa; phylum Chordata; class Amphibia; order Anura; family Pelodytidae; genus Pelodytes; species Pelodytes ibericus. Next base: position 128,567,910 of record CM069857.1, on the reverse strand, counting down.
CTTCAATCCCAGATTATTTTCATTAATCTTTTCAATAACATTTCTTAAAGTTGGTTCTGTGCAGTTCCACACAATCAAAATGCCGTCTATATGGCGATCATTGTTCTTACCATCTATTAGGTCCTGCACATGTTTGTTGCTGTTTTTTATCTTCCAGAATCTATTAAATATTTATGAAGAAATCATGCTATTTCCCATGACTATCCAACACGTTGGTTTGTGAGTGTATTCATCACCACTTATGTTTTTATGATTTTGGTGCTCCACAGTATTGCATTATTATTATTTGTTCTTAATCTAAGGTACCACCATCCTGCGCCATTCTCCTTTTTTTGATATACATTGTTTGTGAGCATTCTGCAGAGTGCTTCAGAGGGCTGCGTTTGTATGCAGTATCGCAAGTATCACTGTTACACCAATTTTAGCACTTTGTTTATTTCACACCAATCACTTTGTTTTTGCACTTAGGATATTTCTGCACAGTTATTATTCAGCTTTCAAGTATGTATTAATATGCGGAATCAAGTACAGTATCTGTAAGAATTTATTAGCTGCAATATTGATCTGTGAGTTTGCTTTAGTTACTCCAGTTAATTATGTACAAATTCTAACTGGTCACAGGTACCACCCAACCTTCACTAGGGAGATGAAAAAGGATCTATATATTTGCTTTACTTGATCCGATTAATCATATGCAGACTAATTGATCACAGCTGTCAGGCAGCTTCCAAATTCAATTATTGGCAACAATGTATAGTTTGAGTATTACTATGTTCATAAAGACATTAAATCGTTTAGCATATGTTTTACCATTTGGCATATGTTGGTCTAAGCAAAAAGTTGATAATTAATTGGGGATAATTGAGGTTAGTAGGTTTACTCCGATTGATCCAGGGTAAGGTACGTCATGCTGCTGATATGTTAATTCCAGTTTGATATATTCACAGCAGCAGATAATTTTATAATCACCATATAATTTCACAGTAGCATATCATTTCAGATGTTATTCACAGCAGCATATAGTTTCAAAAGCAACACATAATTTCACAGCAGCATGTCATTTCAGATGATATTGAAACCCAGGTAGTGGTTAAGATGTTTTTAGCTTCTCCCAATCCTGTATCTACAATGAGCGTGCATTAAATTCCCTCGATCAGGAGGTTATGCAAATAGTTAGTAAGGTATTTCTCCCCCTTGTAACCAAGTGTCCTGATCCCTATAACACACAAGGGCACAAATATAGCTTGTATTTGTACTTATCTCCACTTTATATTCATCTCAAAGATCCTCAGTGCTCTTTGTTTTCAATTTTCTTCTGTGAGAGAGGTTCCTTGATCATACTCTTCCTCCACGGGTCCGGTTCTATACAGAGAGGGTCAAATACGGTCCCTAGTAGGAACCACAGCTACCAGTACAAATATAGCAGACTTTTGATCAGCCCTGTCAATTAAGGATTAGATGAGTCTCCTGCTGCCTCACCGCTGCCATGTGTACGCTAGTTATGGGAGGTTTCAGATGTTCCGTATCAGAGAGCGGCCGCCATTTAGATCCTCAGCGCCTACACCTCAGCTACCTCCAGCAAACCTCCGCCCTAACGCGATCACGTCATCACGTAACTTCACGAACTCTGACCACTTTAATTGCTACTGACGGCTACAATGCAGCGCCATATTGCTGTGAGTGATCGCGTTGCCCTGGGGGACACCTCTGTATTTTGGCTTTCTATTTGGCTCAGATTATGTTTATATTTAAATGTGGACTTCTTTTAGGTATTCATTTTTTTCATGAACACATTATATAAGTGAATTGTTATGTACATGCTTAATAAATACTGTTTTTGATAACATTTGCAAATGATCCATTCCTTAATTAATTTGAATTACTAGTAGAGTTGAGCGGACACCTGGATGTTCGGGTTCGGCATGTTCGGCCGAACTTCGAAAAAATGTCCGGGTCCGTGCTCGAACTTGACCCCGAACTTGACCCCGAACCCGAACCCCATTGAAGTCAATTGGGACACGAACTTTTGGCCACTAAAATGCCTCTAAAAAAGTCCTGGAAAGGCTGCAAAATGAAGTAAAATGTGCGTAAGAGTAGGACAAGTGCCCTGCAAGCAAATGTGGATAGGGAAATAACTTAAAATAACATAAAATACATACAAATTACAAATACAGCTGAGCCATAAAATAGCACTAGATGGAATCTTTGATTTTAGCTTTGGAAGAACATAAATCTAAATCTAACGCTTGGCTGCCAAGAGGATCAACAGGATTATTCATTTGAGAGATGGTTGGAGTGCAGGGTATTCTCTTTCAGTTTATACGAAGTGACCCATAGGTTGAGGAGGCGGTGACTGTGGCGATGTAGGTGGAAGCGGTGCTGGAGGAGGAGGAGGTAGCCAGAATTTTTCAAAGTGCGCTGTAAGCACAGTATTGGACTGTTCTATTTGACTCTAAGATATGAAGTGCACCGCAAGACGCAAATGTACTATTTAGCACCCAAAACAATTAGAATTTTTCAAAGTGCGCTGTAAGCACAGTATTGGACTGTTCTATTTGACTCTCAGATATGAAGTGCACCGCAAGACGCAAATGTACTATTTAGCACCCAAAACAATTAAAATTTTTCAAAGTGTGCTGTAAGCACAGTATTTTTTTTTTTTTAATTTATAAATCTTTTTATTCAATTATAAAACACATACAAACATGTAGGTCTTACATACATGTGTTTCACAAATAAAGTTCTGTCCAGAGTAGTCCACAATATATGAAACACAAATAGAAAGGGTCTGGTCCTCCCAGGGTTTATGCAAAGAGCTAGAGAAAAGAAGAGAAAAGAAAAGATAGAAAAAAGAGAGAGTAAATAAAGAGAAGAGAGAGAAAGAGAGAGAGAGAAAAAAAAAATGTAATTCTCCGTCGGTGCGTCCCCGGCCCCTACCCACTCCCCTCCCCTTTCACAGCAGCGCGACTATTGTCCACTCCCTAAATGGGCTTCTTTTACTCCACTCCAGATGACTTTAATTTCTTTTAGTTTGCATCTGGCAGGCCCTGAGAGAAAGAATGCTTCTTCTGCCGTAAGTTGAAAATCTACCTGTTTCACTATATCTGACCAGGCTGGCACCTCCTGCTTCCTCCATAAGCAGGAGAGCAGCAGTTTGAATGCCATAAGTATGTTAATGGAAAGAATTTGTCTGGGGGATTTAGCTTGACCTGTGTTCAGATGGAAGAGAAATGTGTAGGGTGACAACGGGGTATTATTCTCTAGGACCCTATTAAGTACAAGGGAAACTAGGTTTTTGATGTGGATTAATTGTTCGCAAGACCACCAAACATGAAGATGGGATCCTCTCTGTCTTCCACATCTTCAACACAGGTCAGAGGCGTCCGAAGAAAATTTACATATTCGAGAGGGTACATAGTGCCATCTATATAATATTTTATAATAAAGTTCCTAAAGATTAATACCGTGGAGAGCCGATCTAGTATTTTGGAAAGCATTATTCCAAGTCTCCACGGGAAAAATCTTACCAAGAGCGGTTTCCCAATATATAACAGATGTAGGTTTAGATTGTGAGAGCAGGTTTTCCAATAATACTTGCAACTTAGAGATGTTATTGGTTCGGGAATTTTGAAAGAGAAATTTATCGAGAGAGGTACTTTCTGTCAAAGGATTTGTTTTTATAAAATTTAATATGTGAAGATAGGTGAGGTACTCAGAGTTAGGGAGGGGAAGTTTGCCCTGTAGATTTTGGAAGGAGGGCATTTTGCCATCCTGGAGTATGTCATCTATTTTATTCATCCCTGCCGCAAGCCATTTTCTGATATCCAGGTTGTGCATTCTCATCGACAATGTTCCTGGAGGGGCCAGACCGTTCAATCCCTGAGCACTGGAGAATAATTTCTTAAATCGAAACATTCCCTTTACTGTCTCTATAACTATCGGATTTGAGATTTTTAATTTATTGAACCAGGTTGTTGGGGTCCAGAAGAAATAGTAAGGTTCTAGACCATGGCATTCAAAAGTCTCGATTTGAAGCCATCGGGTGTTCTGAGATGATTTGAATTTCCAGGCTAGAAAGTTTGAAAATTGAAATACGTCCTGCATCCTTTCAAGATCTGGGAAGCCCAGCCCCCCATTTCTTATGCCGCGTCTGAGGGTTATATAAGCAGTTCTAGGGTGTTTCCTATCCCAAACATACAAGGATAATAGAGAAGTAAGTTGTTTTAAGTACATAGTTGGTGCTCTCAAGGGGATAGCCCTCATCAGAAAGAGAATTTTAGGGATTATATATGACTTGATTATATTAATACGTACAAGCCATGATGTCTCCAAGCCACGCCAGCTTCTCAAGCAGATTTCAAGTTCATGGGCTAACTTCTCATAATTACAACACAGAGTCTGTCTCAAATCAGGAGTGATCCGCACCCCTAGGTAGTCAAGCGTTTTATTAGACCACCTGATGTCTCCCAGAGAGAGAGAGAAACCTAATGCTTGCGTTTTCCCGAGGTTCACTCTATAATTCAAGAAAAAACTATACTGTTTAATGAGTGATAGAACCTGCGGGACCGAATCCTCGGGGGAGGTCAGCGTCAACAGAACGTCGTCTGCATAAAGCGAGATCTTGTAGTCCTTGGAACCCAAAACCCAGAATACAATAGTAATCAAAACAACTAAAATGCCTGATAGAGGATTATGATTTGATAAGAGAGGGAAGAACAAGAGAGAGGTGTGAAGCTATGATTATAAAATGGATGGTGGTGGAAGATCTAAAGTCACTTTTGGCTTTGAGACCCAAAAACATTTCAAGAGCCTAAAAAGAAAAGAAAAGGAATTTTGTAAAAACTAATGCTTCACCTATGAGCCCTATGACTGTTGTTCTCTCTACCTCCTTTTCTTTCCTCCCCTCCTTCTTCTACATCTTTTTAGAGCAAAGATTTTGAAAGAGGAAGTCAAATCTATTTCCAAAAAGAAAACAATCTGAAAAAGATACAACAGGCCAATGGTCAGTCCGAAGAAGAAGAAGAGGAAGAAGAACAAATATTAAGAGACACAATAAAGATCAATAATTGCTCAATAACGGATCTAGTGCAATTGGGAATCTAGAATATATCAAATCATGTTTTAACTGTCAAGTGACACTATTGTTAAAAGGTTTAAAATTTGCACCTTGTAAACACTTAAGCAAGTCAATCTGCCCCCCGACGCAACTCCACCCCAGAAATGCCACTTACATGCCTCCCATCTGTGCCGCTTTGTGCCGTGTTATTTGCCCATTTGCCAGTTATTTGCCTATTTGCCAGTTATTTTCTCGTGTTATTTGCCCATTTGCCAGTTATTTTCCTGTGTTATTTTCCCATTTGCCAGTTATTTTCCTGTGTTATTTGCCCATTTGTCAGTTATTTGCCCCAGTCATTTTCCCATCTGCCAGTTAATTGCCCCAGTCATTTGCCCATTTGCCAGTTATTTGCCCATTTGCCAATTATTTGCCCTTTATTTTGCCCATTTGCCAGATATTTGCCTGTGTTATTTGCCCATTTGCTAATTATTTGCCTGTTATTTTGCCCATTTGCCAATTATTTTGCCCATTTTCCAGATATTTGCCTGTGTTATTTGCCCATTTGCCAATTATTTTGCCCATTTGCCAGATATTTGCCTGTGTTATTTTCCCATTTGCCAATTATTTTGCCTATTAGACATGTGCATTCGTTTTCGGACGAATGCATTTTCGGACGAAAATAGCATTTTCGTCCATTCGTCCGAAAAACGAATAACGAAAATTTTAACTAACAAAATCCGAATGAACGAATGGTTAATAAACGAAAATCATTCGTTCATTCGTCCATTCGTCCATTCGTGCTATTGGCATTCTAAACCGAAATAGAGTCGGTTTATACAATACCAATAGCATTGTACTACATTCCATAACCCGACATGAATGACTTTCGGTTTATGGAATTCATGTAATGCTATTAGCTTCCTATAAACCGAAATTGAGTTCCCATTCATACGAATAGGTCAATTGACCTATTCGTATGAATGGGGACTCTTTCGGTTTATAGAAAGCCAATAGCAGCATGTATTCTATAAGCCGAAAGTCTTTAAAACAAACGACGTTCGGTTTATAGAATACATGTAATGCTATTGCTGTTCTATAAGCCGAAAGACTTTCGGCTTATAGAACAGCAATAGCATTACATGTATTCTATAAACCGAACGTGGTTCGTTTTAAAGACTTTCGGCTTATAGAATACAATTGGCATTCTATAAACCTAACTAGAATCCCTCCTCATTCATAAGAATTTCTTATGAATGGGGACTCGACTCTAGTTCGGTTTATAGAAAGCCAATAGTATTCTATAAGCCGAAAGTCTTTAAAACGAACGACGTTCGGTTTATAGAATACATGTAATGCTATTGCTATTCTATAAACTGAACGACTTTCGGTTTATAGAATAGCCATAGGATTACATGTAGTACATAAGCCGAAAGTCTATAAACCGAAAGTCGTTCGGTTTATAGGCTGTCGGCATTTAACTATACAGAGACAGAGTCTCCATTCATAGAATTATGAATGGAGACTTTGTCTCCGTGTAGTAAAATGCCGAAAGCCTATAAACCGAACGATCGGTTTATAGACTTTCGGCTTATGTAATACATGTAATCCTATGGCTATTCTATAAACCGAAAGTTCGGTTTATAGAATAGCAATAGGAATACATGTATTCCATAAGCCGACAGCCTATAAACCGAACGTTCGGTTTATAGGCTGTGGGCATTTTACTACACGGAGACAAAGTCTCCATTCATAATTTTATGAATGGAGACTCTGTCTCCGTATAGTTAAATGCCGGCTTTTAACTATACGGAGACAAAGTCTCCATTCATAATTTTATGAATGGAGACTCTGTCTCCGTATAGTTAAATGCCGGCTTTTAACTATACGGAGACAAAGTCTCCATTCATAATTTTATGAATGGAGACTCTGTCTCCGTATAGTTAAATGCTATTGTATTCTATAAACCGACTCTATTTCGGCTTATAGAATGCAATAGTACTACGAATGGACGAATGAACGAATGATTTTCGTTTATTAACCATTCGTTCATTCGGCTTTCGTTAGCTTAGCATTTTCGTTCTTCGTTTTTAGGGCGAATGGACGAAAATGCTATTTTCGGACGAAAATGCATTAGTCCGAAAACGAATGCACATGTCTAGTATATATTCACATGTAAATTGCTTTTTTAATAAAAAATTATGATATAAAAAAAATCTTGTTTTTATTTCCTTTTATGTGACAATGCTGCCTCTCTCTTTCCCTTGCCCCCAGATTTGTCGCTCTCCCCCCCTTAGTGTTGTCTCTCTCTCACCCTCCCTTTGGCTCCCCCCTCGCTCCCCTTGTGTCTGTCTCTTCCCCCCTTCCCTCCCCCTGTTTCTCTCTGCCCCCCTCCCCTTGTTTCTGTCTCTTCCCCCCTTCACTCACCTTGTTTCTCTCTGCCCCCCCCCTTGTTATTCTGTCCCCCCCCCTCACCTGTTTCTTGCTCCCTGGTGGCTAGTGGGGGCAGCTGGGGGATGTATGGCAATTGCGCAGGAGAATTTGCTCCAGAAATTTGTCAGAACACCGGCATTTAACTATACGGAGACAGAGTCTCCATTCATAAAATTATGAATGGAGACTTTGTCTCCATATAGTTAAAAGCCGACAGCCTATAAACCGAACATTCGGTTTATAGGCTGTGGGCATTTAACTATACGGAGACAGAGTCTCCATTCATAAAATTATAAATGGAGACTTTGTCTCCGTATAGTTAAAAGCCGGCATTTAACTATACGGAGACAGAGTCTCCATTCATAAAATTATGAATGGAGACTTTGTCTCCGTGTAGTAAAATGCCCACAGCCTATAAACCGAACGTTCGGTTTATAGGCTGTCGGCTTATGGAATACATGTATTCCTATTGCTATTCTATAAACCGAACGTTCGGTTTATAGAATAGCCATAGGATTACATGTATTACATAAGCCGAAAGTCTATAAACCGAAAGTCGTTCGGTTTATAGGCTTTCGGCATTTTACTACACGGAGACAAAGTCTCCATTCATAATTTTATGAATGGAGACTCTGTCTCTGTATAGTTAAATGCCGACAGCCTATAAACCGAACGACTTTCGGTTTATAGACTTTCGGCTTATGTAATACATGTAATCCTATGGCTATTCTATAAACCGAAAGTCGTTCGGTTTATAGAATAGCAATAGGAATACATGTATTCCATAAGCCGACAGCCTATAAACCGAACGTGTCACACTGGCAGCGGTGGTCCACGGGGCAGCTACCTTGGGCCCCAACAATGAATGGGCCCTGGGCAGCTGCCCCGTTTGCCCGCACATTTTTTATTTTTATTTTTTTTGTGCAGGGGTCGCAGGGCGGCCGGGCCCCTGGAGTGACGGGCCCGGTCGCAGCTGCGACCCCTGCACCAATGGTGGGAAAGCCACTGGATCTGCTGATAGATTTCAACAAATGTAAACACAAATTAGCCATAAAAAGTTTTTTTTAGACAAAGCATGACTTCCCTTGTTCCCAGGATAAGAATTCTACCTGTAAAATGTGGGATATAAATAAGTGTTTTTCTGTAAGTTATTTGCCTTTTGTGACAACTCTTAATGGGTTGCTAAATGATAATGGAATAACAACAGAAGAAATGGTTGTTCATACAAATGTAAGACATCCCTCCAAGTGTAATCCCATCTCAAGTAGAGGGATTTATTTGGAATATGGTGGAAAGAGACCCTTGGGAGCTAGATTTGAAACAGAGGCTCTTAAGGAACTCCAAGGTATAAATGAGATTGTCATTAGAAATGCAGACAAAGGAAGGGGTTTGTCATATAAAATACAGATGCATATTTGAGTGAGGCTAATAGACTTCTGTCAAATGAAGATTATTAAAGAAGCTATCCACAGATCCTACTAGTAAATACACACACACATTGGGTACTGTCACATATAACAAAATCTTCTCAAAAGAGGAATACAATTGTCTCCTAGTGAGGAATCCTAAAGTAGCATTATTTTACCATCCTCCTATGATCCATAAGGATATACAAAATCCCTGTGGATGCCCAATTATATCAGCCGTTGAATCCCTGAGTTAAATCTGTCCTTTTTTTTGCAGACTCTAGTCTAACTGATTATTGGTTAGAGCTCAAATAGCATAAATCTCATATCCTACAGATTTTTTTAAATTTTTTTAAAGTTTAGTTAGCTATTTTAAGATTTTTTTAAATTTTAAATGGGGGGGGGGGAGACACCCTCCAAATAACTGTCACAATTGACAATTGATTAATTACTACGCATCATATGTATGAAAATGTCAATGAGAATATCAATGGGACATGATTTTCAAATCTAGAATATATTTAGAATTAATCTGTGTATGAGACCAGGGGGAAAGGGGGGAGCAGTAGCGACCGGCAGATACTCTACGGGTCAAACAACATCAAAGAAAAGATAAGAGAAAAGAGGGAGGTATATCAAATATAGCTTTCCATCAGTTGGAAATCATTTAAGAATCTGCCGTTCGCTACTGCTCCCACCTGACATCTAGATGACAAGAGCCACCATGATAAAAAAAAATGGATAAAAAATATCCCAAGATGGGAATTAATTCATATGAGAAAAAATACTTTTTTATCAGAATATCATGAAGAGACAGAGAAAGACTAAGAAGTTTAAAATAAATAAAATTAATGGGGCCTTGGTGAGGACAGAGCAGAATCAACAAAAGAATGAGACCAATAGATTCAAAATGCACTGTATTACCACATTTTCAGATAAAACCAAAAATATTAAAAACATTTGAGACAAACATTGGCATATAATTAAAACAGACCCAATTATAACCAAAGTTCTAACCAATGCATGTACAGTTATCTGTAAGAAAAATTCTTCTTTCAAGATGTTATTTGTCCCATCATATTTAAGAAAGAAAGTAACTTCACTTCCGTCGCTCTGAATATGCTACTTGACTGCCCTTAGTGGTAGTTAAGTAGCATAGCAATGGAAATTTTTTTATTAAATATTTAATTAATTAAAAAATGGTTATATAGTTAGATTAGCCTATAGGGTTAAAATTAAATAATTTTTAGCGTAAGGGATAGGGTTAAAATTAAATAAAATTAAAACGTATTAAGGGATATAATTAGGATTAGAGTTGGGGTTAAATTTAGTGTTAGGGTAAAATTTTGGGTTCGGGTTGGGGTCAGAAGGTCAATATAGGAAAAAAACAAAAATCACCATTTTTGGTTTTTGCCCCATAACGCGCAAAAAAATACCGAAAAATATGGAAACATGCATATTTTTGAACTCAGGACAACATTTAGAAACTATTTAGATGGGGTCTTTTTTAATGATTTTATTTGTGTAAATTATATTTTAGGTCAAAGTTAGAAAAAGGGTTTTTTTTTAAATTTTTCATCATATTTTATGATTTTTTTTTGTAGTAAATTATAACATATGATGAACATAATGGTATCTAATGAAAGCCCTTCTTATGACGATAAAAACAACATATAATTTGTGTGGGTACTGTATGTGAGAAAGAATAGAAATTGCAGTTAAACACAAACACCCCAGAATTGTGAAAACAGCCATTGTCACCAAGGGAAAGTCAAGGTGAAAATGTCTTGTCACTAAGAGGTTAATACTGTTTTAAAATATGAGATATGTCTCTTGTACTTCTAAGCTTGTGATATATGTTGGAGTGCCCTTGTGGCCTCCGATATGTAGGTCAAATTAGCAGTTTTCTTTAAATAAACTACAATATGAGCATAGATATAACATAAAAACAGGTTTTGTGAAAAATACTGTGACCAGACATTTCAATGAGTGTCATAATAAAACATATACTCTTTTGAAAGCCTGGATAAATGAACAGATCATTTTGGGACCTAGAAAGAGAAATTACATCTAATGTTGAGGAAAAGAGAGACTTTTTTCAGTGATAGGTCAGTGATATATTTGATCCAGTGAATCCATGTGCGCCTCCCTTTTTCGCTCATTTCTTTGGATTGGATGACCAAATCTTCTAGGGCACTGACAGATTCAACTCTCTCTACCCATTCCCTAAATGTGGGTGGGGATGGTGAACCCCAGTATAGTGGAATGAGTGCTTTAGTCTCATTTAGTATCTTGGGGATAAGTGATTTTTTTTGTAGGTCGAAGAGGGCCAAGTAGTGTGGTAGAGTAGACAAGCGGCTGGTTGGATAGGGGGGGGGGGGGTATCAGTGAAATGGTGGAACATAGCTCACCAGAACTGTTCCTGGGTGGGGAGAAGTTGGTCTAATATAGCTGGGAAGTGTCGCTTGTCAAACAGATTTCCAGATATTTCAGTCAGTGTCGGCACCACTTAAGCCTTGGGTGTGGGAAGGTTGATGTTTAGAATTTCCGACTTTGGGTAATTGATTTTTAAGTTTGAAAGGACCCCATAGCTTTGGAATTCTCTGAGGAGTACTGGGAGGGATATCCGTGGCTTCATGAGAACAAACATAAGGTTGTCCACAAACCCCATTACCTTATGGTGAGTATTACCTATATGGAGGCCAGTGATATCGGGATGGCAGTGGACCATTCCCAAAAAGGGTTCCACTAAGAGCACAAACAAAAGGGGGGACACGGGAAATCCCTGTCTAGTCTCATCCGAAAATGGGGAATGAGTCAGAGAGGGCACCATTAATACAGACTCTCGCCGTAGGGCGTGTTTATAGAGCAGTTATCCATGTTAGGATGTTGGGGCTAAATGACAGGTGTTTAAGTATCTCAAAACGAAATTTCCAATCCAGAGAGTCAAACGCCTTCCCCACGTCAGTTGACAGGAGAAGGGCGTTCGACTTCCTCTTGCCTGCCAGGTGGACAATATTCAGAGCTCTAATGGTGCTATCTCTAGCCTCGCAGCCTGGGACAAACCCTGATTAATCATGATGAATAATGGTTGGTATAATGTGCTTGATTCTGGAAGCAAGAACGTTAGCAAACAATTACAGGTATGTTTAAGAGAGAGATCGGAGAGTAACTACTGCAGTGGTCCGTATATTTTCCTTCTTTTGGTATAACTGAGATTGTCACTGCAAGCGTGTGTGGGTGAAAAACCTCTCCGTCCAAGATAGAGTTGTTGGTGTGTATGAGATGGGGGCTGAGGACATTACGGGTTTTTTCATAGTAGCTATGGGGAAGGCCATCGTTACCCAGACATTAGCCAGTATTGATTGTTTTTGATAGCCAAGGAAAGTTCCATTTCAGAAATTCAGCACTCTAAGATATTCGAGTCGTCAGTGGTTAGTCTGGTGGAGAGGTTTTGCGATAGGTTATTGCGTATATTGTGGGTGCATCTGAGATGTCCTGGGCTGCTAGAGGTTGATTGTATAGTTTAGAGTAGTAAGTTACAAATTCCTGTGCTATAGAATTAGGAAGCTGCTTAACAACATTAGCTGCGTTATGTATTCTATGTATATGGGTAAGTTGGTGCATCTTGCGACAGGCACGGGCCAGGTATTTACCCAGTTTGATGCCGTGCTCGTGATAGACAGATTTCAGTTTCAGGTATTGCTTGCTGGGATAGTTTTTTATTGGCGCCAATTCCCTACGCAGCACCAGAAGCTGGATATAGTGGGCAGGGTATTTTTGGATACTTACCTTAAATACCCTGGTCCCAAAAGGATTGAATGATAAATTTGATATTGGGCCTTTTTTGGAATAATTAGCTCCTATCTGTAAACTGTACAGATGGGGGTATTTTGGGAATAGAATACCCTTTATTAATTTTTGCTAGTTTAGTTTTTGCTAGCCCCCTCTGCATGGTTGGACATCTTTCATTTATTTTGTAGGATATATATTCTCTGTCTATTTTACTCTTACTGTACAATATATGGGTTAATGGTAGCAGTAACTTATGTGCCACACTAAAATTATATGTGAATGATTACAGTTAATTGTTATATATGTATATCGTACCGATCAAATTCTAATCTGGTTCTGACTGATTATGTTCTGCCTTTACTGTCACTTTAAGGCTGCATTGTAGATATATGTGAGCAGTCATAATAAATTGCTATGCATCCATTTTATATTGGATTTGATTCTGACTTTGATTATGCTCTGCCCTTGCTGTCTCTTAAATATCCTATTGATGACTGTTTGCTACTATATACTGTATTTGCTCGATTATAAGACGACCCCCCCCCCCCCCCCCAAACTTTGGATATTCCTTTAGGAAAAAAAACTAAAAGCCTAAATATAACACTACCCTATAGGAAAAAAAGTTTAACTTGTATATATTCACATATAAATAGCTTTTTAATATTTAATGATAATGATGATATAAAAAAAAATGCATTTCTTGTTTTTATTTCCTTTTATCTGCCAATGCTGCCTCTCTTCCCACCTTCCCTCCAGCGTTGTCCCTCTCTCCCCCCTTAGTGTTTTCTCTGTCTCTCCCCCCACAGAGTTCCTTTAAAACTCTTTATGCTTCTCCAATGTGTGCATCGTCAATGACTTTTTCCTTTCCCCTCTCCACTATGGTGGCTATAAGATGAGTCGCCAAGGCAACAATGTTGAACCCGGAAGTACTAATTTCTAACTACTTACAATTAAACCAACATCATAGTATTACACAACTAATAGGAGTTATGTTAATTAACTATATAAATTAAGGTTTTTGAGCTATTGTCACCATATAAGAGGAACTTCTTTCCCACTAAGTTTATGTACTGATGCCCGCAAGATGAAGAAGACTAACAAATGTGTCCTGTGGGGTGTCAAAGTGGGAGAAGTGCAATATAATTTGATATTTTATTCATTAGTTCAAACCTGGCCAGGTAAACAAACTCAATGGGTAAGACGATTTTTTTCAGCATATTGTAAGGATTATCTCTGTTCATATTTTATATCATATATATGTGATATTTTAAATGTATGAGATCTGAGTGACCAGCTAATTTATTAGATATTTAAGTGGCACTGAAGATCACTCATTTTTGTGTATTGTTATTCACATATTTTATTTATTTTCTGTGAGATGTAATAATCGAATAAATATTCTTATTGAGTTGAGCTACTTCTAACTGCCCCCATGATTACAGGTAATAGGCTATGCCACAGAGACTTGAGTGCTTTTTTTTTTCTAGTCTGAATTTGAATATTTGGTAAACCTTGAAAACACATACATCCTGGGGGAAATCATGAAATAGTTATGCGTCATGCAGATCTGACTACTTGAGCTGTATAGAGACACTCATATGAAAAAAAAATAGTTACATTTTTAATGTAATTTAGTTATGTATAATTTTTGCTATTGAGATGTATGATTTCAGTGTATTTAGTATATTGTTTGCATTATTTCATTATTTATTGCCACCCAAAAAACAACAACAACGTAAAGGAAACATATTATGTATTCAGTTTTATTTTAATCAACAGGCATATGCTTTCATGAAAACAACCTTTCACCACAAATACACCATAGGGTCTGTAATTTAAAAAAAAAATGGTTTTAAATGTATAATATCTCAAATAAAATACAGATTAGTTAATATTTTAGATTATAAAAGTGAAGAAATTAATGAAAATTATTAAATATATTGTCTTCACAAAATAGTATCAGAAAGGACTTCAGAGTTCAGAGGAAATTCAGAATATTTATGGTGATCCCTAGGGAAGGATTCTTCAAGAATGCCGACAGATTTCTGACTGATGATCTAGAAATAAACAAAGACTAATTTATTCACTAGTGTACATTTTTATAGTGCACAGCTGTGAGTCACAATCTCACCAGGGACGGACAGTGCTGAAATAGCCTGCCCTATGGGATGGAACCTGCTAGGGAGCAGAATCAATAATTTTTTTTCTCACTTTCACCATTACATAGGAGACCTTTCCATTAACACACCCTTATTGGTGGGATTATGTCTCCTCTGTAATCTTGACAGTGTGCAAAAAATGGCTGATGCCCCTACCAAGTTGGAATCATGCAAGGAGAGGCTATTTTACAGCTGTCCATTCTCGGTGAGTTGTGGATCCCACTTCTATTGTCTACATACATTATCAGGATATGCCCAGCTCACAGCACCTAGAGGGACACCATCTGTACAACACTGAGGAGGCCTGTGATAGACCAAAATGTACTTCTCTGGTTATGAGGAAGACCAGGTTCTCTTTTGTTCTTGCATACTTCTCTGGTTGCTGTGTACCTCGTGCAGAGACTTGTCATGCATTTTGGGTCTAGACTACCTTATGGGTGGGATTAGTCTTAAATGTTAATGGAGAAATCTCCTCTGTATTGGTGATAGTGAGCATAAAATGGTTGATGCACTCCCGAGTAGGTACCATTTTACAGGCTATTTTAGTGCTGATGTGCCACCCACTTCTTTTGTCTCCATAGTAAGAAGGCATCTCTATGTTTTTTGTTTATGTATTAGTATCAATTTATCTCAGTTTGTGTATGTTTAATCTTTATATTTTAAATGCAATATGAAATATGATGTCACCATATTAATTAATAAACATTAGAACTTTAATATGAATAGAACTTATACAATACAAATATAATACTATTAATATTTTACTAAGCTCTATAATCCAGAGAATAGTAAACTCACCAATCTTCATCAATTGACCTGAGAAAGAAAAAGAAAACAAGTTCAAGCCATATCCAAGCCCACCAAGTATTCTGCATTTGCTTGAATTTAAGACTGATTATAAAACAACTCCACTCCCCAAATTTGGAACTTAATTATTGAAAAAAAATTCTAAATATACAAAAAACCCACAGTTTGTTTTAAGAAATATTGTTTGAAATGTAAACCTGTTTTTATTTTTAATAAACATATTATTGAAAATTACATTTATTTTTTTTATTTCCTTCCTCTGCCCTGTATCAGTTGTCCCGTACCAGAGTGCATGCACGAAACTTGCCACAGCTCATGCATTGCACCCACAGAACTTGACATAATGCCCACATTGCATCTGCTGGACTTTGCACTACACCCACTTTATATCCTCAAGGACTTGCCATTGCACCCATATTGCACCCACACGGAGTGCCGGAAGCTGCTTGAAAAAATACATATACAGTGGGGTCTACTTGACGAAAATTTTTGGAGATTATGTGATTAGAATGTTTATATGATTAGCATTGTAAATGAAAGGCAAATCTGTTATTCTCTAACTGTTGAAATACTGGAGAATGTTTAACAATAATCTACATTCTTCATGTCTGCTTTAGCGTAGGGCAAATCACGGAACATTTACATGCATTAACCTATTAAAAGCTTAAGTTTGGAGGATGGACCAAACATCTGCTTCTTTCCCAACCATCGTTGTACACAGGAATAATTCCTGAGAGGAGCTAAAAAAGACTAATTCAAAAAAAATCTGAGAATTTGTCCAAGGGCCTAGGTATATTTCTAGGTATAGATTTAAAGATGTGACTCAGGTGAGCTTACTCCCATGTCTGTTGTTCGGAAGCAGAGGTGTGTTTCAGTAGAGTCAGTGAGGGACTAGATATAGATCTAGGAATAGATTGAATATATGTGACTCACATTGGCAGCTGACATGTTGTATCCTTGAAGAGTAAATGATGTTTCTGCATAGTGTAGTCCATAAATTAGTTGCAGATCTGCCGCTGGATTGTCCAAATGCCTGGTTAATTTTGCACAAAATAAATAAATAGACATACTATGCATAGTGACAATAATTTTCAAGCAAAAAGCTCCATTGATCTAGATTAATAAATTATTTTTATTCCAAAAAACTTGTTAGGTGCCAGTAATGTAAACAGCAAAATACATAAATGCCTAGGTCAGTGAACCTATAGCACAGGTGCCACCTCTGGCACTTAGGAGCCTCTGACATAGCACTAATCATCTGACTGCATTGTCACAATAACCATACATGTACGGAAGTGGAGTATATGAGACAAATGAGATGGGACAACAGATAAAAAGGGAACAAATACAGGAAAAAGCGAAAAGTTAAATGAAATGTGTCTGCAATTCAAAAGAGAGAGGGAGAGCATAATGCACAAGAAAATTAGATCATTAACTTGGCGCTTATAAGAATTCCATTTCACTAAGCCGAAGGAAAACATAAACCATAGACTATAATGCTACATCACATAAAAACCCAAATAGTACTGATAATTTGACTACATTTTCAACTGTTCATTTTACTTTCATTTTAATAATTTAAAGAGCAATTACATTATTTTTCCACTTGTATTTCTAATATAGAAGCACAAATGAAATGTTAGTTGTCCCTAGTATGAGGAATAACTGACATGTTTTCCAATAAGGATAGTTTGAAGTGATAGGCAAGACTGTTGCTAACTATACAAAATCAATATTCCACCTGAAAATGTACCTTGTTAAAATGAATTTATTTCTGAATTATTTGTTCTATATATTATTCAAGAAACGTATACATTTAACTCAAGGATATTATTTTGTGAGTTTCATAAAACATTCATAATATTACTTTTCTCTTACCCATTCGAAATTAAATGCTGGATGAAGCCTTTGTCTGAATAGCTTTCCGCAAAGAATGAATTGACTAATAAAAGTGGCAAATCTCTTCCAGGACTGTCAGCTTGAAGAACAACATATAATGGGGCATCGGGCAAGACCTCGTAACTGCTGTACAGCAGATTAGCCAGTTTTACATCACTGAAGATAGATATCTTTAATTTTAGTTTTTTATTGTTTGTGGAATTGCTGCAAGGTGGGGAAGGAGGAACGTTTGTAGTGATAGAAGGAACAGTGGTAGTTGGAGGAGTATCAGTGGTTGTGGGAGGAGTATCAGTGGTTCTGGTGAAGGTAGTATTAGTGGTGATGAAGGGATTATCATGAGTGATGGGGTGAGTAAAAGTGGTTGTGTTGGTAGTCTCATTGGTTATGGGGGTGGTGATGAAGGGATTATCATGAGTGATGGGGGGAGTAAAAGTGGTTGTGGTGGTAGTCTCACTGTTTATGGGGGTGGTATGAGTGGTATTTGGGGGAAGGGTGGAGGGAGTATTGGTAGTTGTGGTAGATAATGTGGCTGATGAAAATGGAATGTTATCTGAAATAAATAAAGCAAATACAATTAACACTATTGTAACATTTAGTATTCTTGGTTTAAACATTTCTTCCTTTAAATACATACAAATTAACTTATTCATGGCAGGTTGAATGTGAGCCTCTGTTGATGTATGTGTGTAATTTTTTCCCACAAATGTATTATCATCACTCAACATTCATCTTTATTTTGGTCTATTAAACATTTGTGTATGGGTACTTAAATGCCATTGGCCATATCATGATCTACTGACCAATAATTTTGGCTTGTCTATCATGACGCGGAGAATGCTTTTCTAAAAAAAAGAAAAAGCACGTGTGATACCAAGGCCCTGCAAATAACATCTTCAATAGATTATGCGGCATAATACTGTGTTTATCTTTTGTGTATAGTGTAAGTGTAAACTGTTACAATACTTTTCACATTCTTCTGTACTACTTACATTAGTGAAATTAAATTGGGTTTTGGCTGGAACTGTTTGGGCAAATGGCATGGAAAAAATCTGGGGACATGTCCAGACACAGTGGTCCCAATCTGTGGACTCTCCTCTGACACCAAGGGCATCTGCATTCCCTACCAATTGCACTCTATATGTTGTTCTATACTCTACCTATGATACTTCTATACTCTACTTCTGATGTGAAGCCCTAAGTAACAAAAAGTTGTTACTTAGGGCTTTACTCATGAAAGATAGAATTCCAGAACTGAATTGGGAATTTCAAACTAAGGCCAATACAGCGGAGTTTGAAAAATACTTATATTCACCTGAATTGGAGACCTTTTCCAACTTGGTCCTTTGGCCTTAAGTTTGAAATTTCCATCTCAGTTCTCTGAAATTCTGGAGTAAAGGTCATAGTGAATACCCATGGTATTTTCTGGATGTCGAAGACCCTCACATTTGGTTGGTTGTTGTTGTGTACAAGATATGGAAATGTGTTGGATGTTTTTGTCAGCACATTTCAACAAAGAAAGACTGACAGAATTGTTCAACATTCATTTTGTGTGAGGTTTGTCATTCAGCTATCATATTCAGAAACTATGCTTCATTTTTTTTTCTTTTCATGTTGATTTTGAAATTCAGCCCATGATTTGTCTTGAATGTGAACAAACAGCTGAAATAGACAGCTGAATTGCCATGCATATATCATGTGAAGCTCAATCAATAGTGAATTCCGTCATTCAATATTAACAGGCCCACCATTTTTTTATTCATTACTATGAGATACAGTTATTTTCAAAATGTTTTATATACAGTGCTTCTGCTCACCTGTACAGAAGACATCATAGTTTAGTAATCCTGAAAATTTGTAGACATAAAATCCCTTAGAACAAGCTTTCACTGGGATAGGTGCTACAGCAGTACAGCCTGATGGTGAATTCATCATCACAGGAACCAATTTTACTCCTTCGTCAATAGTCGGATGGCTGCCATTCAGTGTGAAGGGAAACAGTGACCCACATTTCAAGGCTCCAACACATCCATTCTTAATTCCCATGCCATTTTCATATTTGAACCAGCCAAAAAGGAAGCGGTCGGTCAGGAATCTACCAGCAGAGTTGATAGTGTACAGGCGACTTGACCCATCTAGCAAACTATAATTTTCACAGGGGTCAGCACACTGTGGACTGGGTGATCCCTTTTGAATGAGACAGTCTGTAGTACTGTTACAGGGATTATCTGGGCATAGTCTGTTCCTGTTATTTATGCAGAAGTAGTTGCCAATTTTATTTATACAATCAGTTGACTTGTCTGACAGGCACTTGCTTAGTGAAGGATCTGTGCATTCGTTTATATCTTTGCAGGCTTTTGCTATATTGTCCCAGTAGTAGCCTTGATCACAGCACTTATCATCACAGAACACTCTCTTTGTGCAGTTGAGACCATTTCCAATAAATTCTTCCTTACAAGTACATATCACAAAGTTGTCTTTTTGAGTGCAGATGGCATTAGTTCCATTACAGGCAGCACATGTTTGGGCATCTGCATAAAAAACGAACACACATGTTATGATAGACGGTGTTTTATGTTTTACTGCACCAGTTATTTTAACTAATATAGCAAGTTCATGGAAGAACCATTTACATTTTTTTTTCAAATACTAATTTACTTACTAAGTCCAATACTTCAAGAGGGGGAACAAAAGAGGTGGCAAGATAGGGCATATCCCCACTTCCTGGAAATTCCACCAGACCCTATTAAAGCTCTATGCTAGTTGCTGAAATCAATGCATTTCCCTAAACCAGCCCAGAAAGTCCTTATAAATGCTCAACTCTGAGATTTCTGTAATGTGCTGCCTGAAGTCCCCAGGAAATGACATAATTTGCCAGAATTCTCAACACAACAGACAGCATACAATGACACATTGTCTGAAAGACTCTCTCTTCAACCCCATTGGGTTTTCTAGCATTACCCACCACTGTCACTGGATCACAAGCAAAGATAGGAAAAATGGAAGGGAAAACACTGAACTAACCCACTAACTTTTTATTGGTGCAACTACCATGATATACAGCAGACATATTGATGGCTGAAAAACATGGGAATTGCAGTTAGTTGTAGACTGGGCCACCCCAGAAACTGTATGCAGTTCCCATAATGCTCAGGACAGGACTGGTACAATGATTTTTGCCACACTAGGCAACATCTAATTTTCCATCCTCTGTGCCACACACACCTCTTTTAATCATTGATATCTTAGAAACTTTTATGCACTAATTAACAGATGCTTTTTGTTACAACATGTTGTTGTTGTTGCTTGTCATTGTCACAGTAACCAATATATGTTTTATATCAATCTCAAATGAATATGAATAAAAAACAAATATTCCAGTAGAGTCATGAGCACATCATACGCATGTCCCACCTCCATTGCAATCCAGTCCTCCACCGGTTGCTGCGGTGCCCATTTGGGGCCTTTCTTTTCTTTCTTCACACTCCAGCCAGCAAGGTGCATTTGGCTCTACTTTAATGTCATGTGCACATCCCCAATAGGTGTGCACCTTAGGGTGGTGCCTATATCACCTATAGGTGGAACCGGTCCTGGTTCATGTTGACAGAGCACTGGTACTGTAGTTTACTACAGCATAGAAGTACCAGTCTTATTTATTTCCTGTTTATTATTAATCTTTGCCTCCTACCAGTAGCCCTCCACTTCTGATCCAACAAATGGACGTGCTGATTTTTTTTATGTTGGGATATTTTGCTCCATGGAAAAAATCTTGCAGGCACCTATATTAATGTTGTCTAGACCAGAGATCTCCAAATTTTTCAGTACGAGGGCCACATCATATATTTTGGAATTTTTTGTGGGCCAAAGAAAAAAACATTTTTATAAATGAATTAATGTGTTTTATTTGGATCTTTTTTGGGGTAATTGGCATGATACAATTCAGAACAAAAAAGCCAATATAGGACACCAAGATCCCTTTTCTGTGCCATGTTTGCCATAAATCCTTTACCCTTTACTTGGGTGGACACTCCCGTAGGGGACCCAATGGGAGACTGTAACAATAGACAGACATAAGCCAATTTAGGACTCACAGACACAGATTATTCCCAGCAGGCATTATGATTTCCTCCCCCCCTGCCCTGGAGATAATTGGGAAGTAATTAAATTATCTCCAGGACAGAGGCGAATTGCCATTTTAATTTCAACACAAAAAAACACATACAAATACATAACTTTATAATTGTCGAACATTTCCCATTCGTATCACATATCCCGCGATAGCCTGGATCTGAGTGCATATGATTGGCGAATAGCGCTCAGATCCCATACGCATAGTTCAATCGCCAGGGATGAACCAGCGATCCCAGGTTATACAGATGGATCTGTCACAGACCTACTCCTATAAGAAATAGGGAGTGGAAAAACCAAGCAGATCCTCCTACTGCAGAGTGCTTCACTAGGAAGCAGCTGGTGTTAGGTAGCATCAGAGTACCCCCCGACTGAATATGGAGGAAGAAACTTGCAACATCAGAGCACAGCGCCTCTTGTACACATGCCCCAAGCACAAGTCAGTGCTGCCAGAGTGCCTGAGCATGGCTCTGATTTCAAGTTGCTGCTCAAGTTGCTTCGAGTTAGATAACATTTTGTGGAGGGCCATTTGTGGCCCATGAGCCATAGTTTGGAGACTCCTGGTTCTAGACAATCATATATCTGTGAAGAGGACAAGGATCTACTGCTTGAGGTGTGCATCTGCTGTCATGTTATATAGTTGTTTGAGCTTGGATTTCCCAGCTGTAGAGATTACACATCATTATTAAATATCGGCAATAATTGCACATCATTATGACGCAAAATCATTGCTAGAGAATAACTATATTTCCATAGCATTTTGCAAAGTCTGTTAGTTCTCATCAGGGCCGTCTTTAAACGGGGCAGCTGCCCTGGGCCCAGTTACTCCTGGGGGGCCCCAAGGCAGCTGTCCCGTGGGCCCCCAGCACCTTCTTTCCTCGTTCACAGCGCATTGCGCTTGTGAACGATTTTTTCCGGCAAGCCGCATCCGATGGATGCGACGGCCGAAAAAAAACAAACAAAAAAAATGACGCCGGATGTGACATCGCGTCACATCCGGTGACTGTTTCCCTCCTCCGTGCAAGAGGGAAGACTGCACGGAGGAGACATCCGGCGGGGGACACGGAGCAGGCTCATGTAAGTACTTGGGAACGGGGGGGGGGGCTGACTGGCACTATATTACTGGGCATCTGGCTGGCACATTATTACTGGGCATCTGGCTGGCACAATATTACTGGGCATTTGGCTGGCACAATATTACTGGGCTCTGACTGGCACAATAATACTGGGCTCTGACTGGCACAATATTACTGGGCTCTGACTGGCACAATATTACTGGCATCTGGCTGGCACAATATTACTGTGCATCTGGCTGGCACTATATTACTGGGCTCTGACTGGCACTATATTAATGGGCTCTGACTGGCACAATATTACAGGCATCTGACTGGCACAATATTACAGGCATCTGACGTGCACAATATTCCTGGGCTCTGACTGGCACACTATTACAGGCATTTGACTGGCATAATATTACAGGCATCTGACTGGCACAATATTACAGGCATCTGACTGGCACAATATTCCTGGGCTCTGACTGGCACAATATTACAGGCATCTGACTGGCATAATATTACAGGCATCTGACTGGCACAATATTACAGGCATCTGACTGGCACAATATTCCTGGGCTCTGACTGGCACAATATTACAGGCATCTGACTGGCACAATATTACAGGCATCTGACTTGCACAATATTCCTGGGCTCTGACTGGCACAATATTACAGGCATCTGACTGGCACAATATTCCTGGGCTCTGACTGGCACACTATTACAGGCATCTGACTGGCATAATATTACAGGCATCTGACTGGCACAATATTACAGGCATCTGACTGGAACAATATTCCTGGGCTTTGACTGGCACACTATTCCTGGGCTCTGAGTGGCACAATATTACTGGGCTCTGACTGGCACAATATTACTGGGCTCTGACTGGCACAATATTACTGGTATCTGACTGGCACAATATTACTGGGCATCTGACTGGCACACTATTACTGGGCTCTGACTGGCACATTATTACTGGGCTCTGACTGGCCCACTATTACTGGGCTCTGACTGGTCCAATATTACTGTGCTCTGACTGGCCCAATATTACTGGGCTCTGACTGGCCCAATATTACTGGGCTCTGACTGGCCCAATATTGCAGGCATCTGACTGGCACAATATTACTGGGCTCTGACTGGCACAATATTGCAGGCATCTGACTGGCACAATATTGCAGGTATCTGACTGGCACATTATTACTGGGCTCTGAATGGCACAATATTGCAGGCATCTGACTGGCACAATATTACTGGCCTCTGACTGGCCCAATATTGCAGGCATCTGACTGGCACATTATTAGTGGGCTCTGACTGGCCCAATATTGCAGGCATCTGACTGGCTTAATATTGCAGGCATCTGACTGGCACAATATTGCAGGCATCTGACTGGTACATTATTACTGTGCTCTGAATGGCACAATATTGCAGGCATCTGACTGGCACAATATTAAAGGCATCTGACTGGCACAATATTAATGGGGTCTGAATTTCACAATATTCCGGGTATCTGACTGGCACAATATTCCTGGTATCTGACTGGCACAATATTACTGGGCTCTGACTGGCACAATATTACAGGCATCTGACTGGCACAAAATTACTGGGCTCTGAATAGCACAATATTACTGGGCTCTGACTTGCACAATAATACTGCGCTCTGAATGGCACAATATTACTGGCATCTGAAAAGCACAATATTACTGGCATCTGAATGGCACAACAATTATGGCATATGTGTGTGTGTGGGGGGGGGGGGGGGGTAACATTGCGATGGATGGCGGGATTGCATGCAGGGGAGGGGGCAGGGTCCAGGGGGCCCAAGCAAATGCTTGCCCAGGGTCCAATCACTATTAAAGACGGCCCTGGTTCTCATGGGAACTTGTCTTTAAGAATTTAAAAGACATGACTAATGTATTTATTTTACATATGAACATACAACATATCAAGAAAGAACCACCATTGGGAGAAAATAATAAGACCAACAGACCAATAGCTTCTGATCTTGGATACTGGATACTTACAACGGGCTGAAAATGAAACAGAAAGCACAAATATTAGCCAAATATTAGTAATAATTGCTGTTATGTTGTCATTTAGCAATTTATTCAAAGCAAAACGAAATAGTTATCAACAGAAAACAAGCTATTGCTTTAACCTTGCATGTTTTACATTTAATTATTCTACAGAAAGCAAGCAATATACTAATTTAAACGGTGCCAGAGAAAGAAGCAACAATTATTTTTAATTTTTAAATTAACTGTTTCTTAGTATGCCAGCTCTTGATAGAACACTATTGAATATGTAAGCTTTGGTGGTTAAAAAGACAAAGAATGTAATAGTATGTGTATTTTACACTTTCTGCCAAGATTGTAATCATATAAGACCTCTGTACTTGACATAAAATTATGTATTCCGAATATCTAATGCCCCACATGGTAGCTTTTTTTGCTGCTGTGCAGAATACATGTTTATGATATACAGTAAGTGAAAATGTCAGATAGACAGAGATAGACAGACAAAAATAATTTGAATGGGAACTCAAAACTAGGTATATTTAAAGAAATACAGGTTTCTTAATTTTTTATTTAAAAAATGCTCATGTCATATAAATGTTTCTAAGCAGCTTGTAAGTTTGTGCTAATCCCTTATTATATACCTGATCAGCCATAACATTATGACCACCTGCCTAATATTTTTCTGCCAAAACAGACCTAACCAGTCGAGGCATGAACTCCACTGGATCTCTGAAGTTGTGCTGTGGTATCTGGCACCACGATGTTAGCAGCAGATCATTTAAGTCCTGTAAGTTTTGAGGTAGGGGGGATGGGAGACTTCATCACATCTGCATTAAAGCAGCAGCTTCACCGGCCGCTCTTGTGCGATGGTCAATTCATCACGCAAGAAGTCACCTCGGGACAGTTCATCATGGGATTGCTGAAGGTGAGTACTAAAATAGTAATTTTAGTAATAGGTTTCAGGGTTTAGGTATTAGGGTTTGGGGGTAGCATTAATATTAGGGTTCTTGGGGGTTAATTTTAGTATAAGTGTTCAGGGAGGTTAATTTTAGTTTTAGGGTTTTGGAGGGGGTAATTTTAGTATTAGGGTTCAGGGGGGTCACTTTTAGGGGGAGTTTCATTTATTAGGGGGCTGTTAATTTATAGGTGGAGTATGTTTTATAACCACTGCCAGTTCAGCGCTGAACTGTCAACACTTCCATAGCCACGATGAAGCGGCCACGTTCATCTTCACCGATGATAATTCAGAGTTCAATCTTACGCGCTGAACTGCGTTCAGCGGTGAAGCAGCTGCGAAGAAGTGTCCTAGACCCAGGTAGGGCTTCAAGGATCGGACTTGTTTGTCCAGCACATCCCACAGATGCTTGACTGGATTGAGATCTGGAGAATTTTGAGGCCAAGTCAACACCTTAAACTCATTGTTGTATTCCTAAAACAATTCCTAAACTATTTTTGCTTTGTGGCAGAGTGCATTATTCTGCTGAAAGAGGCCAATGCCATCAAGGAATACTGCTTCCATGAAAGGGTGTACATGGTCTGCAATAATGCTTAGGTAGGCGCCATGTTTCAAAGTAACATCCACATGAATGGCAAGACCCAAGGTTTCTCAGCAGAACATTGCCCAAAGCATCACACTGCCTCAGCTGGCTTTCCACCTGTCAGTAGTCATAAGGTTATGGCTGATTGGTGTATGTTTGTTTAAATAAGTGTTTACCTTCTTTATTATGTTATAAATGTATACATATGTGAAGTAGAACTGTTCTTCGAAAGCCCGGGTGCATCTTATTTATAAAATCATGAGCACTCACACTCACATTCTTAATACATGAATGCAGTAAGTTTATTTGAAGTCCATTTAAAAAATTACATAATCAACAATTCTCTTTTCTGTACTGAGCCTTTCTCAAGACTCTCTCTACTTCCATACATACATGTGCATGGATATATAATATGAAATGGAAGTTGACCTCCAACCTCCTTGAGCTATTCTGGAATTTTAAAGAATAGACCCAAGAGTGTCACTGGTCTCTAAGGAGCTAAGTTATAACGTCATGATCATTGTAGACTTAGGTTTGAGATCCTTTATAAGTAAATCCCATGTAATAGTTTAATAAGCATTAACAATGTGCGGTCAAAAACTGTAAAAAATGATGTATCAATATGATGAATATCTACCTCTCTATTTATAAAATCATATGTTCTTGTTAATTGGCTACAACCATGTATATGTATACAAAAAAAAAGTCTATGTTAAAAATGTGTAAGTAGAATTTCATTTCACAGTTGATATGATACTAACCCCCCAGACTGTGTTCAATGTTACTTGAATTGGGGTTGTGAACATCCCTTTTCTTTACATTCAATGCACCAGAGAGCTGCTGAATCACCATGCACAAGGGGACCACAACCATTAGAATGCTAAAGGTAACCATCAATACTTTTAATGTTGTGTGATTTACTGTTCAAAAATTACCTATAGAGTACCCTTTAGTAAATGTAATGACTTTAGTTTAGTAGGAGTCTTGTTGTTTATATAATTGTTGACCCAATTATAGAAATGAAGGAGGATTGTGCACTTCAAACCTCAAGCCATTCAATTAATTTTAACTAATCTTTCCTTCACAAAAAAAGGGACATGGTAAATTATTATTATTGTTATAATGCATTCATTGAACAACAACATTTCAGTAACTATTGCACAATCCATATGACATTCACTGAATACACAGAAAACAGATATCCGTTGCAGATCATTGCAATATTCAGTAAAATCTACTTACACTGTGAATGACACTGGTTAATACAAAGAGTAAGACATGCAATTCCCAATAGAATCTTGAACTTCTGCATTGTGGCTGTAGGGAGAAAATGATGTTGGATGAATTTTTGAAAGCAGCCTGAATGATTATTTACTTTTATCATCTTAGTAGAGTACAGTGGCAGTATACAATATACTAAAGTAGGCCACATTTTTGAGATATGTCTTTAACCCCTTAGTGACAAGACCTTTTGACCTTGACTTTCCCTTGGTGACAAGGGCTGTTTTTACATTTTGTGGTGTTTGTGTTTAGCTGTAATTTTCTTCTTTCTCGCATACTGTACCCACACACATTATATGTTGTTTTTATCATCATAAGAAGGGTTTTCATTAGATACCATTATGTTCATCATATCTTATAATTTACTACCAAACAAATCATAAAATATGCCGAAAAAATAAAAAAACACTTTTTCTAACTTTGATCTAAAAAAATAATTTACACACATAAAATCATTACAAATGACCCTGTCTGAATAGTTTCCAAATGTTGTGCTGAGTTCAGAAATATGCTTGTTTCCATGTTTTTCTGTATTTTGTGTGAGTTATAAGGCAACAACGAAAAATAGAGGTTTTTTTTGGTTTTAACCTACATTGACCTATTGACCCCAACCCAAACTCTAATTTTAACCCTAACCCTAAATTTAACACCAACTCTAACTCTTATGCTAACCCTTAATATATTTTAATTTAACTGTAACCCTATCCCTTATGCTAACCCTAATTTAATTGTAACCCTAACAACTATTTTAACCCTAACCCTAGATTGTAGCTAATTAAGTCTCTTTTTTTTTTTTCAATGTTGCTGACTGCCTGCAGGGGCAGTCAAGCAACAGATTCAGAATATCAAAAGTAATTTTTTTTTTTTTTACTTCTGAAGCTCTAACCACAAGAGGGCACAGCCATATTGCTGGAGCATGCTGTTCCTGCAATATGGCACCCACAATCGCTCCATGGAGCAATCATGGGTGCCCCAGAGGTAAAAAAATTTGGTGCTGTCTATTGCCTTGAAATCGAGGCAATAAAGCAGCACTGTCATAGCATTGATCACGAAAGCCGCTCGTTCCACTAAGGGATGTGTCGGGCATGTCCATTGTCTGCAACAAAGTTGCCTGCTGGACGTGCCTTACACACCCTTTGTCACAAAGGGGTTAAAGGATAACTTTGAAAGAATACATATAAAGAACCTTATTGTGTCGTATTGCTGATATGTTTTTTTAGAATCCTTTGAAGAAAAAGCTGAAAAAACAGACCCAAGGTTCTGAATTACATGTCTGTCCCACGCTCGAGCTATATAGAGCAAAGAGGGATCAAGAAGGTACTTTATTACTATTTATTCATTAAAACATTTCTATTGAAAATGTCTACATAATTGTTCAATTAAACATAAGTACATTTTTTACCTACAGTTCAAATTACATTTGTCACAGTTGTTTTTAAAATATATTTTCATTTATGTTGAAAAAATTACTTGGAGAATCTTATCATAAGAAGACATATAAGAAGTGATTTTTTTACACTACACTCTCTATAAAAAGAAAAAAAATTAGCAGCTAAGCACAAAAGCGATATCAAATGCATACTGGGAAGTGCCATGTCCCATACCCCAGAAATGCATAAGACCAGGAGCAATTTTATTATGGATGATACCTTAATGGACAACTAAACAAATTTTTCACTTGCACATCTAATATAGAAGCACAAGTGTAACACTTAGTGCCCCCTTGTGTCTGATAACTCAGTATATTGTTACAATAACACAGCAATTGTAAGACAGAACAATACAAGCATAGGTTTTGAAATCAGCTTTAAAGAACTAAGCAAAATGTATATTTTGATTCATGCTGATTTGTGTAGAAAAGATTAATTTGTACAGTTCTCTCATAATGCTGCTGTTCATTGTATATGGAGTTTCCTAAAAAAAAGATTTAACATGTCTCTTCCCATCCCTCTGTTCTTACCTTGTTCTCAGTATCAAAGAATGTAACTTGTTGCAGGGAAAGAGTTTTTAAAGATAGATGTCACCAGTGGAGGAGTGGGACTAAGGTGTGGGGTTTAAAAACTATTACTATATTACAACAATAGTTTAAGAACAATATGACACACCTCTATAAAAACCCTGGGGCTCACATTACAGCCTAGCCTCAATTTGTACCATTTCATGAGATCCTCCCTTAAAGGGACACTGTCATCATTGGAACATTGCAAAAGCAGCTATCCATCTGTTGTAATACATGTAAATATGCATATACATAGGTAGTAAAGTGCAAGAAGTAAAACAAGAGATCATACATTATGCAGAAATCAGCATGTGAGCAGCCATATTTGGTGGCGTTAGAATGTTAGTTTTTCACTCCTATGTGCAGGCAAGCAATGCTACCAGGTTGAGGAAACAGTGATTTGCTCAATGTACCCTGCAGAGACCTTATTGTGCTTCAAGCATCATTTGCTTTGTTTGGGGGTGGGTAATGGAGGCAGAACAGTATAGTCCATGTAATGCACTATAGTGGACATAAGGTGTATGTCTGGTCAGCATCACAGGTTTATAACAAATATAGTACAGGCTCACGATTGAAATAGAATATCCAAAATAGTAGTTCACTCTTCCCAAGATCCGGGTGCTCCTGCAGGTGTTAGGCTGACATCTTAGTAAAGGAACAGATAGACAATGAGGCAGAAAAAACGCAGCACTCAGGGATCAGGGGAAAAAAAGGTCGGTGTTTTAATCTTCAAATGCGAGTGGTAGAAAATCATACACAGCAAACAGTGGGGAAAAAGCTAACAGGATTAGGTCACTGCATGATGCGTTTTGCGCACTGGGAACTTAATCATATGCTTCAGGTCATGCAGTGACCTAATCCTGTTAGCTTTTTCCCCACCGATTGCTGTGTATGATTTTCTACCACTCGCATTTGAAGATTAAAACACCGACCATTTTTTAACCTGATCCCGTGAGTGGCTGCATTTTTTCTGCCTCATTGTCTATCTAGCATCACAGGTTTACCATGTAGTAAGACTAAATTAATAGCTTGTCAAAAATTTTAATTCTCCAAGTCCAGCACATTCAGCTTACCTTTAAAATAACAATTAAACATAATAATAATGTGTTATTGCTGGGGTTCCCCATTCAGGAAAACTCTGCTTAGTCCACATGACATAACCCCAGAACATTAGAACTGACAAAGCAGGCTATGTACCATGCGCATTTCATAAATCATAGAGAAACTCAGTCCCTTTCCTTACTGAGACCAAATAGTATTTAATAAAGCACTCATTGCCAAACAACAATGAAGGAAAATGGCAGTAGATCAAGAAGTAGATAACAACCAATATAGTCAGCATGTCAAAAAACAGATTTGAAATCTGTGTCCTGTTTTTTTTCCACGCAAGCACTGAGCTGTTTGACTGGTTGCCAGGAGACAAAATGACATCACTTCAACTGCTGGGAAGAAGTGTTTGACGCCATTTCAACAGTTTGTGGGCAATCCTATGCAAGTGACACCATTTTCCATGCAGGAGGGGTTGTGCACCATATTAGCATATCATGCCACACTTTCCTATTGGTGGCCACAGTTATACAAATTTATTACATAATATAATTATTATTTTTGCCTAAAAAATCTTACTTACAGGATTTGTATCAGTGTTAAGAGAACAGATACCTTCAATTTAGTATTTTCTTCATAAACTGCATATCTGTTGTGTGTCAGTGGTGACTGAGTCCCTTTAAGAACCTCTCTTCCCTTTATTGCTTTTCCAATTAAAGTGAACATACTGCAGTATAATCCCTTTCAAATTAGCGAATATGTTTGTTCTGCCACCCAACATCCAAAGTGTAATTTCTGCTTAACTGAAAGGACATTTCTTATTTACCATGCTATTTATGCTTCTGGGGAATGTTATTTAATAGCATGGCATAAAATGTGCAGATAATACACAACACTATCTCTCTTAGGTATTAGACCTCATCAATACATGATAAATTAATCTTATAGAATGGATAATTGATAATGGTTAGGCATAGGGAAAGCATTCATATAACAATGCTAGTGCTAATTTCAAGGTTTGTTCAGATCTATAGAACATAATTAAATGTCCACCATGATTGGTGATGGTGCCTACCTCATACAATGGCTGAAGGTGATCTCTGTCAAAGGATAAGTCATCTTGGTGAAAGAACATTAGTTAACTACACCAAGAATATCAAATGGTCACATAGCTGGCCTTGACTATTGGAGGCTCCAAACATCCAAACTCAATGGATATATGAAATCTTAGAATGATGCTTGATTCTAGTCTGTCACTTAAACATGAAGCATCTTCCATCTCTGGAGCAAGCTAATTCATTTCTCTCCTTGATTACTATAATGCAATTTACCGACAAAAAATTATCCTAAACTCTACTGACAATAAAAAGAAATAAGACAGTAAACAAAAATAGAGTACACTGCGCCTTTAACTGTGAAGGGAGTAGCAGCACAAAAACACAACCAGTGCTTCACTCCTGGTACATAAAATACACACAAAACAAATAAGTGAAATCGTGCGCTTCCCAAAACACTACACACTGTTATTTACCCTTATAGGAGGCAATATTCTATGTATATAATGTAAGGGGAAGAAAAACAAACACAGAATAAAGTAATATAGTGTAGTATAGTAAGACTAATAAGTGGACCAAAAGACATATAATATATGAGGGTTCCACTGCTCAGGAAGATGTGAGTGGAACCCTCATATATTATACCCTCATATATTATATGTCTTTTGGTCCACTTATTAGTCTTAATATACTACACTATATTACATTATATATGGAGAATATTGCCTCCTATAAGGGTAAATAACAGTGTGTAGTGTTTTGGGAAGCGCACGATTTCACTTATTTGTTTTGTGAAAAATAAATAAGAGCCTGAAAGAAAATTCTGATATCTGACATTCCATTTCATTACCACTGACCAATCAGTTTAACTCTCCTTGCAGTGCCTAGAATGAGTTTAAAATAAGGTTGCCAAGCCTTTAGCCATGCAGTTCCCACATTCTGGAACTATTTGCCTCATTCAGAGATGCATCACCAATACATAAAAAAGTTCAAAGTTCACCTCTTTTATTAGGCATGTTGTCAGTTCTTCTAAACAACAGTCTGATTTGTCTGTATGTTGATTTTTAAACTATTTCAGGGAGAAAAATGCTATAGAAATCACACACTAATTATTATTATTAATATTATTAGTATCAAATAATGAATGCAGTAAATAATACATAATTTGAGTTACTGATAAGAGAATTTTGAAATAATACAAAAGTCTTCATTAGCTAATACATGCTATTGGGGTTACCAATAAGTGACCAGATTTTACTCAAAAATATATCCACTTACATATATAATTGTATTTGATAAATTTTTCTAGCAGTGTCAGAGCTGAGAGATATTTGTTTGGTTTAATTTGGTTAGGGGAAAAAAACTCTCTCTAAATAAATAGTGAGAAGAAAAATAGACAGGTAAAATGGGCAGGAATGTGTATAAACATACTATTGTCAAGTAAACAGATCGAGAAAACAAATGGACAAGTCAAAATCTGCCATACCAAAAAAGTGCAAAAAAAATAAATAATATTAAATAACAATAATAAAATGAGATATAAAATAATATGTAATAAAGGTGAAATGCAAATGAGTAAATGCAAATGCAAATATATCCATACAACAGAAATTTTGAGAGAAAAAGAGTAGAGGGAAAAATGCCTTAAAATAATGAATATTTCCTGAGAGTGCAGCAATTGATGTTTATATCCTCAGAGAGGAAAACAATACATAAAAAGAAGTAAACAAATAAAACATGTATGCTGAAAAACCAGCAACTGATGTTAATAACCTTTAGTGGCAAAATAATACAAATTAGCTTATGAGTAAGCGCTATATGTGCGAAACTCGTCAAGCTTAGTGACTGCGGTTTTTCACTTGCTAACTTCATCTTTATTTGCTGTGCATTTTGTTATTTGGATTTTGGATACATTATTAAACAAACTTTTTGATATACACTGACCCCTGGAGTGCCGAGGATCTAATTTTTTCTTTCTCTTAAAATAATAAAAAGATTACTAAATAAAAATGATGAAAAATAAATAACTAATAACAACTCAAACGGTTGCTAAAAGGAAGCTACTTCTGTGGTTTGTAAATGCCAATAGTTGAAGTGATGACACACATTCAAAAGAGCACAACTAGCTCCAGTACTGCAGACTACACCCTTTGTAATTATAATGCCCTCAAAGATTTGGAAAAGGGCTAGGTGACTGTAACACTGTAGTCACCATAAAAATTACTGTTCACTCCTGTTATGCAGTGAGTTCTCACAATTTTTTGGTCTTTTAAAGAGCATCCTCTTTTTGGGATAATCCTGGTTAGGATTATTTTCCCTTCTGGTTAGTTGCTTTTATTGCAATATTAAATACTAGCCATTTGGTATATAGATATATGTATTATCTGTTGGTCTTAGTTACATCCCATCCAATTGAGATAGCTATTTAGCCAGTATCAACTACCACAATTGCACAAATAAAAAAGCATTTTTTTTAACTTATAAATTTATTGATGAATAGTATTTTTTATGTCATATTTTATGTATATATTGTTTGTGTCTTTTTATGGTTTTTTGTCTAAGGATGTTTTTTTATCTGTTGGAGTTATTTATTAAACTATATACACTAAATGGACATAAGTATTGGAACTCCTGACCATTACACTAGCAGGGTCATTGCATTCTAAATACATAATGGACATAAATATGTAGTTGATCTCCCCTTTGCAGATATACCATCTTCCACTCTTCTGAGAAGGCTTTCCACAAGATTTTGGACTGTTTGTGTGGTAATGTTTGCCCATTCATTCAGTAGAGCATTTGTGATGTCAGGCACTGATGTTGGATAAGAAGGCATCACAATCTCCATTCCAGTTTGTCCTAAAGGTGTGCAATGGGGGTTGAAGTTCTTCCACACTGTACCCATCAAACCATGTCTTTATGGACATTTCTTTGTGCACTGGGGTACAGTCATGCTGGAATAGAACAGGGTTTTCTCAATACTGTTCCCACAATGTTGGAAACATAGCATTGCCCAAATGTGTTGGTATGCTCAAGCATTAAGATGTTCCTTACTGGAAATAAGGGACCTAGCACAACCCCTAATAAAAGCCCCAATCCATTATTCCTCCACCACAAAACTTTCCAGTTGTCACAATGCAGTCAGGCAGGTAAAGTTCTCCTGGCATCCATAAAATCCAGACTCACTCAACAGTGAAGACTATGTAGAACACTTTTACACTGATCCACAGACCAGTGGTGGTGTGATTTACACCACACCATTTTCATCGCTTGACATTGTCCTTGGTCATGTGAGGCTTACATGCAACTGCTGGGCTTGGAAACCCATTCCATGATGTGACTTTTTGTGCAGATACTAATGCCAGGGGAAGTGTGCAACTTTTGGAGTGGTTTACGGATCCCCTATTTTTTTTCTTCTTGTGATTATTGTTTATAGTAACTATAAAGCCACTATTTTAAGGTTGAAACAAGTTTTATTATATTTTTAACACTTTTTCTTCTTCCTTACTTTTTTGCATGTATTGTTTTTATATCTTATTTTTTTAATGTGTGTAACAGGAGTGCAGATGTTACACTCCTCCCTGCAGTATTTTACCAGAAGGGTTAGCTGGGGTGTGTGCCTATGACTAAGTCCATTTCTATGGACAAGATGGATCAGGTGTGTGCCATTATTGCCCAAAGGTCTATTTTGCAACCAGTGCTATTTTTAGATGTATAAATAGATTTTATTACATCACTGGATCCTGCCTATGCCTTCGTGACATAATAAGATAACTGTCTTGTCCTACTCAAGAAATAATCAGCTAACATCCGACAGAAGAAACTAGATGCCAGTGTCAGCCTCTGCAGACACCATCGAGAACGTCCTCCTCCCTGCACATAAAGCTAATTAAGCAGGGAGGGGGACAGCATAAGTTTTTTTTGGGGGGGGTAAAAAAAAAAAAGAAATGTGCTTGAGGGCCCGGGCCAGAGGTGGGGCCCGCCGTATTTAAAAACAAAACAAAAATGAAGCACTGTTGCGCAGATTAGCTTTGAGGGGGAAGGGGGGTTCTCCGTCCAGTTCCGGCACTACTCAA
Source organism: Pelodytes ibericus (assembly GCA_036172795.1). Lineage (NCBI taxonomy): Eukaryota > Metazoa > Chordata > Amphibia > Anura > Pelodytidae > Pelodytes > Pelodytes ibericus. The sequence continues at coordinate 128,532,170 of CM069857.1, read as the reverse complement.
TAGATTTCCTGGGGCCCAGTCAGCACTGTTGCGCTATAAGAGCGTGACCGGGCCCAGTGATGATATCAGAGCTGGGAGGAAGCCATCACTTCCTCCTAGCTAACAGAGTGACGTGCGGGAGGAGTCCGCCGGGGAGGCAATCACTAGAAACATAGAAACATAGAAACATAGAAACATAGAAACATAGAATGACCCCAGGGAAGTCACCCTCCTGCACCTAATAGGTAGGGGGACAAGTCTCTGTATGTGTATCTGAATGTTTGTCATTAACATGTGTATCTCTTTGTCTGCATGGGTATTTGTTTGTATGTGTATCTGAATGTTTGTCATGTGTATCTTAATGATAAACATTCAGATACACATACAAACAGATACCCATGTATATGCATGTGTGTCTGTATGTGTATCTGTTTGTCTGCATGTGTATCAGTGTGTGCCCATATGTACCTGTATGTGTGGCACTGTTTATAACTGTATGAGTGTCATTCTGTGTGTGTCATCCACAGTAGGAACTGAAGAAAACTCCCCCTGCCCCCCCTTAAATATAATACAATTTTAATAAAAAGACTGCTGGTGTGTGTGTATATGTATGTGACTGACTGCATGTGTGACTGTATGTGTGTGTGTTTCTGTGTGTGTGTGTGTGACTGACTGCATGTTTGACTGTATATTTGTGTGTATGAATGTGTATGTGATTGTATATGTGTGTTTCGGTGTGTATGTATGTGACTGACTGCATGTGTGACTGTATATTTCTGTGTAGGTGTGTATGTGACTGTGTATGTGTGTGTTTCTGTGTTTCTGTGTGTGTGACTGCATGTGTGACTATATGTGTGTGTGTGTGACTGTATATATGTGTGTCTATGTAAAGAGACATACATTGGGTATTGGTGGCGAGAGAGAGAGAGAGAGACATGTGGGTATGGGGAGAGAGAGAGAGAGACAGACAGACAGACATGAGGGTATGGGGAAAGAGAGAGAAAGACATGTGGGTATGAGTGGGGAGAGAGAGACAGACATGTGGGTATGGGGAGAGAGAGAGAGAGACAGACATGAGGGTATGGGGAAAGAGAGAGAAAGACATGTGGGTATGGGAAGAGAGAGACAGACATGTGGGTATGGGAAGAGAGAGAAAGACATGAGGGCATGGGGAGAGAGAAACACGTGAGTGACTGGCATGGTGGAATATTATTTATCTCTCCTTGTGTACTTTTTTTCCAGAGATGCTCAGCCAGACTTTGGCTGATTGGGCATCATGGGAACGGTAGCAAAAACTCATTCTGCCAGCCAGCAAAAACTCTCCCATGTTGCTGGCTGAGCATTATAGAAATAAATAAAACCACTGCACAGTATTATGGCAAAATATATATCTTTATTTAAAATAAAAGTTTGTGTTAGTCCTTTACATCAAAATAAAGTTTGTGCTCTCCTCCCCTCTCCCCAATAATGAAATGGGCGTGTCTGGAACAGACATGTCTAAAGGGAAGGAGTTCATAATATTACCACTCCCACCTTTGGGCGCCAAAAGAAAACTTGCACCCAGGCGCTAGTGACCCTAGGATCGGCCCTTTAGCTAATGATATTCCTGACAATAAACAGGTCACTGTTTTCCTAACAGTTATAGGAGCCAGAACGTATGATACGCTAGGGAGCCTCTTACACCCAGAGAAACCTGACTGCAAGCCATTGGCAAGCCTGATTACTCTGTTAAGTGGCCATTTCCAACCAAAACCACTAGAGATAGCAGAGAGATTTAAATTCTATAAAAGAAGACAAGAGCCTGGTGAATCAGTTTCATCATATGCCATTGCGTTGAGGAAAATCGCCAGCACCTGCAGTTTTGGAGACTACCTGCCCAATGCTCTGCGGGACCAGTTTGTAATGGGCATTGCAAGGTAGACGTTTTAAAATTAGATCATAGAGCACCAAGTGTACCACAGGGAAAGAGACATTCAAAACAGGAGCATTCACATTACAAATGTTATCGCTGCAGAGCTGCTACACATGTTGCAACTGCATGCAGAATCAAGGATTCCAAGTGTCATGCTTGTGGTAAAATGGGCCACCTACAAAGAGTGTGTAAATCCACAGCAGATAGAGGCAGTAATCACTTCAGAGACAAAGCAAAGAATGCCTATAGAGTAAAAATGCAGGAGTCTTCTGAGGATTTCGGATGAACAATTTTAAAAATATATAAAAAAGGGTTCTAATCTGGCTGCATTCACAGTTCAGGTTGTTGTAAATGGAAAGGAACTTACAATGGATTTGGACACAGGTGCAGCTGTATCAGTGATTTCTTTGACAGACTGGAAACGCCTTAAAATACATAGTCCAATAATTCAGACAACAGCGAGACGGCAAACATATTCTAAAGAAATGTTAATACCAGTGGTTTGTGTGACAGTAACAGTTACATTCAACAAGTGTAAGAAGAAACTACCTCTCTATATCTTAGAGAAAGGAGGACCTCCACTTTTTGGTAGGGAGTGGATAAAGGCTCTCGGCATGCCTCAAGTGCATAAGTATCCATGTAATGTGTTGAATGAAAATCAGACCAGACTTGAATGGATTAGGGAATTACAGGAAAACTATGCACCAGTGCTTGATGGCAAATTGGGGACTGTAAAGGAAGGATCAACACCGAAATTATTTAAAGCAAGAAGTGTGCCTTTTGCTCTAAGAGCTGGAGTGGAGGCAGAATTGAGGAGATGAGAGGAGCTGAATATCATCTCCCAGGTTCACAAGAGTGAGTGGGCTTCACCCATTGTTTCTGTGAGAAAACAAAATGGGGAGATACGGATTTGTGGGCATTTCCGCATGGCTCTTAACACACAGATTAAAATAAATAAGTATCCCCTTCCTAGGGTAGATGATCTTTTTGCATCATTGGCAGGTGGCCAGCAATTCACCAAAATTTAATTAAAAATGCATACCTACAGTTATCTGTACATCCAGATTCTCGACCACTACTTATGATTAATACCTGTGGCGGAACCAACCTCGCCACTATGTTCTGGAGAAGCCTGGTTGCTCGCCTGCTGCCTCTGGACTATGGCTCCATGGTAAAGGCTTGCATTTTCCCCTGCAGAAAGGCTTGTTCGTGCCTTTCTGCCAACCAACTCACAAATGAATGGACTACCTGGGTAAGGGATATGCTGGACTAACCAGGGCACTGACCGGCAGGAGGTCAGATACCCTGTTAGTCTGTTTGGAAAAGGGGAGAGATGTGGCGGAACCAACCTCGCCACTATGTTCTGGAGAAGCCTGGTTGCTCGCCTGCTGCCTCTGGACTATGGTCCCATGGTAAAGGCTTGCATTTTCCCCTGCAGAAAGGCTTGTTCGTGCCTTTCTGCCAACCAACTCACAAATGAATGGACTACCTGGGTAAGGGATGTGCCATAGCACTATACGTTAATATTGTTAGTTAGTTATATTCTGTTAGTGTATTGGTTTATGTGTAACGTTTAATTCTGTTAGTAGACCACTCTGAAAGTTTATAATGTGACAGTGACTCCAATAGTTTACTCCAACATCCATTGTTCTGTTTTAACTGGATTAACTGGTAAACTGATTATGTTGTGTACATTATGTTTCTTACTGTGTGTCTACTCAATGTATGGTAATTTGGTTTGCAGACTGAATGTCTAATGTTTTCCTAGCCCCAGTTAGTTGGAGGACTATGTTTAGTTCCTTCCCCCCATTGTATACTAATGTCTGTCATGTCATGTGTATGTCTTTTATAAGTCTGTGTTGTTTGTCAAATAAAGTAGTTCAATCTTGCTGTACCTAACTGCTAGATGTCCTGTCTATTTGGGTACTAAGAGCAAGGGTCCAGGAAAGACTTGCTGGGTGTGACGGTCCGTTACAATTGGTGGCAAGCGACGGGATTGTTCTCACAGCCCAGAAGGACAGCTACAAGGCAACACCCTTTCCTGGATTTATAATTTGAGGGCAACGCATGTCTCAGTACAGCGACCCTGACAGCAGCAGGATGGAACCAGGCTGGACCCAAACAGCAGTTCCATATGAGGAGGAAGACCTGGATGCCCGGGATGCAATAAGGAAAGGCATCTGGTACCAGGCACTGGATAATATACAATATCAGCGGGGCGAGGGACTCCCCAGCGAGGAGCAGCGACAGCAGACGCGACTGGAACTGCGGATGCCCTTCCTGGGAGAGCAGCCCCTGGAGCATTGGGTAAAGGAGCTCGAGGTATGGCAGGAGCTATGGCTAGAGGATGCCTACCAGGCACTCTGGTGGTATACAGTTTGGTATACACCCTGGACAGTGGAGCATGATAACCCGGAGGGAGAAGAGTTTAATGGCCCTGGCTTGCTGTGGGAGGCTTTCACAGAACCTGACTTTGGGAGCACTGACGAGACCTGGTTCCAAGAAATTTTTGACTGGAGGGAGGGTATGCAAGTCTGGGAGGACCCCCACGAAGTGAGACCAGACTTGACCCACCTTGTATCCCTGGAATGGGAACTGGAGCAGGATTACAAACACCTGTTCCGCTCCATTGAGGATACCCAGGAGGAGAGCATCATGGCAGACCCAGGTCCAGAGCCCTTCAGCTGGGAGGATATCATAGAGATGTACTGGGAGGACCTCCAGCCGGCAAGTGGAGATGGGACCGAGGTCTCTCTACTGGCCCCACAGGGAGAGGAGAGCATCGTCTCCATCCCCCAGCGGCAGTGTGGTTTGCAGGGAACAGAGAGCCCAGTCTCCTTTCCCCAGCGGCAGGCTGAGTTACAGGGGGCAGAGACAGTCGGTCCTGTCCCCCAGCGGCGGAGTGTTTTTTTGGGAGAGGAGAGCCTTGTCCTCCCTCCCCAGTGGCAGAGTGTTTTATTGGGAGAGGAGAGCCTTGTCCTCCCTCCCCAGCGGCAGATAGAGCAGGGAATAGAGAGCCCAGTCTCCTTTCCCCAGCGGCAGAGTGTCCAGCAGGGAATAGAGAGCCCAGTCTCCTTTCCCCAGCAGCAGGACTCTGTATTGGGAGCGGAGACAGTCTGTCTCCCTCCCCAGCGGATGGGAGTATGTATGGGAGAGGAGCTTGTTACCCCCTCTCCCCAGCGACAGCTTAAAGTACCAGGGGGAGACAGTAAGCCCCACAACCGTGCAGATGGGACCGTGCTCTCTGCACTTACAGCACAGGGGGTAGGGACAGTCGGTTCTGTCCCCCAGCAACAGGGCTGTTTAGCCAAAGGAGAGAAAGTCAGTCTCCCCCCACAGCAGCATGGTGGTTTGTCCAAAGGGGAGACAATCGGTCTCCCCCTCCAGCAGCAGAGCTGTGTATCCAAAGGGGAGACAGTCGGTCTCCATCTCCAGCAACCAGGCTCCAACCATGCTACTTCTGTGGTAGTGCTGGCACCAGGGCAGAGTAACGCTGGTCTCTGCCCACTCAGCAACCCACCTAAGCAGCCTATCAATCCCCCATACAGCCGTGGTGAGGCACCTGGACATGGACAAGTTTCTCCTTTACTCGGGTGTAGTAACCATTTATTGTGGGTGGGCTGTACTGCTGTTTCTGTTTTGTGGGTGGGCTGCTGGACTAACCAGGGCACTGACCGGCAGGAGGTCAGATACCCTGTTAGTCTGTTTGGAAAAGGGGAGAGATGTGGCGGAACCAACCTCGCCACTATGTTCTGGAGAAGCCTGGTTGCTCGCCTGCTGCCTCTGGACTATGGTCCCATGGTAAAGGCTTGCATTTTCCCCTGCAGAAAGGCTTGTTCGTGCCTTTCTGCCAACCAACTCACAAATGATTGGACTACCTGGGTAAGGGATGTGCCATAGCACTATACGTTAATATTGTTAGTTAGTTATATTCTGTTAGTGTATTGGTTTATGTGTAACGTTTAATTCTGTTAGTAGACCACTCTGAAAGTTTATAATGTGACAGTGACTCCAATAGTTTACTCCAACATCCATTGTTCTGTTTTAACTGGATTAACTGGTAAACTGATTATGTTGTGTACATTATGTTTCTTACTGTGTGTCTACTCAATGTATGGTAATTTGGTTTGCAGACTGAATGTCTAATGTTTTCCTAGCCCCAGTTAGTTGGAGGACTATGTTTAGTTCCTTCCCCCCATTGTATACTAATGTCTGTCATGTCATGTGTATGTCTTTTATGAGTCTGTGTTGTTTGTCAAATAAAGTAGTTCAATCTTGCTGTACCTAACTGCTAGATGTCCTGTCTATTTGGGTACTAAGAGCAAGGGTCCAGGAAAGACTTGCTGGGTGTGACGGTCCGTTACAATACCCATCGGGGGCTATTCAGGTATAACCGTATGGTTTTTGGCATTTCACCTGCACCAGCTGTCTGGCAGCGAACAATGGACAAGCTGTTAGCTGGAATTCCTGGGACACAATGCCTGTTAGATGACATGCTGGTGATGGGTAAATCAGAGGAGGAACATAAACAGAATGTAGAGGAAGTTTTGCAAAGACTTATGGAATATGGATTGAAGGTGAATTTGGATAAATGCAAATTCATGCAGGATCGTCTTGAATTTTGTGCTCATATAATTGACAATCATGGGCTACATACAACAGATGAGAAGGTCAAGGCATTACAGGTTGCTCCAACTCCACAAAATGTGACACAAGTAAGGTCCTATCTTGGTCTGTTAACTTATTACAACCGTTTTTTGCAAAATTTAGCTCATGTCTTGTACCCTTTACATCGTCTTCTAGAGAGTAAACGACAATGGTGCTGGACAGTAGAATGTGCTTCAGCTTTCCATAAGTCAAAAGAACTAGTTCGTAGTTCCTGTCTTTTAGTACACTATGAAAAAGCTGGTTTCCATTGCTTGTGATGCATAACCTTACGGACTGGGAGCAGTTCTGTCTCATTCCATGGCTGATGATGAGGATATTGCCCGTTATGTTTCAGGTTGCACTGGTTGTGCACAAACACATCGTGACTTGCCACATGGTGCCGTACAACCTTGGACCTGGCCTCTTTCACCATGGCAGAGAATTCACATAGACTTTGCTGGACCAGTGGAAAATAAAATGTATCTGATTGTGGTAGATGCACATTGTAAATGGCCAGAAGTTCTATTCATGTCGCAGACCACTGCAGAAGCTACTGTTAAAGCATTACAGAAACTATTTGCAACATTTGTCTTGCCCAGAGTACTTGTTTCAGATAATGGACCGCAGTTTGTTTCTGGACAATTTCAGGGTTTTTAAGGAAAATGGTTTTTGTCATCATCGTACAGCACATTATTATCTTGCTACTAATAGAAACATAGAAACATAAAACAGATAAGAACCATTCGGTCCATCTAGTCTGCCCAATTTTTTTTTAGTACTTTTATTAGTCCCCCGTTCCCGGTCTTATAGCTAGGATAGCCTTGTGTCTATCCCACGCATGCTTAAAATCCTTGACTTTGTTTACCTCTACCACTTCTGCTGGCAGGCTATTCCATACATCCACTACCCTCTCAGTAAAGTAATACTGAGTAATTCTTGACTAATGGTCAAGCAGAACGTTTTGTTCAAATGTTAAAGGGTTTTCTGAGAAGTCTGAAAGCAGAAGGAAAGCGACCTGAACATCATTTGTCTGAGTTGCTTCTACAGTATCGAAATACACCTCATCCAACCACTGGACAACCTCCAGCATGCCTTATGTTAGGCCGTGAACTCAGGACAAATTTGGATCTGCCAAAACCAGAGATTCAAAAAAGGGTCATCCAGCAACAATCAAAGATGCAAGTTGGAAAAACAGGCCGTTGTTAACAGACAGGGGATTCTGTTTGGATGCATGTATATCATCAGGAGAATCGTTGGAAAGAAGCAGTGATAAAGGAGGTTCTGGGGCCGGCGCATGATAAAGTTTTAACCTCTGATGGATGTTACACATGGAGACATACAAATCAACTTTGATCACATATAACAGACAACCTATCAAAGTGTGTAGGGCCACTCATGCAACCAGACACTAATATCTGGCATGGAGTTTGGCATGATGACATTTCTGAAGTCTGCAATACACTGGGTCCAGAGGCTCATGATGTAATAAGGGATGATTTGGAGGAGATACCCCATGAACAAGAACTGCCAAGCCACAGTTCAAGTAACCATGAAGGCTGTGGTCATGAAAATACTGTATTTTTCGCCTCATAAGACGCACCTGACCATAAGACGCACCCAGTTTTTAGAGGAGGAAAACAAGGGAAAAAAACCTCATTATGCCAGGATTTAGCCATTCAATATGCCAGGATTTTTCCCCTCACTATGCCAGGATTTAGCCATTCAATATGCCAGGATTATGCCCCTCACTATGCCAGGATTTTGCCCCTCACTGTGCCAGGATTTTGTCCCTCACTATGCCAGTCTTTTCCCCCTCACTATGCCAGGATTTTGCCCCTCACTGTGCCAGGATTTTGCCCCAGGAGTTAGCCACATATTATGACAGGATTTGCTCGTTTGTGCCACCCTCGTTGTGTTCTCTCCGTTGCTTCCTCCGTGCAGTCTAACCTCCTGCACAGAGGAAGGAAGCTCTGGTCTCTTTTTTTTTTTCTTCTTAACTTTATTGAAGTCGCGATACGTCAATAGAGTTAAGAAGGAAAAAAAAAAGCGACCGGAGCTTCCTTCCTCCGTGCAGGAGGTTAGACTGCACGGAGGAAGCAACAGAGAGAACACAACGGAGAGCAGCATGGAGGTAAGTATTATATTCGCTCCATAAGACGCACAGACATTTCCCCTCACTTTTGAGGAGGAAAAAAGTGCGTCTTATGAGGCGAAAAATACAGTACTGGCCATTCAACAAGAGAGAGAAGGGCCACAAACCGCTGGAAACCAGAAGATCCATTAAGGGACTATAGTCGGAGTAACTCCACAGTGAGAAGGCAGAAATGGTAGCCTAGTAGGAATAGAATAAGCTGTCCAGATCTTGAAGATGATGGACAGAATGATGCAGATTAATGACACATTTTTAAAGTGTTCATTTATTCTTGTTTTCTTTTGTTGAGAAAGGAAGGAGATATGATGTGTGGACTGTTGGGCTGCGTATCAGTGTGTGAGTGTATGAGTGTATGTATTGTGATGTATGGGCAGTTGGGCTGTTGTTGGCTGTGAATGATGCACTTCCTTTCTTTTAGATTTTACTTCCTGTTCTGTTGGCAGTTGGGGGGGGGGGGGGGGGAGAATGTTCAAGGGATTTGAAAATGAAGCTGCAGAAACCCTGTGTAACAAGGCAGCAATATGAAGATCCTATTATATATGTATTAATAAAGTGAGTACTTCATTGTACAGGAATTATTGACTGATTTGTACAAAACATCACATCTTCCTTCTCATTTACTCATTCAGGATGGAGAGTCAGATGGGTCTATTCACTTAAATTTGATTTTGGAGGTCAACTTTCATTTTGAGACTAAGTCAATGTTTGACTTATAAAAAACCCCCACTGAAAATAATGGGAGGTGAAGCGATCAAAGCTATTTTAGAAACTAAGTCGAATTCACCACTATTTTTTGACTTTGTCTCAAAACAGCTTTAGTAATTGTGCATCCCATTTCTTTATGTCATCTAAATAAAATTTTACCCATATAATTGGAATATTTGAATAAAACCCAGATCTCCACTGGAGAAAATTATGTTTGGTACCCATTTAAAGATTACCTCTCGAATCAAGAAATCACTCCAAGAATTAGATCAAAGGGCTGAGAAATTTGAAACAGTGCCTAAATGGGAAAGGGAATTGGGAAAAACCTTTTCAATGAGCGCTTGGCAGAACTCATGTGAACTTGTTAGAAAATACATCCATTGTATAGAGCGGCAGGAATTGTATATTAAAATTTTACACAGATGGTATTTGGTTCCCCTAAGGCTCACTAAATATCAACCAAACACGTCATCACTATGTTGGAGATGCAATAGAGAAAGGGGCAATATTAAACGTATATGCTGGGACTGTGAGAAATTGGATGGAGTACAAAACACCTTAAACAAAATACTCTCAGAAATACAATTACCGTATTTGCTCTATTATAAGACGACCCTGATTATAAGACAAACCCCCCAAATTTGTACATTCCTTTAGGAAAAAAACTAAAAGCCTGATTATAAGACTACCCTATAGGAAAAAAGTTTAACTTGTATATATGTAAATTGCTTTTTAATATTTAATAAAAAGTTTATATTATACAAATGCATTTCTTGTTTTTATTTGCTTTTATGTGCCAATGCGGCCTCTCTCCCGCTCACCCAGCTGTCTCTTCCCCCCCCCAGCGTTGTCTCTCTCTCCCCCCAAAACTTCTCCCTTGTCTCTGTCTATCCCCCCTCCCCTTTTCTCTCTGTCCCCCTCCCTCCCCTTGTATGTGTCTCCCCCCTCCCCCCCCTTGTCTGTCTGTGTCCTCCCCTCCCCCTCCCTTTGTCTCTCTCTGTCCCCCTCCCTCCCCTTGTCTGTGTCTCCCCCTCTTGTCTGTCTGTGTCCTCCCCCCATCCCCCTCCCTTTGTCTCTCTCTATCCCCCATCCTCCCCTTGTCTGTCTGTGTCCTCCGTCCCCCCCCCTCCCCCTCCCCCTTACCTCGATCCCTGGTGGCTAGTGGGGGCAGCCGGGGGATGTCTGCACGATACGTGCAGACATCCTCCATGCTGCCCGACACGGCAGTCTATTATGACGGACAGCTGGTCCGTCATAATAGACTGCCGTGTCGGGCAGCATGGAGGATATCGTGCTGGGCGGAAGCAGGGGATTCTGCACTCATCGCGCAGACATCCCCTGCTGGATCCATGTCTTATAATCTGACCTCAATTTGAGGTCAGATTATAAGAAGACCTCGAATGTCAGACGAGGAGGATTTTTCAGAGCATTTGCTCTGAAAAAAACCTCGTCTTATATTCGAGCAAATACGGTAGATCTTGGAACTATGGCTACAGAGAAATTTCAGTTTCATCTTGGACTCCCGGCCTAAATAATTTTTAAAAAAAACAGCGGTACATATCCTGATGGCAACTAAGATGTGCATATCAAGATGTTGGAGAAGAAACAGGAATATGGGCACAAATACATTATCAGTGTACAATGGAAAAAAAACATTTTTATTTAAATAATGTGTGTGTCTCCACTAATTACAAAATCTGGAATCACGTTATCTTCTCCGCCCATAATCGGACGTAGGAAAGATACGCCAGGCGGGTTCTCCACTAGACATGCTGGACTCAGTTCCTCCACCCGTCCATCTGATTCGATCTAACCATCATAAAGTATTATGGAATATATCCTTTGAGGTCTGTGCATACCTGTATATTGCATATTGTATTGGTATATATGAATGGCAGCTGTACAAAAACACAGGTTACCAACTATGTTGTTTAAGAAGCAGGACAAACAATCTGCCACTGAAATATAAGGATGTCTGCATATTCTTTTTTTTCTCCTTGTTGAGCAATAATATCTGACTAATATCCTTTGGAGTAGCAAGAACTTGATGAAACGATTAATATTTGTACTAATTGTGAATATTGTTAATGATTGTGTCTAATGTTTTTAATGTTTTTATGTCTATACATTGTAAAAATAAAAATTATATACATTATATCTCCCATTAGCTTGAATGGGGATGAGTCTAGGTGCCGTATTTGACTTAGTCTCAGAATTAAAGTCGACCTCCAGAGTTGAATTTTAGCGAATAGACCCAACAGTCTGACCTGGTAAATCTAGACCATTCAAGTCCGCCAGAACTGAGGCAAGCATGCCATACCATATGATGATTCTATGCTCCTAGGTTAAGTGAGCTGTGCTTGTGATTTTAATTATTTTAATTATTTATTTTTATTTTTAATTATATCGCTATAGCTTTATACATATTGCCCTAGGGTTCTGTCATTTTTTATTTTACAGGTGCATTATATTTTGATAAGAGTTATATTTAACTAGCTAAGTATATTGTAAGATTTCCCTACTGATAAAGGAAGTGTGTTATATGTAAGAATGTATATTGTTTGTTATCACTTTCCAACATTTACCACAGGGCTTACAAGTGTGTATATTGTTGTTGATACACTTTTTTCTAATGAATAGGATTAATTATGTTCATTAACAACATTTATTTATTTCTGTCACAATACGGAAAAGTTTATTGTTATTATTTTAAGTGTCCATGCACTCTGCACTAGAGTTTACACTTTTACCCATATGCAGATTCCACAAGGCACCCTTCTCTGTGGCCTTGGTGTGGAGTAATTTTACAGCTCAATTCCATAAAATATTGGAATTAGAAATAATGCTTTTTTGCAGAATATGTATTTTTATGTCAGTCACTGTGATGGGCACATGCTGTGTCCCATCATATCCTAATTTACATCTGGGTTGGTGGGAAGATAACCAAAAAGCATGGTCAAATACACCAAACATGTATATGTTTGCTTGAGATACATCAATAAATGAAGAATCTGTTCAAACACTCAATAAGAAGAATTTAAATCTGAAACACCATGATATTTCCTAAACTTTAAATTTGAGTATAAAATTCCATAGATTTTTTAACTTTTTAAATACTTTTATTTTACTCATGAAGACAATTAGTAATTTAATTAAAATATTATTTATTTGAACTTGTCTGTTTTTTTTTTTCAGGTAAATTCTTATCTCACAAACTTTCACAGTTCATGTTACGCCTTTATTTCAACACTGTTCATTCATTCATTCCCTTTTTATTGTGTTTACGCAATGGTCTTGAATATGTATTTTGCCTCATAATACTTTTTTAGAGGTATTTTTAGATGTGGCCATTGCTCAATATATGTCCAAATATCATCTTTTGAACAAATATTGTAATGATGGATATTTGTGTCAGAAATTATATTAGGGCATGTATGTAGGCATCTCCATTTGAGAAAAAGCACATTCAAATCTTCTGTTATGTACTTTAGAGGGCAATAAAGTTGATTTATCTAACTAAAATCTGGAGAGTGAATTATGCTTATATTTCCCGAATTCTGAGTGTGTTGGGGGTAGCCAAATGTCCTGATTTGAATACTTCTGATGTTTCAGTTGATTCATCCTGAATTCAGGGATATTGAGCAGTTGGATTTTGGAGATTTCTGTAATTCAGCTAACTTGCCGGATCCAAATCCATTTTGAGCCAAAATTGGCTATGTTGTGTTGACTCTTGAGTGTTAGTTCCACTGGAAACACAAATTATTTCACTTACAAAATGAGGCAAGGCAACATTATCAATAAAAAGTGGAACTTTTAACATCTTATTGAGGCTCGCTAGAACAATATGACCATACTAGCCACAATAAAGACACAGGCCGTCCTTCCTTCTGCAGGATTTTTCTTCAAAGGAGAGTGTAGTCACTCCTAATTGCATTGACTCTCCAGGAATTGAACAAGGATCTGGTGTATGAGCTAATTTGTGAACAAAGACTGGACATCTATGACTTTCTTATCTTTCTGTGTCTGGTTTTCCATAGTTTGATTATCGAATCGAAGATAAAAAAATAAAAAAAACTTAAATTTCCACCGGAAGATCTTTAACTGATATGGTGACCTTCAGTTGTTCAGACAAACCATAAAAATGCAACAATAAGAGCCTCACCAAACCAATTAACTTCTGCAGCTGTGATATTAAATTTGATAGCTTATTTGGCAACAAATCTGAAGCCTCGGCAAACATGAAGTATGGACCTTGAGGATCATATGGACATATATATACATCATGAGTTTTATTCTGGCGTGTGCTCCTTAGCATAACACTACATGCAGCCACTAAGTCTCAGAGGCTTCTCCACCCCACCCCACCCCATGCATATGATCAACGTGAATTTGACTGTATGCATAATGTCATAGAGTGACAGAAGTCATCAAAAAAATATCTTCCCTCGCTCTGTTGCTTTTCTGCCACTAGAGGCACTACAGAAGTGTCACCAACTGTTCTATAGGAGTGTGATCTATCTAGATATTTCTACCCACCTGGAGTTGATTCCCAGGAGTGCTCTTTTTGATATTATATTTCTAACTCAGTTCTTATTTACACGCTATATTAAGAGTGGTTAACCGCCTGTATTCCAGGCTGCTTTGTAATTCACAAAATTATAGCAAACATAAGTCCGGTGAAACGTGGATATATATAATTACATCCAATACTCATAAATATATATAGCATTTTTGCTATGAATATAACATATTATTGGTGGATTGTAGTAATAAAATTATATATGTCAATGGTTCTAAATATGATGACAACGATTTATGATCTTATTTTACTAAGGCTCCTTTTCATGTTTTTTATAACACTTTGTTGTAATGCTCTTTTTGCAGCTACATTTTTATCTTGATTGTAATTTCATGATAATGCTGTTTACATTATTGTCATGTATAGAATGTTTTTCACATTTCATTTCACTATATTGTGTTTCTCATAGCACTATTTTGTTATATTAACCTATGTATGCACTAAGAAAATCTAATGTGAGTGACCTTTCATCTGATTGGAACACAATGTGTAGTTTAGTAACACTAGTTCACTTTTTAAAATTGCACTTATGATTAAGCGTCACCAGACACGAAACACGTGAAGTTTTTGCGTTTTCCTTTAACTTTGCACACTATATGTATGTATATTTTTCAGCTCCATTATTATATTTTTTACCTATATTAAAACTATCAACCTTGGAACACTGAGTGGCGGATCTTTTTTACTTCTTACTCTCAGCAAATTCGACTGCCTATTCTGAGCACAGTGGATCCATAAAAGTAGCAGCTGTCATCACTTACCACTTTCTAGCCAGCAAGGAGTAGCCTGTCTATCCTGCAAGGAAATTTGTGCATATATGACTAGTGAGAAGTGCTTTTTAACCCCTTAGTGACAGATGACGTGCCAGGCACGTCACAGCAAATTGAGGACTTGACGACAGGTGACGTGCCTGGCACGTCATGCACTAAATAGAGTAAAGAAAACGACCAGTGGTCTATCAGTGTTGCTACAATGCCTCTATGTAGAGGCATTGTGCAACATAAAAAAAAAGTGCAGGGGCACGCTACGATCACACCCCGGAAAAATAATTAAAAATGGCTGCACCCCCTGCACACATGTGCTTAGGAAGCGAAAGATCATTCGCTTCCTAAGCATCTCCGGTGTTGCTAAAGTGCCTCGCTAGCGAGGCACTTAGCAACACATTCGGCTCCCCCCAGAGCTGATGGTGGTCGCTCTCCTGAGTGACCCCATCAGCTCAGTAGAAGGGAACGCTGCCTATACAGGCAGCGCTTCCCTTCTACTGGAAGGAGCATCGGAAGTGAATGTATTTCACTTCCGTTGCTCTAGGGGGAGCCAATCGATGCCTGCACAGCAGATCTGTGTGATCTGTGTGCAGGCATGTATGATAAGTGCGCTGATGAGCACTTATCATACAGTCAAAGGCTATATTTGTAAATATTGCCTTTTACAAGTATTGATCTGTATCCCTCTCCTTACTAGTGTTAGTAAGGGAGAGAGACAGATCAGATAATGTAAAAAAATTAAATAAGAAAATAAAATGTTTAATAACATTTTACACACCAAGGGCTTTTATAAAAGCCATTTCAAGTGTTTAACCCCTTCCCTGCCATTGATCGCTGTGTACGCAGTGATCATACACAGCAGCACATGTTTTGCTGTCTATGCATTTTTTGGGGGTTAATTTTTTTTACTGTAATTCATTAAAGTATAACAAAGGCTCTTTTAAGAGCTATTAACCCCTTACTTGCTGTAGATCACTGCCTAAGCAGCGATCTGGCGCAAATGCAGCAATCTTGCTGCAGAAGCATTTTTGATATATTTTTTTACTTTTTTATCACACCCGCTTCGGATTAATTGTACCCGTTAGGGGTTACGTTTAACGGAAAAAATTTTTTTTAGCTGTCTGATCGCATGTATAGCGATCAATAACAGCTGATCAGTGGCAAAGGCGGTTTGGTGATTGCAAACATGAGCATCACAATTTGCCTGATCAGATCAATATTTGTTGTAAATATTGATCCAACCGTGTAGATCTGCCTCTCTCTCCTCACTTGACTTTTAGTGAGGGAGACAGACAGAGCTGTATAATGTAAGTTTGTAATTATAATATTTTTTTTTTTAAATTAGAAAAGCCGTTTCCAGCGTTTAACCCCTTTCCTGCCATTGATCGCTGTGTGTGCAGTGATCTTCCACAGCAGCACATTTTTTGCTGTCTGTGCATTTTTTAGGGGTTAATTTTTTAAAGAGCTATTAACCCCTTGCTTGCCATATATCCCTGCCTAAGCAGCACATATGGTCACTGCCTAAGCAGCACATATGGTCACTGCCTAAGCAGCGTACATGGAGCGATCTGGCTGCAGAAGGATTTTTGTTGCGTCGTCATTTTTTTTTTTTGTCACACTCGCTATGGGTTAATTTTACCCACTAGGGGATTACGTGTATTCCTTTTGAAGCTGTCTGAATGAATGTATAGCGATCAGTAGCAGCCAATCAGTGGCAAAGACGGTTTGGTGATTGTTCAAATGAGCATCACCATTCGCCTGTCAGATCACTATTGGTAAATATTGTTCTGACCCATATGGATCTGCCTTCCTCTCCTCACTTGAGTTTTAAGGGAGAGAGACAGATTTGTATAATATGTTTTTAATTGTAGTAAATTAAATAAAATGTTACAAAATTGTGAGACCCAAGGTCTTTTATAAGAGCCATACACTTTGTATTAACCCCTTCCCTGCCACTGATCACTGAACATTTTCTCTTGTCTGTGCATTTTTAGGGGTTAATGTTTTTGTACAGTACTACAAAAGCGCTTATAAGAGCTATTAACCCCTTCCTTGCCCTACATGTCAAAATTCCAAGTTAGAAAATCTAAAAGCACACATCTCAAATGTGGGCTTTTAACCCCCAAACAATCTGACAAACCTATGCATGGGTGGTATCCCTGTGCTCAGGAGATGTTGCTGAACACATATTGGGGTATTGTTTGGCAGTGACACATACCAAAATCTGTGAATGTGTGTCTAAAGTACAATTTATGTGGGAAAAAATACACAATAAAATTATTACTACAAACTTTGACAAAGGCTGGTGTTAGAATTGGTGCATGGAAAGTGTTAAAATACCACCATTTAAAATAGCCTAGGGTGTCTACTTTTACAAAATATATGCTTTTTTGGTAAAACACACTGTCTGGTTTCAAAAAAGTCCCAAATGAAACATGGGGGATCAGGCTGACTACACGTCAAAATTCCAAGTTGGAAATGTGCACCTTTTAGCCCCCAAACAACCCAACAAATCTATGCATGGATGGTATCCCTGTACTCAGGAGATGTTGTTGAACACATATCGGGTTGTTGTTTGGCAGTGAAACATACCAAAATCTGTAAATTCATGTCTGAATTACAATGTATGTGAATAAAAACCACAAAAAAAGACTACCACAAACTTTGGCAAAGGCTGGTGGTAGAATTAGTGCATGGAAAGTGTTAAAATACCACCATTTGAAATAGCCTAGGGTGTGTACTTTTATAAAATATATGGGTTGATGGGGTAAAATACACTAGCTGGCTTCAAATATGTCCCAAATGGGACATGGGCGCAGGTTGTCTGCATGTGAAAATTTCAAGTTGGAAAACCAACAAGCGCACCTCTCAAATGTGGCCCTTTAACCTTCAAACAAGCAGACAAACCTATGCATGGGTGGTATCCCTGTACTCAGGATAAGTTGCTTAACACATATTGAGGTCTTATTTGGCAGTGACACATACCAAAATCTGTGAATTCATGTCTGAAGTACAATGTTTGTGAAAAACCCCCACAAAAGAATTACCACCACAAACTTTGACAAGTTGGCTAGCTTCAAATATGTCCCAAATGGGACATGGGTGCAATCTGTCTCCATGTCAAAATTTCAAGTTGAAAAACCAAAAACTGCACCTCCCAAATGTGGCCTTTTAGCCCCCAAACAATCCAACAAACCTATGCATGGGTGGTATCCCTGTACTCAGGAGACATAGAATCTATTTCGCAGGTTTTTTTGTTCGCTTTTGTCGATGAGGAGAAGATGTTTCAAATAAAAGTCAGGAAATACGTTTTTTTTTTTTTTTTACCATATTTTTTTTTTTTAATACATAATATTATAGGATATGATCAAAATGATGGCATCCAAAGAAAGCCCTTCTTGTCCCCATAAAAACAATATGTAATTTGTGTGGGTACAGCAAACGACAAAGAAGAAAATTACAGCTAAACACAAACAGCACAGAAATGTTAAAATAGCCATTGTCCAGAATGGACAAAAATGTTTCAAAGGCTCTGTCCTTAAGGGGTCAATATTTGAAGTAAGAGATTAACTGTTGATCTGTACACGTGGATGAAATCAGTGTACAGGGTTGTTTTGGCTAAAAGAAGTATGTGTTAAAATAGATGCGGTCAACCTACGTATAATAAAACTTAAAGAATATTAACACATCTAACACAGCACACACATTTGTATACATATGGGCATGATGTGGCTGGTGTGAAGTGTCTGTATGGTATCTGAAATGTAAGATACCTGAGGTACATCCCTGCACTGATCCACAACACTGAGCTTGCAAACTGAAAAGTTACCCTTCTAGTTTATGGAACAGACCAACCTATGTTGGCCAACCTTTAATGCAAAGGTGGTGTTGAAATTATTAAGTGCATATAGCTTATTTATATTGTGTACAGATCCTACTTTTTGCTTAAATTAATGAGTTAAAATAATACAGTTAGAGAGTGATAAAGTAACCAAAAATGAACCTGCATACTTAATAATATTAGCTTTAATCAAATGCAACAAAAGAGAAATTAAACTTACCAAAATAAACAAGATTTTGAATTTGATTGATGTACCTTTATAATAATAAAACATGAATAACTTTATATATGTTGGAATAAATAAATGTATTTGTGTTGGGCTTCCCATTTTCCCACAGCTCAAAATCAAGTTAACAAATGTCAGTGCTTTATAACAAGTATGGTCAAACCCTCAAGGAAAGGGCCATTTACAATTTGTAAAAGTTTAACATTGTAATATATGACAATAGTTAGGCTAATGATTTGTACAGCATATAGCCAGGATGTCTGCAAGTGCTATTTTTTCAGAAAGAAGTTCCTTCACAAGGATCCTTAGATCGTAGAAGTCATCATAAATCAGATGAGTTACTTCTCGTCACTGGTTGCAAATCTACAAATAATATTAAAAAGTTAAAGTAGGTAATAATAATTGCATTGACAGAACCTTCCATCACTGGGGTTCCTGGAGAGAAATAATGGCCCACCTCCTCCCTAAAGATTATGGGCCCTGTCACTGAAAAGGGGTTTTGTTTGACTTGAAAAAAAAAAACAAATTTGAATATTCCCAATTGAAATTAATGGGAGGCAAAATGATTGAAGCTATTTTTGAGACTAAGTCCAATTCGGCACCCAAATTTATTGATCAATTTCGCAATAATAATCCTCTTTGTCTGTCCCTTTAGCTCAATTTTTAAACAAATGTTAATAGTAAATATTGTTGTTTTTTTAATAAAGGAATTATGTCAAACTACTCACCAAATATTGAAATTCTCTTATTTTTTACCTGCAAAAAGGAAACATGAGAGTTAGACTGACAGTTGCAGTGTCTGAGACTGCCATGAACTCTTGCTCATCAAACTGTGATTCTTACGTTTCAGCCTTATTAGGTATTTCAGCGGAACAGTCTCCACATCTGAAACATCTCTCCGTTTTCTATCATGATTCTTGTGTTCCTTCAAAAAAATGTTACAAAAACAGCATTAAATAATTAAGGTGACTCCAGTATATTTATTTTAAGGGTCTACACAATAGATGTTGAACTTCAGGCCTGCCGTAGTTGGCCCAAAGTTTGGAAAGTGTCCAGGGTCATATTGAAAGCTGAATTCGCCATCATGGCAAAGCCGATCAAATTAGCAATCATGGCCAAATGCATGACAAATGCTTTCAAAACCAAAAGCAGACCGAAATACACCAAACTGAAAATAGCCTCTATTAAACCCATGGATTACTATGTGATGATAGAAACTCTTCTCAGGATTAATTAGGCTATTATGTAAATATTCAAATTACCCCCAAAATGAAAAACAAATTCACGAAAAAATATGTGGAGGGCCAGGACAAGAGTTCTGATCACCCAACTTAAAACAGCCTGCTATTAAACACAAAGAGGCATTTGGATAGTTTTCAAAATCCAGCCAGTGGGGAAGCTGGGATTACAGACATCTTGTTGGTTGACACAGTCAGCCAAGTAGATGCCGTTTTCTCTTAAAATTAAATCCCCACTGTCTGAGTAGGGATGTTTAGAACAGGGGCACGCAAAAGTTTTGTCAGCAGTTGTGGAATATATTAATAGAATAGGTGGATTGATATATTTTTTTGGGTGGCCCCTTTCCCTGGGCCAGAAGATGAGGACCAAGGGAATCAGAGATTGCTGCTGGACTTCTAGCATATTTCATTATTTTTATTCCCCATGTATTTTTTTGGGTCTGGGAACCTATTTTGCTTTTTTCCAGGATCCGTTTATTACTAGGTTGGGCCATCATTTGTTTTGGTGGGGCAGGGTTTTTATTTTATGGGTTCAGCGGAAGTCCATTGGCTGTGGTGTGGGTTAGAAACATTCTTGAGTAAACTTTTTAATTTCAATTTGCCTTCTAAAAAAGTGAAATGAAATGTCTGTAATACGGTAATCATCAGCAAATACAAATGCAGGGTTGATCGCCGCATATTGTGTAGCTTTAAATTGTTGAATGCATGTGTTTGCCACCTTATGAATAAATTCAGGCAAATTGGTCTTTAGTTCATGCATGAGTTCCCAGTGCATCTTCCTTGTGGTTGATCTCAAAATTCCAACCCAGAGGGCACTATAAATGCTAGTTGTATGGTATAAAATAAAACATGTATTGGTGCCAATGTCAGGAAACAAGGATGAAATAACGTCTTCATGGTGTTTTTACCTAGATAATGTTTATTATATATATATTTATATAAAAACTGTTTGGTTGCAAACCTGTCTTATGTATGTAATATCAGTAATCTCAACCTAGACCATGACATTGAAAATTTTACCAGGGCCCGATTAAGAGCATCATGGCACTGGTGCTATTTTTTCTCGTTATGTTTACACTTGTGGAATGTTTGAAATCATATTAATGTCTCAATGGACCCCTACATAAAAATGATTACATATCATTGTTAATATCTTTTCTCTTTTATAAACTTAATGTTCATAAGGAAAACATAATATATTTTTTCTGATAGCATAAACCTGGTATGACATTTATGTAATGCATAAACTTTGTATAAATCAGTAGTAAAATATAAACTGGACATATTAATTTAAGGAAAAAAGGAAAAACCTAACTATAAGACTACCCTATAGGAAAAAAAAGTTTTACTAGTAACTATGAATTCACAAGTAAACAGTTTTTTCATATTTAATAAAATTATGATTGTTTTTATTTCCTTTTAATTGCCAGTCTGACCCCCCACATACCATTTTGCCTCCAGACTTGCCAGTGCATTCCCAGATATTCCAATCTGCTCTTCAGACTTGCTAGTCTGCCTCCAGATGTGCAAATCTGACGTGCAAACTTGTCAAAACATCCCAAGACATACCAATCTGCCCCTGGACTTACCATTCTGTCCCTCAGACTTGCCAAACTACCCCAAACTTGCCAATGCATCCCCAGACCTGCCAAATTACCATGTTGACCCCAGACTTACCAATATGCCCCACAAGACTTGAAACTCTGCCCTCAAACATGGATCTCTAGACTTTCAATCTGTCCCAGACTTGCCAATGCAGCCCCAGACATATCATATTGCCCCCAGACTTGCCAATCTGTCCCCCCAGACTTATTATTCTGTCCTCAGATGTTTCAATGAATCCCAAGACTTGCAATCTGCACTTAGACTTACCAAGCTACAATTATGCCCCCAGACCATGCTTCCCTCAGGCTTAGCAATGCATTCCTATCCTTGCAATCTGCCCCCAGACTTGCCAAGATGCCCCCAGACTTGCAAAACTGCCTCTTATACTTCCCATTCTGCCCCTAAACATTTTGTTCTGCCCCCAATGCATCTCCTCAGACTTGCCAATCTGCCCCTCACACTTACCAATGTTCCTGCCAGACTTGCCAATTCATCACCTTTTGCCACAGAAACACACTATAATTACACTGTGCAGCCAAAACCTTTTCTATATTACTGCCTGCAGGCATTTAGGCCCGATTAACCTTTTAATTTAGTCCATTCAGGGGTCCTCTATACAGCAACAGCATTTCTTGCTATATGTTGCAATCCCCTTTCAAATGGCATGATTCCACTTGAACAGATTTATATACAAGTAGGCTCTCATCAATACCATCTATTTTTTTTTATCACTCTCTTTTCTTTTTTTCTCTTTTTTTTTCATATTTAAGGTTTTTCACCTTGTAAATTGGAACACTCTGAAGAAGCCCATCGGCAAAAATCGCCAGGACTCCAGATTTTTGCCATTCTACCACAACTTCTACCCGGTGTAACCTTACGTGTATCTGTGTTTTTATTATTTATGTTTATTCATTAATTAAAATGATATAGTATACTTTTTATCAGTATTTCCTTCTTTCTCAGTGCTATTCATCCATTTGCATATTCTGATCTCCCCAACGAGTGTATCTGCAGGCATGTATTAAGGCTCATGTTGTTTGGATGGCTGTTGTTTCGAAGGCTGGGCCTATTTTCCAATAGGTGTCAGCAGCTACATCTGCTCCTATGTTATCTGGCCCTGTGCTTTACAAATAAATGGTGCTCAATGGTTCCAGGTGCTCAATTTATGTTTCAGCTAACTGATAAGTGGTGATGTACAAAGAGGCTAGCTTTCAACCACTCACAATTAATGCACAAACTGTTATCTGTTGTGTTAAAGGACAACTCAACTTTTTTTTTTTTACTCAGTTTTTTTCAACACTGATTTAATAATAACTTAATTAAACTCATTTATTTATCTAAATTTCCCATGATTCTGTGGTGGAAGAAGCCTATATCGCACATGCGTGCTCAGGCACAATTCGGCAGTCAGGTATCTTCCGAATTCCATTTGCGACAAAATTGTCAGCAATGCAATTCAGATGTAACATTCATAGAGTTCCTAGCAGGGACTGGGGACTCTATGATTGAAATAAATTTTAAAGTAACCCCCTCCCCTTCCAAAATAAATAAGTCTACTTAATTTAATTATTGACACTCAGTCAAAAAAAAAAGTTTTGTTTTCCTTTAATGTTCATTGAACTAAAATAGAATGTAATGTGAATGGTTATGAGTGATAAAAGTGAGATAGTATGGTGCCAAAAATATTAATATACTTACTTTGTATTTCATTCTCCTATCTTCTTTGTCACATAAAGATACGGCACCATGTAGGTACATCTTGTCACTATCAGACAATTCAAAGGCGTTAAATTGAAATGTCTTCTTGTGTGACTCCTTATTAGAAATTGGAATCGCACTGAATTTATCGTTGGCCGGAGACCTGAGGTAAGAAATAAAGATAAAAAAAATTGTAAACCAAATACTACACTATACATGTAGTTATTGTGTGTATTTTAAACCTATGTATTATTTTATTGTAACTATTACATTCCCCTACATCAATGGCCACCATATGGTGATTTTTTTTTTAAATATTTCAGTGTCAAATATAAGTAGAAGATTATATACAATCCAAAGGGATTGGTGCACTCACATTAAGCAGTTTACATGTGTTGAACAGTAAAAGGATGCATTTATTGTTTTTGTTCCCTTTTATTTGCCAATCTGCCCCCAGCAGAGACCAGTGTAGGCAGCCGGTGGATTTCTGAATGATGCACACAGACATCATTGGATGCTGCCCAACACTTCCGCCATGGCTTCTATGAAGGAACACCAGCAGGTCATGGGACCCCTGTGTTCACAGAAGCCCTGGTGGAAGTGCCGGACTGCATTGGAGGATGTCAGCGCACATCACGTATACATTAATCAGCTGTTTTCAAGGAGGATCCAGGTCCACTGCAGCACTGCTGGGGACCTGGATCGTGGTCCATTTGAACTTGAAAAATACTTAGTTTTATATTTGAACAAATATGGTATAACCTATGATTTTCAGTGTTTATATGCAATTATATAGTATAATTGCAGTAAGTTACACTATATTTTAACTTACCCATCCTGAATGAAATTGTTGATGAAATCTGTGTTATAAGGATGTTTGCTGCTACTGACAAAGAGTGAATTAACCTGTAGTATGCTTTGTTGCTTTTCAGAATCCTGAGCTTCCAAAACCACAAACAGTGGTGACCCCGGGGAGATACGCTGACTGCTGTAAAGAAGATTGGTAAGCTCGGAGTTGCTATAAACAGAGATCTTTAATTTTATTTTTTCAGCAGGATAACAATTAGGTGTTATCATTTCTGTTGTACTTGTTTCCTCAGTGGTTGATATTTCAGTAATACTTGTGTTTTTAGTGTCTGGCATTTCTGTTGTTTCTTCAGGGGTTGTCATTGCTGTTGTAGCTTCAGTGGTTGGCATTTCTGTTTCATCAGTGGTTGGCATTTCTGTTGTTTCATCAGTGGTTGGTATTTCTGTTGTTGCTTCAGTGGGTGTAATTTCTGTTGTATCTTCAGTGGTTGGTATTTCTGTTGCTACTTCAGTGGTTGGTATTTCTGTTGTTTCATCAGTGGTTGGTATTTCTGTTGTTTCTTTAGTAGTTGGCAATTCTGTTGTTTCTTCAGTGGTTGGTGTTTCTGTTGCTACTTCAGTGGTTGGTATTTCTGTTGTTGCTTCAGTGGGTGTCATTTCTGTTGTATCTTCAGTGGTTGGCATTTCTGTTGTATCTTTAGTGGTTGGCATTCCTGTTGTTTCTTCAGTAGTTGGCAGTTGTGTTGTTTCTTCAGTGGTTGGTGTTTCTGTTGCTACTTCAGTAGTTGGAAATTGTGTTGTTTCTTCAGTGGTTGGTATTTCTGTTGTTTCATCAGTGGTTGGCATTTCTGTTGTTGCTTCAGTGGTTGATATTTCTGTTGTTTCTTCAGTGGTTGATATTTCTGTTGTTGCTTCAGTGGTTGATATTTCTGTTGTTGCTTCAGTGGTTGGCATTTCTGTTGTCACTTCAGTGGTTGGTATTTCTGTTGTTTCATCAGTGGTTGGCATTTCTGTTGTTGCTTCAGTGGTTGATATTTCTGTTGTTGCTTCAGTGGTTGATATTTCTGTTGTTGCTTCAGTGGTTGGCATTTCTGTTGTCACTTCAGTGGTTTGCATTTCTGTTGTACTGTTCTCTGCAGTTGTTGGTTCTGCTGTACTTATCTGTGCAGTTGTAGGTTCTGCTGTACTTGTCTGTGCAGTTGTAGGTTCTGCTGTACTTGTCTGTGCAGTTGTAGGTTCTTCTGTACTTGTTTGTGCAGTTGTAGGTCCGGCTGTATGTGCAGTTGTAGGTTCGGCTGTACTTGTCAGTGTAGTTCTAGGTCCTTCTGTACTTGCAGTAGGCTTAGGTATTGGCTCTAAAACAAAAAAAGAACAATAATTTACTATTGTAGATATTTTTTTCTGGAAATCAATGGGAAAGCAAAAGTACAATACTAATATAAAGGCATCTGTTAAACTGCACATGTAAACTATTAGACATGGATGGGTGTTATTACATAAACAGATTACTTAAAATAACTATTGAACAATAGAAAGTTTAACAATGATCTAACTTTTCCACTCACCTGTGCAATAGACATCATACTTCAAGGTCCCTGTAAACTTGTAGACATAAGATCCACCAGGACAAGCTTTTACTGAAATAAGTGGTCCATTAATACAGCCAGATAATGAGTTGATTACAAGAGTCAGTGGTTTGATTCCTTCATTAACAGTAGGGTGGCTTGAATTCAGACTGAAGGGTTCAAGAGACCCACATCTTAAATAGCCAACACACCCTTCGTGCATTCTGAGATTATCACTGTAGGCAAACCAGCCAAAGTTATATCGATCAGTCTTAAATCTTCCAGTGGAACGAATTGTTGAGAGCCTGCTTTCTCCATCAAGGTTTCCAGCATTTATACAGGGATCTCTACACTGGTTTACACCATTAATATTTATACAGTCCTCCATGTTTGAGCACACGTTCCCACTGCAGTTAATTCCACTCGTATTACCACACAGAAATATTCCATTCTTGTTAATACATGAACCTGGTGTACATTGGTTTAGAGAAGGGTCCGCACATTCATTAATATCAATGCACTGCTTTGTTATGGTGTCAAATTTGTATCCTTTAGGGCAGCAGTTTCCCTGGTCACAATACACAAGCTTTGTGCAGTTGACACCATCTCCTATGAGTCCAGGCTTACAGGTACAAGTTGCATAGATGGCTTTTGCTGTACAATCAGCATTTGTTCCATTGCAATAAGTGCAGGTTTCGACATCTGCAAAGGTAAAGTGAAAAAAGTATGTTTAACAGTAATATTCCAAGAAGTGTAGATGCCCTAAGATACAAAAAATGCACCCTGTTGAGTAAACTTTGCTCCATATCGTTACCTAAGGGCTGACATGTTTTTTAGAATCTTGGGACAGATCAAGAAAATGGCATTTTAAATCAATCAGTTGCCTAAGTAGCCTATGCTGCGGTGGATACAAACAATTATGCAGATTGTGCGTTTCATAAGCAACACACAATTGGGCTACCTGTATCAGCTGGAAGATTAACACAATTAATTATTTTGGCTCACACTCAGCGTTTGTTAGAGAGAATGGTGATGCATCGATGGTGCCAGTACAATCTACATATAGCAGGCACATATGCAATCTCAATTATTTCAACAGTGAAATAAGATGTATAAACAGCCTATAAAAACAGTGCATAACTGTTCAAAAGGCATAACATCTAATTTGGCATTTACTTATAAGCTATCATCCACACACACTATGCATACATTTAAGTCAGGGTCATGTGATTATACAACCAAAACCAACTTAACAG
The DNA here is from genome assembly GCA_036172795.1 of Pelodytes ibericus. Lineage (NCBI taxonomy): Eukaryota > Metazoa > Chordata > Amphibia > Anura > Pelodytidae > Pelodytes > Pelodytes ibericus. The sequence goes on along the minus strand of CM069857.1, from coordinate 128,505,196 downwards.
GTTGCAGGTTAAGCCTTTAGTCCTAATGTATAAATGTATCATATTCATTACATTGATATAAAAAAAGTATAAAAACTATAATAATAGGTATTGATTTAGAAAAATATATTTGTAATAATGCATTGATAAAGGCAAAAGCTTAGTGTATTAAAATAAAAATGGAATAAATGAAAGGGGAAAAGGAAAACTGAAATACATTTGCTCCTAAATCTGTTATGGCAAAACAAAATATGGATAATCAATTACCTCAACAAAAAAAATATTTTTTTATTAAACAGATAAAATGCATCAAAAATATAAAGTAATACTTCTTTACTTCCAATGGATAGAGCATGCTGAAATAACAGCTGACTAAAAACTGCAACATGTATCTAATGAAATGGCAGCAGTATATCAATATATATTGGGAGGGCAAAGTTGCAAAACAATTGATATTAAAATAATACACTGTTGCTTTAGAAAATTCATTGCGGAACAAGGTGAGAGCATAACATAGAAACCATGAGTGAACCATACATAAATCAATGTATAAATTATAGCAATGTAAAACAGGGAAAGCATATTATTACTTTCAAAAATGTATCTCAAAATATAGTTAAAGCATAATGGTGCAAAATATGGGTAAGCCATCCATAGTTTCAGGGTCAGCCAAAGAAACTGTGTTTCCTGGGGTAAAAAATAAAATAGTGCCCCCCCCCCCCCCCCCCCAAAAAAAAATGCCCACATTCATGACAATTCAAAACTAAAGATTTCTTATCAGGAAGTGATAATTTAATGCAAGAGCACCTTTCTATATACAAAATTATTTGGCGCTAGTATAGGTAGGCCATGATTAAAATGTGAACACTAAATGTTTGAGCATTTAAACTTAATGTACAATATTTGAATCATGTTATAGTTCAGTGGTCACATATTGTTTGGGGAATTGCACAGTCTATTTTCATAAAAATGTTTGTTTTAGCATTTCTTTCATGTAACCTCGAGGATGAGCTCTAAGAAAAAATAAATTGTAAGCCCACCAAAGAACCTCTTATATACATAATAAAAAAAATTTAAGAGCTCACCCATAAGGTGAAAAGAGAGTAATGGTAGAACATTCTTATCATAATACCCTGTGCAATTCCCTTAAACATAATGCGACCAGTGACCTCTCATACTGACATACACACACTCCCACACTGACACACACACACTCTCTCATACTGACACACACACACACTTTCTCCCACTAACATGCACACACACACACACACACTCTCTTACACTAACATACACACACACTCACTTAAACTGACATACAAACACACACACTCTCTATCACTGACTTATACACACTCTCTCACACTGACACACACACTGACATACACATACACACTCTCTGACACTGGCATACACACTGACATTCACACACACTCTCTCACACTGACATGCACACACACTCTCTATCACACACACACACTCTCACACTGAGATACACACTGACATACACACACACTCTCTCACACTGACATACACACACACACACTCTCTCATACTGACATGGACACACACACTCTCTCTCACACTGACATACTCACACACTCTCTTACACTGACATACTCACACACTCTCTTACACTGACATACACACACACTCTCTTACACTGACATACACACACACATTCTCACACACTGACATACACATACACACTCTCTCACACTGACATACACACACACTCTCTCTTACACTGACATACACACTCTCTCACACTGACATACGCACACACACATTCTCTCACAGTGACATACAATTTCTCACACTGACATACACACACACTCTTTTAAACTGACATGCACACATAATATCTAACACTGACATGCACACACACACTCTCACACTGACATATACACACTCTCTCACACTGACATATACACACTCTCTCACACTGATATACACACACTCTCTCACACTGACATACACACTGACATACACATACACACTCTCTGACACTGGCATACACACTGACATGCACACACACTCTCTATCACACACACACACTCTCACACTGCGATACTCACTGACATACACACACACTCTCTCACACTGACATACACACACACTCTCTCATACTGACATGGACACACACACTCTCTCTCACACTGACATACTCACACACTCTCTTACACTGACATACACACACATTCTCACACACTGACATACACATACACACTCTCTCACACTGACATACACACACACTCTCTCTTACACTGACATACTCACTCGCTCTCACACTGACATACGCACACACACTGACACACACACTCTCAAACTGACATTCACACACACTCTCATACTGACATACATACACATTCTCTCACAGTGACATACAATTTCTCACACTGACATACACACACTCTCTCACACTGACATGCACACATAATATCTAAAACACACACTTTCACACTGACACACACATAACCACTCTTACACTGACATACACACACACTCTCTCACACACACATACTCTCTCTCACACTGATATACACACACAAACTCTCTCTCACACTGACATACACACACACACCCTCACACTGACATACACACACACACTCTTACACTAACATACACACACACACTCTCTTACACTTACATACAAACACACACACTCTCACACTGACATACACACACACACTCTCACACTGACATACACACACACTCTCACACTGACATACACACACACACTCTCACACTGACATACACACACTCTCTCACACTGACAGACACACTGACACACACATACACACTCTCTCACACTGGCAGACACACTGACATAGACACACACTCTCTCACACTGACATGCTCACACTCTCTCACACTGACACACACACAAACACTCTCACACTGACAGACACACACTCTCTCACACACACATACTCTCTCTCACACTGATACACACACACACACTCTCTCTCACACTGACATACACACACTCTCTCTCACACTGACATACACACACACACTCACACTGATATACACACACACTCTCATACACTGACATACACACTGACATACACATACACACTCTCTCATACTTGCATACACACTGACATACATACACACACACACACACTCTCTCACCCTGACACACACACACTCTCTTACACTAAGACACACACACACACACACTCTTACACTGACATACAAACACACACACTCTCTCACACTGACATACACACACTCTCTCACACTGACATACACACACTCTCTCACACTGGCATACACACTGACATACACACACACACTCTCACACTGACATGAACACACACTCTCTCTCACTCTCTCACACACTGAGGGGACTGAGCCAATCACGGGAGGGACTGAGCCAATCACGGGAGGCTTCTGAACTTTCAGCCATTTAGACGAGTTGAGATGTCTCACCTGATTGGCTGGCACCTCCTTCTATCAAGCTCCCCCAGGGAGCTGCATGTAGCAGCAAAGTGCCGCCTCTGCCAGGGTACCACCCATTAAAGGGCTGGCCCTGCATAGCTTCAAACTACAGCAATGTAAAATTGGGAAAAGACACATTAATGTGGAGTCCATAGGAAATATATATAAATAAGATACTCATATGAAAAAAAAATTTCCTCTCACTGCATGTTATTAAATAGTAACATGTTTGAACACATTTAGACACCATACTAAGGTAAATAGCTCCAATTAAACGCACTAGTATTGATGTTGTTGTCAAAAGAAACATGACGTATTGTATTTCTTGTTTGTGTGTTTTCTTGTTCCAAGATTAAAATAAAAAAATGCCTTCCTGCAACATTATTTGAGGCACAAGCTGCCCCCTTGTGGGCCATGCTTGAGACACTCTATAACAAGTACAGAAGAAAATCTAAGTAAAATGTAAGTGAATTGCAAATCTGAAAAGGATGACTAACTGCAGTGTGTTCCTTATTAAAGACTCTTAATTCTACATTTTAACTGTTTCCTTTTTACATCCCACGTATAATTTCATGTTTTCTGTGCAACAGTTGCAAATTGCATTAAAAAAATGTCCTACAACTAAATAATGAATCAACTATGTTAGTTTAATCAATATGGTGGCAACGTTTACGTATGTTATGGTCACATGTATAATTACCCGAGCCATTTGGGAACTGAACATTGAAAGCATTCCAATTGGAGAAACTTCTCCATGAACGGCATACAATTTTAGCCACCCAATATGCGCTGATCATCTCTGAACATGTTTTGAATTCAGAAAACATACACAAAAGTAACTCTCCACATTTTAGCTGGAGAATTGAACTTCAAAGGGCAGAAAAGTAAAGTACAAAATATTTTAAATTGGTTTTTTTTTAAATGGAAATTGCTTCATAAATGCCTTAATATAATATTTAATATGTGTTCAAAAGATGATATTTGTACATTTATGGAGCAATGTCAATGTAAGAAAATGATCAAAAAGAGTGTTATGAAGCAAAACACATGTGCAGCACATACACCAACCAGTGCTCAATATTTATATATACATTCCTTTATAGTGATTGCAACAATAATTTGTATCAATTTCTTCAAATTCCTGTGCCTATTTACTATGGAAGGTTTGGATTATTTGGGTTGTATTGTGGGTAATTTTCTGGGCTATTTTTGCCATGTGTGACGTCTCCCATAATATATAAACATAGAAATATATACTGGGTCGATAGAAAAAAAAATAAAAAATTTGGGCCATCCAGTCTATCAAGTTTTCTGAATGCATTCATTAGTCCCTGGCCTTATCTTAAATCTAGGATAAAGTGGGGTTTGAAGCTACTACTTTGTTTTGGTGCCTTTCTGCTGCTTTCCAAGTCGGAACATCTCAGTGTGCGATCAACTTCGATTTATCAACTTTGGACGTACTTACAGACATATCACAGCTACCCCAGTAGCTGGAAATTTGAGTGTTCTCTTCTCACTAAAATGCTGTGAATATGTCCTGACTTAGTGCAGCTGACTTCTTATCTGATACCTACCTGAATAGACCATTTAATCTTTGTTTTCTGGACAAAACACAGAAGACAAGTAGAATACCTTTAAACACACATTAGAGAATTACACATATCAATATATACCCTTGGGGAAAAAATCCAAAAGAAGCAAGTTAAAATAGGCATGGCTTACAAGTAATGATAGGAAATGAAAAACATTAAAATGACATTCAAATATAATAAAAACAAGGGAGCATCTCCATCATTAATAGAATACAAAGATGCCAACAAAGCCTGCAAAATGGAGAATAATAGGGAAAATTGGAAAATGAGAAAATAATTGATAAGAGTTGATCCTATCCCAAAACTTTTTTAAAGTATGTTAATGGAAAAAGGCTAAAAGGAGAAAATGTTGGTCCTTTGTAATCTGAAATAAGAAATGTGATTATTGAGGAAATGGAGAAAGCAAATATTTTAAACGTGTTTTTCTAATGTTTATACCAAGGAAGGACCAATGGCTGAGCCTCTGCTGGTAGTGTTAAGCGAACCCGGACCGCACTATTCGGGTTCGTACCGGATATTAAGGTGTCCGTGCCACGAACCCGATCCCGGACATTTCACTGTCTGTCTGTGATGGAGTTCGAGGTTCGCCTATAAACCAAAAGTCTTTAAAACGAAAGTCATTCGGTTTATAGACTTTCGGTTTATAGAATAGCCAATAGCATTACATGTATTCTATAAGCCGAAAGTCTATAAACCGAAAGACATTCGGTTTATAGACTTTCGGTTTATAGAATACAATGTAATGCTATTACTATTCTATAAACCGAAATAGAGTCCCCATTCATACAAATAGGTCAATTGACCTATTCGTATGAATGGGGACTCTATTTCAGTTTATAGAATAGCCAATAGCATTACATGTATTCTATAAACCGAAAGTCTATAAACCGAAAGACATTCGGTTTATAGACTTTCGGTTTATAGAATACATGTAATGCTATTGGGGTATTTCTGTTTATAAAAAGCCAATAGAATTACATGTATTCCATAAGCCGAAAGTCTATAAACCGAACGACGTTCGGTTTATAGACTTTCGGTTTATAGAATAGCAATAGCATTACATGTATTCTATAAACCGAAAGTCTATAAACCGAATGTCTTTCGGATTATAGATACATGTAATTCTATGTATTCTATAAACCGAAAGTCTATAAACCGAACGACCTTCGGTTTATAGACTTTCGGCTTATAGAATACGTGTAATACTATTGCCTTTCTATAAACCGAACGAGAGCCCCATTCATAAGAAATTCTTATCCATTTGATCTGTAATGATTCTTGAATATCAGGTATAGTGGCAATCGACTTGCATAAGTCAGCTTGGGTGCCCATAATTAAAAAGGGATTCAAATCTCAGCCGGGCAATTACAGGCCAGCGAGCTTGACATCTGTAATCAGGAAGTAATTTGAAGGGATGCTAAAGGTATACATTCAAGAATACATCTTGAATCAAAATATAATTAGTAGAAGTCAACATGGTTTTGTGAAAACGAATTTAATAGCATTCTATGAAGAAGTCAGTAAAAAATAAGATCTGGGTGTGGCCGTAAATGTGATCTACTTAGACTTTGCTAAAGCATTTGATGGTTTGAGTTTTGAGGTTACTCCACAAATTGACAGAAATAGGCTTGGGGCAAATGTATGCTTAACTAGACTGGAACTAGACTGTCACTTTTAGTTGTTTTTTTTTTTAAATTCTATTCTCTTTAAAATCTATATATAACTCACCTATGCAAGTCCTCCCCCAAGTGGCAGTCCTCTGGATTACATTGGTGCTGGCGCACTGGTCTTGCACAATCGCAGTTGATGTTTTTCCCATTAACCTTATAAACCTCTTGTAGACACTAGGATCTCTAATGCAACAAATTGTCTGATGACATTACTAAACAGAAAATTACATTCCAATTCGTATTGGCTGAAGTCTGAAGCAGAAGTGAAAAGTGGCTGTCCTGAACCTCTGAAAATGTGCAGTTTCACCTAAGTGTAAGATGTTAATTGTTTAAGTAATGTACTTTGATAGGTATTAACATTTGGAGGAGGCATTTTGGACACTAGACATTGCCTTTAAGAGTGGCACAAAAGGGGGAAGGGACAAAAGTAGGGGGGCAATTATAAAATCAAAAGTAGCAAGGTTAGTCAAATAAAGAATAAACAGTGCTAGGTAGTTGTCAGTAAAAAAAAAAAATAGACAAAACTTTACCACACATGTGCAATTTTCATCTTTCTCATACAGTGTACCCACACAAATTATATGTTGTTTTTATCGTCATAAGAAGGGCTTTCATTAGATACCATTATGTACATTATATCTTATAAAGTACTACAAAAAAATTCATAAAATGTGGTGAAAAAAAATAACTTTTTCTAACTTTGACCTAAAAAATTATTTACACAAATACAATCATTAAAAAAGACCCCATCTAAAGAGTTTCAAAATTTTGTCCCGAGTTCAGGAATATGCTTGTTTCCATGTTTTTCTTCAGTTTTTTGTGAGTTATAGGGCAAAAAACAAAAATAGCCTCAAACCATCATGTACCATGCGAAGCATTGAATGCAGTACTGTAAAGCTTGTCTGTGTCCCAGTGCACAAAGCAAGGTCCTTGCAGACATGGTTGGATGAGTTTGGTTTTGCCAAACTTGAGCGGCCTGCAAAGAGACCTGTTGGTGTAAATTGTTATTCGTCCAAATATTTTTGTTCATGTAGAGTATAAATATGTGTTTTTAAATTATCTCAATGAGTAAACAGCAGATGTATCAAATCACCACTTTTTAGAGCAGAAGACATTTGTATTTATGCCAAGTTTTCAAAAATTACTATATGCAGCTTCTGTGTTTGATTAGTGCTCTTGATGTGAATATAAATGGTGTCCATACCCAGTGTTGTATCTTGGTGTTGTGCTGTCCTATGCAGGCAAAATTTGTGCACCCCCCCCCCCCTACCCACATTGCACACCAATGACATGACCCATAACCCACATGCACACACATTAAATGCCCCATCACCCCCATTACATGCCCATATAACCCCATTACATACACATTACATGCCCCCATAACATGTACCCATAAAATGCCTCCATCACCCCATCACATGGCCCCATCACAGGGCCGCTTTAAGACCCTAGTGGGCCCTGGGCAAAGTCTTTAGCAGTAGACCCCCCTTGACCCAATTTTTCTAAAGTCGCATTGTAAAAAAAACTGTAGGTAAATGTTAACTTTTTAATATAATATGCAACTATTTTCAAATTAGATTCAACAATTTGTATATGTAATAAAAATGTTTTTGAAAAGTTGCATTTCTTGTTTTTATTCCCTTTTTCTGCAACCACATTGCACCCATAGAACTTCACACAGCACCATACAGTACCCACACCACTTTCCCTGCACCCAGATTGCACCCAGAGCACTTAGCTTGCAATCATATTGCACCCACACAATTTTGCCATTAATATGCCCCAGCCAATTTGCCCAATAATATGACAGTATTGTTTGCCATTAATAAATTCCAGCCAATTTGCCCAATAATATACCAATATTATTTGCCATTGACACCTTCGCGACAATAGACGTATCAGGCACGTCCTGCGGTCAATCAAGCGGTTTTCGCGATCATCGATCGCAAAAAGCGCTTTAACGGTGCTGGTCTATTGCCTCGATGTCGAGGCAATAGCCAGCCCCGAATTTCTTTTCTGGGGCCCCCATGATCGCCCCACGGAGCGATCGTGGGAGCAATATTGATGGAGCAGCATGCTCCGTCAATATGACTATGCCCTCTGGCGGTCTAAGCTTCGGAAGTGAAAGTAACTTCACTTCCGTCCCTCTGAATATGCTTCTTGACTGCCTCTAATGGTAGTTAAGTAGCATAGCAATGGAAAAAAATTAAAATAAATATTTAACTAACTAAAAACTGGTTATATAGTTAGATTAGCCTATAGGGTTAAAATTAAATAATTTTTAGCATAGGGATAGGGTTAAAATTAAATTAAAATATATTAAGGGATAGCATAAGGGTTAGAGTTGGGGTTAAATTTAGTGTTAAGGTTAAATTTTGGGTTCGGGTTGGGGTCAAAAGGTCAATATAGGAAAAAAACAAAAAACACTATTTTTGGTTTTTGCCCCATAACTCGCAAAAAAATATGGAAACATGCATATTTCTGAACTCGGGACAACATTTAGAAACTATTTAGATGGGGTCTTTTTTAATGATTGTATTTGTCTAAATTAAATTTTAGGTCAAAGTTAGAAAAAGTGGGGTTTTTAAAAAGTTTCATCATATTTTATGATTTTTTTTGTAGTAAATTATAAGATATGATGAACATAATGGTATCTAATGAAAGCCCTTCTTATGACGATAAAAACAAAATATAATTTGTGTGGGTACAGTATATGAGAAAGAAGAAAATTGCAGCTAAACACAAACACCAAAGAAATGTCAAAACAGCCATTGTCACCAAGGGAAAGTCAAGGTGAAAATGTCTTGTCACTAAGGGGTTAATATGCCCCTGCCAATTTGCCCAATAATATGCCAGTATTATTTGCCATTAATAAGTCCTAGCCTATTTGCAGGACTTACCTTTGTCTCTGGTGGATTAGTGGCATGCAGCATGGTGTCCTCCATGCTGCCTGGTCAGCACCCCCGCGGTGTGTGCAGAGGTCACATGACCCGGCGTGTGTCTGACATCAGAATGCTGGTCACGTGACCTATCAGCACTTCCCAGTCACACTAAATGGGAAGCTGAACAGGCAGCATGGAGATTTTAAAATCTCCCCAGCCACCGTCTCTGCCGGCAAGCGAGGTTTGTTTGTTTTTTAAAGGGGCGGCTTTTTTTTTGGTTTTTTTGTTTTTTATGCAACCCTTTAAAGGCATACAAGGCAAGTGCCGCCCAAGGCACTTGCCTTGTTTGCCTTGCGCTAAACACTGCACTGTACATACTGCACTTTCGAGCACTGAAACATATGTATACACAGATTTTTTTATTTGTCCTGGTAAATAACCATCTTGTGTATTAAATATAAGAAGAGTACTTTTGCTCCTACTCTGCATTGTTTTTAATAGTAGAGGTTTCTTTTTTTTTTTTCTTTTTTTTTTATTCATTAAGAGTGGACATAAAACATTAAGACTACCACAATACATACAGTACATCACGATATGTTGATCAAAAACAAAAAACAAACGAACACACAACCAGAAAAAAAAGAAAAAAGGTATAAAATATAAAGAAAATAGTATAAAAAATAGTGCAAATGCTTCTCTCTGGGGATCTCAGTCATGCGGGGGACAGAAGGGGAGGGAGGAAAACGGGGGGCCCGAGTTCAACATCCCAATAGGGAGAGGAAATATATACACAAATAAATAGTAGAGGTTTCCATCTTAAAAGGATCTCCTCTTTTTTCTTTTTCGAAGATTGCTTTTTACTCAGTACTTTACCTCCTTCCTCCTGCCTCTTCAGTTCCAAAAGCCACCTGATTCTGTCACTTCTATTGGTCTTTTACAGATGCTATTTTCCTGGTCACAAAGCATTTGTTAATCCACTTCTCCATTACTTTTTGTGTGCCATAAGTCAGCCCCTCCTGTGATCACGCTGTCTGCTACTTCACATGTCTCTCTCCATCATCACTTCTATCCTGATACTGTTTATGCACCTAAATAAGATCTTTCTCTATAACTCTCTGAAAAACATCTGTCTCAACAAAGTTTTGTGCTAACTGGATAAAAGCCTGATTTGGATTTTAAATGAGTATATTTTATTTTAATTTGCTCTATCTCCAAAACTTGTATTGTTTTAAATGAAAGATAATCATTATTTACATTAGCATTTGTCTCTATTTGATTAGATTTTTTCAGAGAGAAAGGAAGCCCTCTGGGGGCTAATAGTTTTAGTAGCAGGCTCTTTGATTTAGGTACTAAAACCTGGCTTGCTTAACAGTTGAGTGGTGTGGGGTCTAGCTTTAATTTAAAAATATTAAAATATACAGAGAGGTGGTTCATATTGCAGTGCAAAAAAAAAAAGGAAAAAAAAAACCTTTTATTACAATGAGGTAGTTAGGAAGTCAGGCAGGGTTTAAATACCATTTATTTAGTCGTGTGTACATAATTGTATCATTTTATCATTCTATTGTGGCTTGCATCCCTGCTAGTTGTCAGACTGGCACCTTTAGACTGCATTAGTGGATATCAGGTCTCAATAGTTATCAATAACGACAGCATTTCTGATTACCTTTGCCCTCTTACCCTGAGCCAATAGGGGTTTCCTTCTTGTTCACCCACTATCCCATGCCATCATGCACTTTGTCTCCCCTCTTAGATTATCACATTATAGTATTTATTTAATGAGTAGAACTCATTTATATATTGGATGGAGTAAATGGTTACCTTGCAACAGGTCGAGTGTTGAATAATTTGAACTTTTTCACAAATATTGGTTCAATGATCACATTGCACCGGTTTAAATACAGACATAGTGTGTGTAAATGATGGTGTCAAATGAGATGTGGAAGGTATAACACTTGAGGCATTTGTTTTTGCCTGCTGCACTGTTATTGACTGTTTTTAGGCTATTTACACACCATTCTTCACTGTTGTTGAAAAAAATTAAATAAATGAGAATCGAGTGCATATTCTTGCTTTATTTGCATTGTGTGTTCCACCTGCACACTACTTTCTATTCTGATGGATTTTACCCAATCAACGTAATAGCAACAAAACCAACTGGAGCATAGCGGGGTGGGTAAATTCATCAAAGACCATATCTCTAGATATACGGTAGAAAAAAATAAATATATATATATATAAAATAACTTGGTAAATAATTTTGCAAATTATACAGATAGAACACTGATGACATATGTATCAGAAAGTTCTAAAGAAAACACTGACAAAAACACTATACAAACAAAGAACTGGTACTCACTTGTATTGAAAGCTGAAATAAATCAAAAGACAGAATACAATTGTTAGTAACATTGTTAATGATAATATTACAGAATATATGCTAAACTTGTCAGGTTTCTAACATTGCTCTAATTAACCATTCACATAGTATCATTTTTAACTCATGTTTGTGACTATATTGTTATACTCTATGAGAGACTATTTACCATGCTAGACTAATTTACAGAATCTCACTTTATTGGAAAAAAAGGGACAGTTGGTTTCACTTGTTGACTGCAGTTGGTGCCCAGTACTGTAAACAGTGATTATGACTGTACATTCTTCAGTTCTACTGACACATGTACCCATGTGCATTGCATTTATCTTGCCATGCCAAGGCATAAGTTGGCACCCAGGATCCCATTAGTATATATGATAATAAGTTGTTGTGTTTATTTTATTTCAATCCTTTTGATCAAGATGCTCCTTTGATACGATGGCTAGGAGGAAGTGTAACTAGCGTATTTTTTTGCATCAGATACAGGACACCACTTTGATTAGTACACCAGACCTAAGCCGCAAAAAATCAAATGAGCATAAAAATTCACCTGAGCTGAACTTAAGTGGTTAGTGATTCAGAACACTGTCACATAAAATAAAATATGGGGTATAACTTCTAAAGTGTTGAAATGTGCATAAATATTTAGAAAGCCCTTTCATTTTGGTGGACACCAGGCACGCAATGTGGGGTTTAACCTGAACAACTAAACAGTAAGGATATGAAGCTGGTATGTAACTGACTGATGGTACAGGAGGAATATGACAGCCCTGAAATCAGAATTGTACAATGTGACATGGGCATCCTGTAGCATATTTTAATCAGGCTCAGGCCTGACCATTCACAATGTCATAAACTGGTGAGTTTGAGTTTGGCCATGAGTTTGGGGTCATGGTGGATACTTTGTGTCCTGAGTGGAAAGGGGCAAATCCACTGGACGTCTGGGTGGATTTTACCCTTTCACATTTACATTGGCTGATAGTCCATTCATGACAGACCAATTGGAAAGTAGAGAGGTTATAGTGGGTAGAAAAGTAAATGTACACATTACAAAATATTGAGGCTGCTAACTATAAAACCTGTATGTTTCAATTTTTGTTTGAGCAATGGGGCTGAGTTTGAGGTGCGTATCCTGCCGTGACAGCAGCAGTGAATTAGGCATCTGAGTCACTCACTCTGTTGCCAATTCGACCAGCACAAAAAGTATTGACTCTGACGTCGAATTTTCTGCTGCCATCAGCTTCTTGGATATATTTTGTGTATTATCAGGGTTTGTGCGCTGTCTGTTCGAGGACACAAACCCCGGAACCCTACCAGCGCAGCGTCAGCGGCCCAGAGCTAGCACACAAGGAATATCCGTGCCTGATGAGTTTTCTTTCAGAAATCATAAATCTCTTAATAATGGGAAACATTTTTTTGTTGTTGCTACATTTACCTTTAGACTGTTAAGTATTTAGCTAAACATAGAAATTTCAATAGATCATATCATTGTTAGCCAATTTTGTTTCATGAAGTCATTGGTTGCAACACAAGCTCACATGAAACTCATCAAACGTTTGAATGTTAGGGTTGAGCACATAAATATTTGAAGAATGCAACAATCTGAAGCATGCTTAAGCCCTTCATGACCAGACTTTTTATCCATGTCTTAAACCTTTTGTGACATGGGCTATTTTAATACTTCTGTTTGGTTTGCGTCTATCTGGAATTTTCCTCTTTCTCAGTTACTGTAACCACATCAATTATGTGTTGCTGTTTTTTGTTTGCAACACAACAAATAACGTAACTGGGGGAGAGTCTGTGTGCAACTCCCCCAGTTGCGAGCTCATAGTGCACATGTGTATGTGCCTATGTTTCTGTAAGTGTCATTTTGTATTTTATCTGTGTTTGATTTTGGATACTGCACCATTGGCTTTTTAATCATTTATAGATTCATTAAAAGAAAACTTTCCATGAACGTGTGGATCATCAGTGTTATCTGTTGATGGGCTTTTTAAAAAGATTTGTTTGTGAGTATATACACCCCACAATACACCTCCTGTTACACCATACAGTCTCACACTACTATACTTTGTTTTTTCTCTTCCATGTTTTTGCCCTCCCTTATTTTTTGAGTTGCTGTTTAAGAATACCCGATACCATTCTTCTGATCATATCATATACTTGACTTTAAAAAAAATTATCTCACTTTAAAACATCTACAAAAGGTAATGAAATAAATCTGCTAATTAGATTATAATATTTGTTCTGATTTTAGAAATACCCCATGTTTTTTAAAACTTTTTTTTCTGGATTACCTAGTAACATTGTAACCCTAACCAAAAAAAACTACTTATTTTTTTATTTTAAAACTTTTCTGGGGGGTGGTATGCTTTGGGGACATCTGCAAGCTGTCCATACCATAATTATTCTCTCCCTGCGCCACAATTATATTAGGGCATAAATGTAGGCATGTCCGTGTGAAGAAAGCATTTTACAATTTTTTTATAGTGTACTTTAGAGGGCTTTAAAGTTAAATTCGTCTGCTCAGATCAGGAGAATTGTCAGGGGTGAATTCAGCCTATTTTAATCGAATTTGGAGCTTGTTCAGGTGTGATTGACGCACACTGGATAGCCAAAAAACTCTATTGTTTTCATGGCAAAAAATTTCCGATACGAACCCCTCTGATGCTTCGGTTTCCGAAATGGCATGAAATGCTGATTCGGACTTGAAATCAGGGATATTGGGTACCCACATTTCAGATATTTTTGAAATTTGGGTGAAGTGTTTGTCTCTAATCCATATCGGGACAAATCTATGTATATGGGGTAGATCCTCAAAGACAGATATGAGAATGATTATTTAAAAATGAACAGATGTTACCCTACATGTTGTTCCCATAAATGTAGTTTCAGGGACTTTATGTCCCTGTTGTTGGGCAGCCTCATTCAAAGTAAGTGCAGAGTTTAGGAATGAGATTTCTGGGTGAAGGAATTCTCAGCCAATCAGGAAAGACTTCTCAATTATCCTGATTTCTGAGTTCCACCTCCATGCAGAGTTTAGCATTTAAGCTGCAGTAGCCTCCCTGCAGCCAGCACCAGGTAAGAAACCATTATTGTGTGTCTATGTGTGTGACTATGTGTATGTGACTGTGATTTTAACTGCCCACCCTCATGGCACTGAAAGGGTGGGCTTTTCCATGTTTTTTATTTTTATTGATTCATTGCTCCCCCACCCATCAGGGCATGGGAGGAGGTAGGTGGAGTTTTTAATTGCTTTTATTTTATGGGAGCCAGGGGTACGTGACCAGCTCCTGGCCCCATTGTTATAACGGTGGGGACAGGGGAACTTGACCATCCCCATGCTCCATTAATTTGAATGGGGCACTTCCCCAGTCCCTGGCCTCCATATATGTATTAGGGAGGGCACTTTTTTAAAATGGCTTTAGTGAGTTTAAAAAAAAAAAAACAGAGGTCATTCTTTTCAATGGCAGAAGGTTCAACTCAACATCTGGGCTTAGAAAGAACTGGGTTTTTTTTGTTCCCCCCTCTGAAATTAATGAGAGGAGAGTTTAACCTTGCTCCCCTGCTTTTCAGCTGCCTTCCCACATCTTGAACTCACAAAAATGCTACATGCGTTGGTGGCTGAATTATGGAGTATGGAGTTCGAGATGGGCTCTCATCTCATTTTAGTGAATAGACCACAATGAATAGATCATTTCTCATAATTTGTTATTCCATTTAAGGGCTATATCCATATCTGGCTTGCTGACCACTAGTTAGACATAAATGCCCCATAGCATGAAAATGTAATAAGAAATAATGTACTTACTTATTGAAAAGCACTGAAAGACACATAGTAGCAAACATATTCCTCCCAGCATAAGTTTTGTTGTTGCCATGCTGCCTTTTCCTCAGGATCTCTGAAATGAAGTGATATTGTGTTAGTTTTGTACCGGGAACCTGAAAATAAGTGGGTAATAGCAAGTATTACCATGAATAAGCTTGAAAGTTATCAAGTTGGAATATCTCTCAAAGAAATACAACATAAGTACAGAAAAATGCAGACAGATAGGAAACAAGTGAATGAGACAAGCTTAACCAAGAATGGGATAAGATATAAGGGTCAAAATGATCATAGCTGTGGCAACTGACATTCAATGGGAATAAGTGTAAAACAATTAACTTTTGGTACAGTCCTAACATCAGCATCTGAGGAAAGGGATTTAGGGATAATTATTTCAGAGGTCTTAAAGGTAGGCCGTTGTATAGGGAGGGGTATTAGCACTATAAAGATGGAAGTGCTCATGTCATTGTACAGAGCACTGGTGAGATCTCACTTGGATATTGTACACAGTACTGGAGACCATACCTATAGTTTCTTTGGAGAGGGTTCAGAGAAGGCCCACTAAACTGGTTCTTGGATTACAGTAAAAAATTAGAAAGGTTAAATGATCTTAAAATGTATAGCTAGGAAGAAAGATGAGACAGATGAAACAGGATAGAAACATTTAAATACATAAAGGTAATCAACAACAACAAGACAACATATTTTTAAGTTAGAGGGGCTATGCGCTATGTGCTATGAAACAATGACCACACACATTCTCACTTGTATATCTCTCTCTGCACACATTTACATTTTGGCCTAACATAGGTCAGTAATATAAAGCCTTGTCTTTGATGTACTTGGACAGGCTATTAAGATCTCTAATATTTGTTTTGGTTCACTTCCTCAGTAGATGTGAGCCCACAGTAGACAACTTGCTTTACTTGTTAATTCAGGACATTGGGTATGATCAGTCTAGGATGCTGTGGAATTGCTTCCTCTGCAATTGCCCACTCCTAAGTGGGCAATGGTCCAAAGGCCAGTATTAAGCCTTATCTGTCAGTGAAGATTCCTTACATTTGTGTTTTATTTTTTTCTAGCAAAATAATAGACTTGTATAACAAACGCATGCTAATCTAAATAGGAAATGTTCCTCAAGGAAGATAAAAACAAATCCTTTTGACAGGAAAAAAGCTTCCAGAATTATCAGTTGTTAAATCTTTTCCATCTATTATAATAGTATAGCAAAATAGGGATGTGTTAGACTACTGTTTCAACATAGCAGTGACTGCAATATGTAACAATTCATTAATCTAGAAACAATGCAATGTATGGTATATTAACTAAACTTATCTATGACTCACAGTAAACATTAACAAGACTGTTTCTTTCACATGTCAAATAGACATTTTACCAGTTTGGCATCTTCTCTTAAGTTTCCTTTCTCTTAATTGTAATCATCAATTCAAGCACATGCATGGCACATTTTTAGAATAAATTATTTTTATTCTATTATTATTGTTATTATTTAGCAAATATAAATTTCCATCTACATACCTCTAATGTCCCGAGTTGCAGTGTGAACTTGTTCAGAGAAACCCTGAGGTTAAAAAGATGTATTACCTTAGGGGGAGGAGACCACAAACCAATCATGAAGCTGGAAATGGTTCCCTCGTTGTGAGTCACACCTGTTGAATTACACAGATTTACCTTTTTTTACCCTGAGGGGACATGGAACGGAAAAGTTACCACTATGTGATAATAGTAAACTTTTGTGGAACAGTCAACAATAAGGAAGTTAATATGCAGAAAATATATTTGCATATAGCATAATGTTATACACAAACATGTATTTGGTACTAAATCATTACTTAAACACAGAAAAAGTAAAAAAATGTGGTAGACAGAATAAAGAAAATAGCCCACTCAGTAAAAAAGCAGGGGATACATATATGAGAAAAGGAAAGTAAAACAAGGGTTAGTTAGATTGAAAACAAAACAAGGGATTTATGTAGAAGAAGATATAGGTCTCTCTGACTGCCTCAATATATTTTTGGGGTCAGTTTTTACAGATGAAAATGTAGGATAGTGACCTCAGTAAAGAAAAATGACTTATGAGTAATTTTATACATTTGAGTTTATAGCAGAATAGGTTCTACTTAAGCTGTCTAAAGAAAAGACAAACAAATCAATGGGGCCTGATGAGATCCACCCAAAGTGATTAAAATAACTTAGTGATGTACTACCAAAACTGTTAACAGATTTATTTAACCAGTCAATGTTAATAGGAGCACTCCCAGAAGATTGGAAATAAGCGATTGTTGTTCCTGTTTACAAGAACTTTACTAGGTAGTATGGAGTCAGAAACTATAATCCAGAAAGCAAACAAGTGATTATAGTGTGCTTAGTGCAAAATCCAAAAACAATTGATGTTGTTTCCAGCTCAGTTTAAAGCAGCATATATAAGGTGAGAGAAAAATAATGCACAATAGTGTAATATTGCAAATATTGCACTACGATTTTGTAGCGCTATTTATGACACTCACATATTTCCATAAGGAAAAAGGTTTCTCAACATATGGAGAAAGTATTCACTTTAACTTGATGAACATGGGGGAATATTGCTTCTCCAATGCCAGAAAGAAGAATAATCTTGCACTTGTCAACATTAAATGTCAGTTGCCACAGCTCTGACCATTTTTCTAGTTTAGCTATAGAAACATAGAATGTGTCAGCAGATAAGAACCATTGGGTCCATCTAGTCTGGCCAATTTTCTAAATACTTTTATTAGTCCCCAGTTCCCTATCTAATATCTAGGACAGCCCTGTGCCTATCCCACACATGCACAAAATGAGGAAACAGGAATCAATGCCAGTCTCATCACAATTATTTAATAAAAATAGTAACTCACTACTACTTGATTCAGGATTCCCTGCAGATAGAATTCACTGGAAAAATCTAAATTATACAGCTCCTAATCTGCACATCAAACATATGGCAAAGGAGTAACATAAAGCACAGCCCCAAAATGTTCTACGCATTTCACCTAATAACTGCTTCTGCAGGTTTCTTGTAGAGCTGTGCAAAACAAGAATTTTTATACATAAAAAAAACAATTAAAAAGCATTAATCTGTGTTTTCTAGAAACAACATTTTCATCCATCAGCCATCTTTTTTGTTCCTTTATCGTAAAGAAAAATATCCGGGATCAGAAACCTGCAATGTTCGGGAGCCATCTTGTACAAGATCTTAAATAGCCTTCCCTGATAGCATGACATAGGCAGACTTTAGAGGAATAACAAGAAAGTCCCAAAGATCCAAAATGTATAGCAATAAAAAACCACAATAATTTATTTAAAAGGCATATATATCAATATAAATAGGAAAAAATCCACAAAAATATATAAATACAATAGTGAAAATATTAAATATTTTATGACAAAAGGTTAACTTTTTGCTATAGACTAACTCCTCTGTGTTTTGTGTTGGTTTTGCAGGTCCCATGGAGCACCAACGCAACACATCATCAGTAGGGTAAAACTAACCTGTCTCACGTCAGTCTAAACCCAGCTCACATTCCCTATTAGTCGGGGAATACTCCAACATGTGGTGAATTTTGCTTCACAATGATAGGAAGAGCAGACATTGAAAGACGAAAAGCAATGTTGCTATAAACACTTGGTTGTCTCAAGTCAGTTATCCCTGTGGTAACTTTTCTGACACCTCATGCTTAAAACCAAAAAAGTAGAAGTATCGTGAGGCCTCGCTTTCATGGTCTGTATTCATACTGAAAATCAAGATCATGCAAGCTTTTTAGCCCTTCTGCTCCATGGGAGGAGTCTGTCAACCCTGAGCACACCTTAGGACACCTGCAATACGGTTCGACAGGTGGACTTCCTGACCTGAAAATGCCCTCTGAGCAGGTTGCACCAAGCATGATACAAAAGTAAAAGCCTATCAGGACTTGCCCCCACCTCACCCGCTAAGAGAAATAAGAAATTCACCAGCGGCACAGTGGCAGATAAGACACACTTCTGATAAAGTGCACCGGGCTCTCCCTATCACTCAGGGAGAGGGCTGGCCTGCTAATGATCCTTCCACAGGTTCACCTACAGAAACCTTGTTACAACTATTACTTCCTTTACATAATCAAGTTTGATCATCTTCTTGCCACTCCCAGGGCCATTGACAACCCAGGCAGGGCTGATCTAAGGACCTCAGATAACCATCCAATCGGTAATAGCTACAAGCAGTGTGGACAAAAGGCACGGGCTTAATCAACGCAATGACCCTCACTTACTGGTAATTCCTCATTGATGGGAAATAGTTGCAATCCCCAATCCCAATCATGAACAGGGTTCAGCAGGTTACTCGAACTTGTCAGCAAAGGGTAGACACACGTTAATCTGGTCAGTGTAGCGCGCATGCAGCTCCAGCAATCTAAGGGCATCACTGACCAGGTATTGCTTGATCTCATTTGACTAAATGCCACTTGTGCCTCTTAGAAGTTGGTTGCCAACTGCAGGGGTCACGTAACTAGTTAGCATAGCGGAGGCTCATTCATTATTGGAATTAACCAGACAAATTGCTCCATCAACTAACAACGGCCATGCACCACCACCCACCACCCACAGAATTGAGAAAGACCTGTCAATCTCTTATGTGTCTGGGCCAGGTGAGGTTTCCATTGTTGAGTCAATTTAAGCTGCAGGCTCCCATCCTGGTGATGCACATCCGTCAATTCCTTTAAGTTTCAGGTTTGTAACCATATTACCCCCAGAACCCAAAGACTTCCATTCTTGATTAATGAAAACATTCTTAACAAGTGCTTTCGCTTTGGTTGCCCCTCTTGCACCGGTTCAAAAATTTCACCTCTAGTTATCTGGATCATAGTCAGTGGTTTACTTAGTAATGGGGTACTGAGGTCTATCAATCAGGAAGTCACAATCGGTATTGAGGGGGTCAATGGTTTGTGATCAATTAGGGCACCCAAGTTTGATCATTTTGCCTCCTATTACTTTCAATGGGAAAGATTCAAAACCAGAGTTTTTTTTCTACGTCAAACTCAGGTGCCAAACTTGACGTAGTTTCAATATTAAAGTTTACCTACAAAGTAGACATTTAGTGAATGGACCAATTAGCAGTTTCTGTATACACTGATGGGAAGTGTAGAATGCTGGGGCTTTCTGTATACACAATTGTGTTCTTTCATTTTCTATATTGAATAAACTGAGTTTGTATATCCCCCCCATTCACACAACTGTATATCAGTTAAACGTTTTGGGTAGTTTATTTTGACATCCCTGTTTTGGCCTGCTTGGGTATTTTAATTCAGTTATACTTGGTTCACTTAAGCAAAATCTTTAATTTTTTTTATAGTAATTATAAATAAAATGTAATTAATAAGAGTAATTTGTGATATATCGATTTTATTTTTTTTCTCCAATATAGACTGACATGGCACTGAATGGATTTGGATGTGGCCAAATTTCAGAAATGCCCAAAATCCAGTTGCTCCTTAATTTTAGGACCCATTCAGCTGTTTGGACTGTTCGGTCACCGAAGCTTCAAAGCAATTGGATCAGGACAATATCGCTATGAAAATCATAGATTTGCAGCTAATCAATATGTGCACATCACCCCTGAACACACTCTGAATTGAAAAACTTTCTCCAGATTTTAGTTGGAGAATTGAATAAACATGTGTAGAAGTAATAAAGTAAACATATTTTACACACAAAAACATTCATATACAATCATTATATATTAATCTTATATTATAATAATAATATATTTGCATAAATATAAGCATTTTTAAATTTGAATCAATATTTTTTATATTATTTTATGTTCATTTACTTTATTTTTATATTTATTTTTTTTTAATTATTATTTGTAATGATTTTTATTTTATCGCATTAAAATATAATATTTAAAAATAAGCAGTGCACACGACACCTCATGATAACGTTGCCCTCCCCAGATATACATCCTGTCCTGAGCACTCTGTGATGAAAGTCTTGCTGTAATGAAAACCGGGTGCCACTGGTCTCCCCAAAGTACAAACACTTGGTAGGGACAGGCTCTTGGGCAAGGTGGTAGGACAGTGATAAGTCCTTTTGGGGAAATAGGCAGTGGGGACCACATGGAGCAACATGAAGGGCAACCACCAGAGTAGGTCAAAGTCACTTAATATAGCCCAGGGACAAATACCACATAGGTGGTGGTAGGGATGGTGGAGTCCGTCTTCCCCACACACTATGGCTCTTTACCTCCTCCCGGAAAGAGCCATAGTCTGTGGGGAAGAGGTCAATCCCAAGGCCTCTCCAGGAATTCAGGGCACAGAGGCTTCAGTGACAATTCCATAATAATCAACTAGCAGTGCTGTGTGCTCATCATCATGGGAGTTGCAGTCAGCAAAAGTTAATGTTGTGTAGAGTGGTTCGGCGCTGCACAGAAAACATTCTGCGGTATTACATAACAGAGGGTAGTTAGAAGATTGTACAAAGGAACATAAAGACTTGGATCCAAATATGACACCTTCTAGTTATACAGCAGTGGTGGTTAACCCTTGGCACTCAAAGTGCTTTTATTTCTCATGATATAATTGTGTGGCGGGGTCCTTAATATTGCTATAAGTTTGCTCTTTTTCATTTCTACTATTGTATTTTCAAAATGCGCATATACAAAAATATACATAAAAACAGGACTGGAAACATTATATCCATCCCCGAAAAAACATGGTATGTGGACATTATAAAATTGACATTTGTATTAGCTGAGTTATATGCAACTGTTACTTGTTGCCCTCTTGTATGTAAATGGCTAACAACAATCAAACATTTGACACTATACAAACACAAAAAAATGGTTAGGATGCGAGAAGGAGGGGGGTGACGAGATGTCTCACAGAAGCTTGCCATGGCGAGGAAAACCTGACCTTAAGCTATGGGGCCATCTCCTTGTATCTTCTTTCTCCATAACTTCCATCTATATGACCAAGTTCCCCCCCAAGTTAAACTGGAAGCCTATGCCTTCTTACATTCTAAGCTGGATAAGACTTTGATTTTTCAGCTGTGGCCAGCATGTAATCAGAGGTGACTTCCAGTGTCTTGCTATGAGTTATTTTGCACAGTGAGTATATGCATAATTAATTCTCTTTTATCTTGGAGCCAGGCAGCAGCATCTAAATGTAACAAGAAGGTTTTGGGTAGCATCTCCAGCCTAACCTTGCATATCTTATTGATTTTGGTGGTATACATTTTCCAATATAGATTTATGGGGTTACATTTTTACCAAATATGTAACATATCCCCTTTAGCCTGACCACATCTCCAACACATGTCACTGGTTCCTGGAAACATTTTTTCTAATTGGGAGGGAACCAGATGCCAGTGATTTAAGATTTTATAGTGGTTTTCCAGTAAGTTTAAAGAGTGGACTCCACTAAAAATCTGCTTTACCGAATGTATCCATTTTCTAATCTCATTCTCCATGTTCAAGTCAGCCGCCCATTTCCCTATAGCAGGTATCACTCATTTTTTTTTTATTTGGGTCACAATCTCCTGGCATTTTTATATTGGTTTCTTGATCACCCTCTTAGTCATTAGTCCTTTTAAGGGTCTTTCTGCCTCTGAATCTCCCCTACAGACCGATCTACCAATGGATCCTTTCACTCTCAGACAATTAAAGAACTCGCTGCTTGGGAGATTTTTTTCCGGACACAACTGCTTAAATGGTATGATAGTATCTTCCTCTAGAATATGTTCTATTTTGTTTAAACCCTGGTCGAGGGTCGAGGTCTGGGACATTACCCACTATGGAGGTTAAGGGGCAGCTACACAACACTTTGTTTTTTAAGCCTAACTCCCTTCTCAATTTAGCCCAGCAATTCAATAAGGCTTTAATGGCCAGGGATGTTTTCACTGTTTTAATTATAGACTTTCCCAAAGGTTTTGTCTGCCAAAACAAGTTCCCAACCAGGGGATGGGAATACACAGAGGGATCCTATTGAACGGGTATGTGACTTTAGGTAACACATATGCCTTAACCACGTTGATCCTGCCCAGTAAGGCCCAGTGGCTTCCACTTCCTAAGTAATTTTTGATCTGACGTAAAAGTGGGATAAAATGTATTTCTATAATTTTGTCTGGATTAGAGGTGGTTTTTATGCCTAGATCGTTTTCTTACTGCTTTGCCCATTCAAACCCTCCTAACCTTGAAAGGGATTCCCTTTCTGTTGAGACTATATTACTAGCCAGTGTGATTGACTTGTCCCAGTTTATTTTGTACCCTGAGACTCTGGAATATCCGTAGCTAACTGAAAACAGTTTGGGAATTGACTCCTTTGGATGTTGAAGGGTGAGTATAGCGTGATCGGCATAAAAATTGATTTTTAGCTTCCCTCTGGAAGTGGCCAGTCCTCTTACTAGTTCATTGGCATGAATCAAGATAGCCAGGGGCTATGAATACACAGCAGAGGAGATAATGGGTACCCCTGTCTAAAGGGTCAACATTGGTATAGACTTGGGATGAGATAAATCAACAGCGTCAATCAGTCGTCTTATGTTGTTTGTAGAGGTGCGACCAGGGACAAATCCCGTCTGGTCGAGATGGACCAGAAAAGATATTACTCCCTCTCTGCCAAAATTGTTGCATATAACTTGTCATCAACATTCAGAAGCACTATGGGGCAGTAGTTGTAAACACTTTTTTCCTATTTTGGGGATAGGGGCTATATTTGCCTGTATTAGTTCCTTTGGGATTTTTTGTTTTGTTTTAATAAAGTTGTATTATTATTTTTTTCTTTGTAGATAAACAGAAGGGGGTAGGGGTTGGGGTACAGAAGAAAAAATATGGGGTGGGCAGTTGGGGGGGTAAATAGTGGAAGTATAAAACATACAGTACAATTCAACACCTGTGTATATTTCAAATAGCGGTTGGAAACAGAGAAAAAACAGGTGTAGTTTGATTCACAGCGTTGTAAAAACAAGTTGCAATCTTGATGTATATACAGGTGGATGGGGGTATGGTAGGGAGGAGAGATCCATCAAGGCTGAACAGCGGGCCTGGTTGCCTGAGAGCCCGGTGTTCAATCCCGATGTGTGTATCTGCTGGTTACATAGTAACATAGTAATTTAGGTTGAAAAAAGACACAAGTCAATCAAGTTCAACCCTTCTACCTATCATTCCAGCTTTTTGATCCAAAAGAAGGCAAAAACCCCTAAGGAAGCTATTTTGAATTTTGCCTCCTAGGGGAAAAACTTCCTTCTTGACCCCAAAAGGGCAATCAGATTTCTCCTTGGATCAATATGCTCTGTTATTAATGCTTATTCTATTAATAGCCTTGTTTGTTCTGCATTTCTAAAAAAACATCCAGACCATTTTTAAATGCATTTATTGTGGTTGATAACACTACCTCTCTTGGCAGTGAGTTCCATAACTTTATTGTCCTTACCGTAAAGAATCCCTTCCTCTATGAAATCTTTGCTCTTACATTCTCAGGGGGTGACCTCTTGTTCTTTGTACATTTCTGTTAATGAACAGGTCCCTAGAGAGCTCTTTATATTGGCCCTGCACATATTTATATAATGTTATCATATCACCTCTTAGACGCCTTTTTTCTAATGTTAATAAATGCAATTTTTTAAGTCTTTTTTCATAACTAAGATCCTCCAATCCCCTTATTAATTTTGTAGCTCTCCTTTGCACTTTTTCTAGTTCCTTAATATCCTTTTTAAGGACTGCTGCCCAGAATTGTACTGCATATTCGTGTAAAGAAAAAACATCAAGATTAGTCTTTATTACCTTACCTAATTTAGTGTCATCAGCAAACACTGAGACATGGCTCTCAGCACAACGGTGGGAGATCATTAATAAACAGATTAAAAAGAAGAGGTCCCAAAACAGACCCCTGAGGTACTCCGCTCAAGACCCTGGTCCAATTTGAGCCAATTTTCAATCCAAATACATGCATTTGCCCCAATCCTATTTCTCTCAATTTGTAGAGTAACCTTTTGTGTGGAACTGTATAAATGCAAATTATCCAAATTATCCAAAGATCCAAATAGATCATATCAACTGCCACACCTAGATCTATATTTTTACTGACTTCTTCATAGAATGTTATTAAGTTTGTTTGGCAAGACCTGTCTTTCACAAAACCATGTTGACTTTTACTTATTATATTCTGATTCAAGATGTATTCTTAAGTGTATACCTTTAGCAATCTAAATATTGGTCTGGCCAGAATTATACTTAACTCTCTAAGGACCCTTGGGTATATACCATCTGGCCCTGGGGCCTTGTCTATTTTAACAAAGTTTAATTGCTTAAGCACTTTTTCCTGTGTCAGCAAATCCCATGTTTGCGGTGACTGTTCAGTAACTTCCGGTAGCAGGGGCTCATCCATCTGTTCTTCTTTAGTATAAACAGAAGAAAAAAAGTATTTAAAATGTCTGCTTTCTCTCTGTCCTCACTTACCAAATTTCCCTTTTAGGATAACAAGGGTCCAGCATTTTCCCTCTTTAGCTTTTTTCCATTTATATACTTAAAAAAATGTTGGGGTTCATTTTACTCTCCTTAGCAATCCTTTTCCCATTTCCAATTTAGCCGTTTTAATTGCCTTTTTGCAGGCTTTGTTGGAATCTTTGTATTTTATAAATGATAATGCTCATCCCATGCTTTCATAATGTTTGAATGCCATTTTCTTGTTTTGTATTTCCTGTTTCACATTACCGGTAAGCCACATTGGTTTTGATTTGTGTCTTTTGTATTTGTTTCCCAAAGGTTTATATTGGGATGTGTACTTTTGTAATGTGTACTTAAAGGCATTCCACTTGTCTTCTGTGTTTAGTCCAGAAAACAATCATTCCCAGTCTAAATGTTCAATTGATGCCCTTTGTCCATCAAAGTTGGCCCTTCTAAAATTAAGTGTTTTGGTGGCGTAGTTACCAATTTGCTTTTTTGCATTAATCTCAAACAAAACCATGTTATGGTCACTATTCCCCAGGTGTTCTCTTACTTTGATGTTAGAGATAAGCTCCTCATTGTTTGTTATTACCAAATCCAGACAGGCATCCATTCTAGTTGGGGTGTCTATTAATGGTCTATTGAGGACGCAGTTAAACAGGGCAGTACAGGGCTCTATGTCTTCCTGCATCGATTGTCTAGGTCCTCCAATTCTCTTCTTAGTTCCATAAGCTGTTTGGCTTGGAGTGATACCACTGAGCACGCGTCTGCAGCTTGCTTCTCTGCTCTGGTCACAGCCTGCTCCACGACAGTGACCCTAGAGTCCACTTCCACAATTTCCGCTCTGAGGCTTCTACATCTACTCTGACTTCCCTGATCGACTGTTTAATATCGGAGGCAAGGGTGGAGAAATCCTCCTTGCACGGTATGAATTGCAGGAGGGTGAGTATATGTTGTGGTATCACCTGTTACATGGAGTTCGCACTAGGAGACTGCAGGATTGGATTCTTCATTAGAGCTATTTTTTATGTCTGTGTGGACCTAGTGAAATGTTTATTGATTTATCATCCTGGGGGATACGTTGAATATCCACAAGCCTGCTTTTTACTTTTTTATTTATTTTGTGCATTTCTCATATTTTATGTTTCATGAGTTCCATTCTAATAGACCTTTTTAAGGGTTAACTTTTTTGTAGTTGCCCTATAGTAATATATTGCTTATGTCTATATGTCTTATGTCATCTTCTATTTTAAAACAGTGGAGGGTGTAGAAACTAGAGGTTTCTTTTGACAGGCTTTGATGCAAGGCATTGTATAGGATGTCATTGTTATTATATACCCACCCCCTAGGGGTTCCCCAGAGAATCTTGGCAGAAAAAAACCCTGAACTAGCAGAAAATCTCCCAAACTGTAGAGTTCTAGCTCCAAAAATAATAATTATAAAGTTTGGCAGGCTAAGAGAAAAACTCCACAGTGTGCCTGGTGATGGGAACCAAGCGCCTTTGTGGTCACAAAAGTCACAAAACCAGGAGACGAAAGAGGCGAGAACAGGGGAAAAAATACCTTTTGGTTACCATAATATCTTTTGTGTGCTCTTCGTTGCTTGAATTTCTAATATAATCCCTTTATATATAGCAAAACAGAATATTGCTATACCATACCACAATCGTAGTGCAAATTATTCATGTGCAAAGATTAATACTTTATGTATAACCCATCTAAGGTGCACCTAGTGCCTAAAAGCCGCTAACTAAAGAGAAGATATTTTATAACTTTCCCCCGTTATCTCCTAATGGTCATATAAGTCCTTAGGTATGGGGGGAAAAGGTATAGCCCTTTAATTACCATAGTATCCTTTACTTATTTTAAAATCTGTGATTTTCTATAGTGATATATTTGTGAGATAACCCTTTAATTACCATAATTTCCTTTACTTACTCTCAAAACTTTGATTTCCTATAATGATATATTTGTGCACATTACAGCATGCACCTAATGCTAAATCTATCTAACTCTGAAAATGTCTTCCCATTTTTATTTCTTCTCCTCCCCTCCTATCCCTCCCACCTTACTGTCGTGTTAGCAATATTAACCAGTGAAAAGAGTGCAAGAGAAAAACTTTTGTATCCTGTGTTATCCTACTATATCTTAAATCCTTACATTTGTATGGTAATGCACTTAAGTGCCGTATTGTCACACCACAAAACTGAAACATATCTATACTCTTGTCTAAAAAGCAGTACACATTATCCATGTATGAGAGGGGGCGGGGGAAAGGATGGATCTGCGTCTGCCGGAAGAAAGTTTTTTTTTGCTGGAGCCATGTTTTCAGATCTTTGGACAATAAGAAACTTTACTTTTTGTCAAGGAAGAAAATAATAATTCTTACAGGATATTTCCAGACATATCTAACGTCATTGTTCCTAAGTATGGTGAAAAAGTTCTTCTCAATTTCCTTGTTTGATAAGAGAGATCCGGATAGATCTTTAACCCCTTCGCGACAATGGACGAGTCAGGCACGTCCTGCCGGGAACTCTGTTCCCGTCAATGGACGTGCCTGGCACGTCCTGCGGTGAGACAAGTGGTTTTCGTGATCATCAATCACAAAACCTGCTTTGACGGTGCTGGTCTATTGCTTTGATGTCGAGGCAATAGCCAGGACTGGAATTTCCTCTCTGGGGCACCCACGATCGCCCAACTGAGTGATCTGAGTATTAATGCCCTCTTGTGGTCAGAGCTTCGGAGGTGAAATAAAAGTCACTTCCGTCGCTCGGAATATGTTTCTTGACTGCCCTAGAGGCAGAAAGCAACATTGCAATGTAAAAAAAAAAAAAAAAAGATTTAATTAACTTAAAACTGGTATTATGGTTAGATTAGCCAATAGAGTTCAAATTAAATAATTTTAAGCATAAGGGATAGGGTTGAAATTAAATTAAAATATATTAAGGGCTAGCATAAGGGTTAGAGTTGGAGTTAAATTTAGTGTTATGGTTAAATTTAGGGTTTGCGTTGGGGTCAAAAGGTCAATACATAAAAAAATCAAAAAACACTATTTTTAACTTGCAAAAAAATACCGAAAAATATGGAAACATGCATATTTCTGAACTCGGGCAAAATTTAGAAACTATTTAGATGGGATGTTTTTTAATGATTATATTTGTGTAAATTATATTGTAGGTCAAGGTTAGAAAAAGTGGGTTTTTAAAAAAATGTCATCATTTTTTATGATTTTTTTGTAGTAAATTAAAAGATATGATGAACATAATGGTATCTAATGAAAACCCTTCTAATTATGATAAAAACAATATATAATTTGTGTGGGTACAGTGTGTGAGAAAAAAAGAAAATTACAGCTAAACACAAACATCCCAGAAATGTCAAAACAGCCATTGTCACAAAGGGAAAGTCAAGGTAAAAATTTATTTTCACTAAGGGGTTAAGTTTAATATTCTGTGCCTTTCAGATGTTTTTCTGAGAAATATCTAAGCACCGTAGACTTGTAATGGAATGAATGGAAACATATAAGGACGTCCCTGGGAGAATGTTCTGGGATATTTGTGCTTTTGGAACCTTTCAAGAGTATTCATATATTTTTTCAGGGTTCAAAGTGAGCTAGGAGACTAAATTTTGTAGCAATTTTTCTAGGTTGCTCCTATTCTTATCTCCATCGCTTGAATCTTTTCTCTAGTATTTTAACTTCATCCTGTTGCGACTTACTCTGGAATATAGTATTTTCTGCAAAATCTTCCAATTGCTGCAGTTTTTCACCGAGCTTATCCATATCTTGTCTGATCGCATTCTTTATCTCCAAGGCATTTCTGTCCATTTCTGCTTTAATGTTACTGAATTGGCTGTCCAAGATTGTCTTAAAATATTCTGGAGTTAATCCATGAGTCTCTGACCAGGAGGAATCTGAGTTTTCCCTGTTGGTGTCCATCTGCTCTGATAGATCTTGATGGATTAAATTATCCCTTTGAGCTAAGGCTTTCTCTGATTTCTCAGAGTGGGGGGAAAAAAATCATTTTTTTCTTTCCTCCTTTCCCTCGCCTTCTTTGAGGACTCTTTAGGCTCTGGATTTCTCTTTGATGCCAATTTACTGTTTCTTTTATAGTGATGTTGTGTTGCTTGTTGTACTTTGTGCCTTTTGTTGGAGTGGGCAGCTATAATGACTCCAGTGTATTCGTGGCAACCAAGGAAGAGGCCCTCACCAGGACTCCTCCCCAGGAGCACAACCACCTGGGCCCAGTGGCGTCAACCAAAGCTTGGAATTAATAAGGTAGCTCCCCAACTAAATTCTAATTGTCAGCTTATTTAAGATTGCACTAAACTGAAGCATAGAAAAGAAAAAGAAGAGACCTAGCTTATTCCCAGCCTGAGTATCTTTCCAACCGTGTATAAGCCAAGTAGTTTGGAGTGTGTGGATTGGGGAAAGGTGGTCAGATAGTTCTATATTTGACTTGCAGAGATGGTATTCATGTGCCCTGTGAGGTTATATGAGTGTAATAACTTGGGTTATGGTGTTGTGGAATATCGCAATACTTCATGATGGATAACACTTCAATTGTTTAAATTCAGTGCACATTGTTCTGTAGCCGTTCTCTCCACTTCACAAGCCTTTTTCTTTCTTTTCTTTTCCTCTTTTCTTTTATTTATCTTCCTCTGTATTCACTCTATCCTTCAACTCTCTAATATCTTCTCCTCGCTGGTGCTGAGCACAAATTCATTCAAATTCATCTTCCTTTCTCTCCCTCCTTAATTTCTTCCGCCTTTGCTTGTGGGATTAGACTTGTCAATCTCCTTTGTTCAGTGCTCGACGTGCTACATTATCACTCCCCCCCTCCATTCCATTCTAGTGAGTTTGCTCTTTTTCAGTGTGTGATTTGTTCCTTGGCTGTGGAGAATTATGATTGTTAACATTGGCCAGAGAAGTTTGGCCACTACCAAAGCCACTTCTATTGCCTGTGTTCACATGGGTGAGGGCAGCATGGTGTCTAATGTTTCTTTGAAGAGTCAAAAAGGTTTTATTTTAGTGTTGAGAATTGTATAGTGTTTGTGCATCTAGGCTTTGGGTCATGTTTGGGTTTTGGTTAGTTAGGTATATATATTTATATATTTTTCTATGGTGATCTTCTAAACCTCCGAGTCATAATGGTGCTGAATCCCTAAAAAGAGAAAAAAAAGTCTACCACATTAGTGACGCAGTAGCTGGATATGATAATATAAGAAGCTCCAAGTGGGCTAGGTTCATGTGTTGCCTGCACCCTGTCATCGATTAGAATATTGTTGTCCCAACTGTCCTGGTTGAGTCGTATGGCACATCAATAGGTGTAAAGTAGTTGTTTGTACACTTACATAAGTGTTAACCATTAAAGTTATGTCAATGTACATGTTGTACCTTCACTTGTGTTTCTTAACCTTGCTGTTGGCATTCACAGTTTTCTCGAGAATGTTATGGTTGTGATTTAAAAAATGTGGAGATTGTGGAGGCTATACAAGCCTGTTGAGAAACTTTGGGGGTTGTGCATAAAAAGGCCAGCACTGCAAACTGTTGGGAGTTTTATAAAAAAAAAAAAAGAGCAATTGCAGTTTGTTATGTATAACTGCGATTGCGCTTTTTTATAACTCCTGACTCTTTGGTGGAGGTTCCCTAACACAAAGTAGGTGCTTTTCTGTGCCTGATTTTTTATACAACATATATATACACATTTGGTATAGATAACGCAGACAGTAGTGCATACAACAATTGCACCAGTATTTGGTTTTACGCCACTGGGGTTATAGGCAACTGATAATGTTTAAAGCTGCTATTAATAGTTCACTCACTGGGTGAGTACTGATTGTTTCCAGGCTACATGCCAGTGATAGGGCTTTCCTTGTTGCCGAGCCTGGGGTTATATTGTGCACAATATGTATGCTGCTATTTTGGCATGAAAGCATCCCTTAGTGTAATGCACCTCCCGGTAAATATGTACAAGTCACTTCCTCGTCTTCCACAGTTGGTGAGTGATTCGTTTTGTCAGGCTATGTGCTAGTGGTAGAGCTATCTGGGTAATGATTCATTTGTTCCCTTTTGTTCAGAGCAGGGGTTGTACTGTGCACAAGATGGCCACTGTTGATTTTTTTTGGTGGGAATGCAACCCTTATTATAGTGATATGGGGTAAACAGTTTAGTTGTGGTATTTGTAATTTGTATTAACTCCTTGTAAAATTTTGGTACCTTTTGGGAGAACTGTTAATGGCCATGGTGCATTCTTTACTCTGCTGACACTGCTGATATCCTGCATCTGGGATGGATTTAAATTTAATTTTCAATTATCTGTTGTTCAGTTCGCTGTGTCTCTTCACCTGCTCCGCTGATTGCAGGTTCCCGCAAGCAGAGACGAGAAAGGCAGAGAAAATAATTGCCATGACCCTTCTTCTGCTTTGCCTTGATCAATAGGTCTCCGGGCAGTTAAGATGAGAGAGTTGGGTACACAATGGAAAGTTCCTTTTCCTCCCTCTTCTCATGCTTGCTACTGTGGGCTACAGTTTTAATGCAAATGTCAGTTTTATTCATATACAGCAAGGAGTCAGTTGTTATTTCATTGTCTGGACTGCTGCTGTCTGCTTGGTAGCTGCCCAGTCCCAGCCAATCTGGTAGGTGATCACCAGTCTCAGGTAGGTTTGTGGTCTAATTTATTTCATACTTGGTTAGTCGATGTATTGTTCTTTTTTATGATTGCCTACTTCAACTACAGCCATGCCTTTTGCTATCTTCAATCATGTTGCCTTCCTCCAAGCGGTATAATTCGAGGCATTCTAGATGAGTTTTTACTATTATTTTTCTTTTCTTTTTTTTTAAAAAGTACATTCCCTGGCCTGGTCTCATCTTATTTTGTTCTCCGTCCTAGACTGGATAAGCAACCTCATTGTGATTGCTGAAATCATCCCCCTCTGGAAGGGAAAATCATTTGTACAGACTCCCTTTCCCAGGTTGTGGTTCAAAGTGATCCTTTCCAGGATTTAGTTAATATCATCAACCAGGCAGTAGAAAGAAGTTTGAGAGAACAGATGAAATGGATATTGCCTCCCAGACAAACTTCTCTGCAGTATGATCACTTCTATCAGTAAGAGCATAAAATTGAAGAAACCACTGTGGTACTCTGCAGAGGTGGCTAAAATAGTAAAAAATAAAAAGCTAGCATTTAGTAATTATAAAAATACTCAGAGTGAGGAAGATAGAAAAATCTATAAGAGTAGGCAGAAAGAGGCAAAGCAAGCTATAAGAGCTTCCAAAGCACACACAGAAGAGACTATAGCCCAGTCAGTGAAAAAGGGGGATAAAACCTTTTTTAGATACATAAACGAGAAAAGGAAAGTAAAACAAGGTTTAGTTAGATTAAAAACAAAAGAAGGATGCTATGTAGAAGAGGATAAAGGCTTAGCAGACTGCCTTAATGAATATTTTTGTTCAGTTTTTACAAATGAAAATGAGGGTAAGGGACCTCATTTAGGGAAAAAGACTAATGAGTCTTTTGATGCATGTAAGTTTACAGAGGAAGAGGTTTTACTTGAGCTGTCTAAAGTAAAGACAAATAAGTCGATGGGACCTGATGGGATACATCCAAAGTTATTAAAAGAACTTAGTGGTGTACTAGCAAAACCGTTAACAGATTTATTTAACCAATCATTGTTAACGGGAGTAGTTCCAGAAGATTGGAAATTAGCTAATGTTGTGCCCATTCACAAGAAAGGTAGTAGGGAGGAGGCGGGCAACTATAGACCAGTAAGTCTTACTTCAGTAGTGGGGAAAATAATGGAAACCTTGTTAAAGAATAGGATTGTTGAACATCTAAAGTAGTTTGGATTTCAAGATCAGAGACAGCATGGGTTTACTTCAGGGAGATCATGCCAAACTAATCTTATTGATTTTTTTGATTGGGTAACTAAAATAATAGATCAGGGTGGTGCAGTAGACATTGCTTTCCTAGATTTCAGTAAGGCTTTTGACACTGTCGCACATAGAAGGCTTATCAATAAACTGAAATCTTTGAGTTTGGATTTCAATATTGTTGAATGGATTAGACAATGGCTGAGTGACAGGCAACAGAGGGTTGTAGTCAATGGGGTATATTCGATGCAAGGTCTTGTTACTAGTGGGGTACCTCAGGGATCTGTTCTTGGACCCATTCTCTTTAATATTTTTATTAGCGATATTGCAGAAGGTCTTGTTGGCAAAGTATGTCTTTTTGCTGATGATACAAAGATTTGCAGCAGGGTTGATATTCATGGAGGGATAAGCCAAATGGCAAATGATTTAGCTAAACTAGAAAAATGGTCAGAGCAGTGGCAACTGACATTTAATGTGGACAAGTGCAAGATTATGCACCTTGGGCGTCAAAACCCAAAAGCAGAATATAGACTATTTGGTACAGTCCTAACCTCAACATCTGAGGAAAGGGATTTAGGAGTAATAATTTCAGAGGACTTGAAGGTAGGTAGGCAATGCAATAGAGCAGCAGGAAATGCTAGCAGAATGCTTGGTTGCATAGGGAGAGGTATTAGCAGTAGGAAGAGGGAAGTGCTCATGCCATTGTACAGATACTCACTTGGAGTATTGTACGCAGTACTGGAGACCGTATCTCCAGAAGGATATTGATACTTTGGAGAGAGTTCAGAGAAGGGCTACTAAACTGGTTCATGGGTTGAAGGATAAAACTTACCAGGAAAGGTTAAAGCATCTTAACATGTATAGCTTGGAGGAAAGACGTAACAGGGGGGATATGATAGAAACATTTAAATACAGAATATTCATTTAATTTAAATTCATTTAAATTCATCATTTAAAAACAAAAGGGAATCAACACAGTAAAGGAAGAGAGTATATTTAAAAGAAGAAAAACTACCACAACTAGAGGACATAGTCTTAAATTAGAGGGGCAACGATTTAAAAGTAATATCAGGAAGTATTACTTTACTGAGAGGGTAGTGGATGTATGGAATAGCCTGCCAGCAGAAGTGTTAGAGGTAAACACAGTCAAGGATTTTAAGCATGCGTGGGATAGACACAAGGCTATCCTAGCTATAAGACCTGGAACGGGGGACTAATAAAAGTACTCAAAAAAAAAACTGGGCAGACTAGATGGACCGAATGGTTCTTATCTGCCGACACATTCTATGTTTCTATGTTTCTAACATCCTGGGAGAAGAAATTAATCATATCCCGAGGAACCACTCGGCAAGGGATTTCCAGATGAGGATGAAGAAGAAGGTGATACGGGGGCAGGGCCGGACTGGGAATAAAAACCAGCCCTGGAAATATTAGTATACCAGCCCCATAGCATTACGTCACTATACCAGTCCCATAGAATTGAGTTTTTATTTTCTTGATCATAGAAAGGCAAGCCATGCATTTTAAAGCACATTTGAAGAGAGTATTATCATAGATAAGGTTATCTATAAATATCAATATATGCCCCCAGTATGTAAACAAGGTTATAGCGAACATACTGCCCTCATATGTACCCCATGCACAGGGAAACACATAGCCACATGTATGTACACAAGGTTACATGAATTGCCCTGTGCAGGGCTATATATAATCAGGGCATGGTGTGAGCTATAATCTTGTGTACATACTGGGTGGATATATTGACTTACCCCAGCACCCAGACTGCACTCACAGGACTTACCCCAGCACCCATGACTTGTCCAAGAATTTACCCCAGCACTCTGCCAATCAGACACTTGCACTCTGCCATTCAGACAATTGCACTCTGCCACGTGCACTCTGCCACTCAGACACTTGCACACTGCCACTCAGACACTTGCACACTGCCACTCAGACATTTGCACTCTGCCAATCAGACACTTGCACACTGCCACTCAGACACTTGCACTCTGCCACTCAGACACTTGCACACTGCCACTCAGACACTTGCACTCTGCCACTCAGACACTTGCACACTGCCACTCAGACACTTGCACTCTGCCACTCAGACATTTGCACACTGTCACTCAGACACTTGCACACTGCCACTCAGACACTTGCACACTGCCACTCAGACACTTGCACTCTGCCACTCAGACACTTGCACACTGCCACTCAGACACTTGCACTCTGCCAATCAGACACTTGCACACTGCCACTCAGACACTTTCACTCTGCCAATCAGACACTTGCACACTGCCACTCAGACACTTGCACTCTGCCACTCAGACACTTGCACACTGCCACTCAGACACTTGCACTCTGCCACTCAGACACTTGCACACTGCCACCCAGACACTTGCACACTGCCACTCAGACACTTGCACTCTGCCACTCAGACACTTGCACACTGCCAATCAGACACTTGCACACTGCCACTCAGACACTTGCACTCTGCCAATCAGACACTTGCACACTGCCACTCAGACACTTGCACACTGCCACTCAGACACTTGCACTCTGCCACTCAGACACTTGCACACTGCCACTCAGACACTTGCACACTGCCACTCAGACACTTGCACTCTGCCACTCAGACACTCGCACACTGCCACTTGCACTCTGCCAATCAGACACTTGCACACTGCCACTCAGACACTTGCACACTGCCACTCAGACACTTGCACTCTGCCACTCAGACACTTGCACACTGCCACTCAGACACTTGCACTCTGCCACTCAGACAATTGCACACTGCCACTCAGACACTTGCACACTGCCACTCAGACACTTGCACTCTGCCAATCAGACACTTGCACACTGCCACTTGCACTCTGCCAATCAGACACTTGCACACTGCCACTCAGACACTTGCACTCTGCCACTCAGACCCTTGCACACTGCCACTCAGACACTTGCACACTGCCACTCAGACACTGCCACTCAGACACTTGCACTCTGCCACTCAGACACTCGCACACTGCCACTTGCACTCTGCCAATCAGACACTTGCACACTGCCACTCAGACACTTGCACACTGCCACTCAGACACTTGCACTCTGCCACTCAGACACTTGCACACTGCCACTCAGACACTTGCACACTGCCACTCAGACACTTGCACTCTGCCACTCAGACACTTGCACACTGCCACTCAGACACTTGCACACTGCCACTCAGACACTTGCACTCTGCCACTCAGACACTTGCACACTGCCACTCAGACACTTGCACACTGCCACTCAGACACTTGCACACTGCCACTCAGACACTTGCACTCTGCCACTCAGACACTCGCACACTGCCACTTGCACTCTGCCAATCAGACACTTGCACACTGCCACTCAGACACTTGCACACTGCCACTCAGACACTTGCACTCTGCCACTCAGACACTTGCACACTGCCACTCAGACACTTGCACACTGCCACTCAGACACTTGCACACTGCCACTCAGACACTTGCACACTGCCACTCAGACACTTGCACTCTGCCACTCAGACACTTGCACACTGCCACTCAGACACTTGCACACTGCCACTCAGACACTTGCACTCTGCCAATCAGACACTTGCACACTGCCACTTGCACTCTGCCACTCAGACACTTGCACACTGCCACTCAGACACTTGCACTCTGCCACTCAGACACTTGCACACTGCCACTCAGACACTTGCACTCTGCCACTCAGACACTTGCACACTGCCACTCAGACACTTGCACACTGCCACTCAGACACTTGCACTCTGCAAATCAGACACTTGCACACTGCCACTCAGACACTTGCACACTGCCACTCAGACACTTGCACTCTGCCAATCAGACACTTGCACACTGCCACTCAGACACTTGCACACTGCCACTCAGACACTTGCACTCTGCCACTCAGACAATTGCACACTGCCACTCAGACACTTGCACACTGCCACTCAGACACTTGCACTCTGCCAATCAGACACTTGCACACTGCCACTTGCACTCTGCCAATCAGACACTTGCACACTGCCACTCAGACACTTGCACTCTGCCACTCAGACCCTTGCACTCTGCCACTCAGACACTCGCACACTGCCACTTGCACTCTGCCAATCAGACACTTGCACACTGCCACTCAGACACTTGCACACTGCCACTCAGACACTTGCACTCTGCCACTCAGACACTTGCACACTGCCACTCAGACACTTGCACTCTGCCACTCAGACACTTGCACACTGCCACTCAGACACTTGCACACTGCCACTCAGACACTTGCACTCTGCCACTCAGACACTCGCACACTGCCACTTGCACTCTGCCAATCAGACACTTGCACACTGCCACTCAGACACTTGCACACTGCCACTCAGACACTTGCACTCTGCCACTCAGACACTTGCACACTGCCACTCAGACACTTGCACTCTGCCACTCAGACACTTGCACACTGCCACTCAGACACTTGCACACTGCCACTCAGACACTTGCACTCTGCCACTCAGACACTTGCACACTGCCACTCAGACACTTGCACACTGCCACTCAGACACTTGCACTCTGCCAATCAGACACTTGCACACTGCCACTTGCACTCTGCCACTCAGACACTTGCACACTGCCACTCAGACACTTGCACACTGCCACTCAGACACTTGCACTCTGCCACTCAGACACTTGCACACTGCCACTCAGACACTTGCACTCTGCCACTCAGACACTTGCACACTGCCACTCAGACACTTGCACACTGCCACTCAGACACTTGCACTCTGCAAATCAGACACTTGCACACTGCCACTCAGACACTTGCACACTGCCACTCAGACACTTGCACTCTGCCAATCAGACACTTGCACACTGCCACTCAGACACTTGCACACTGCCACTCAGACACTTGCACTCTGCCACTCAGACCCTTGCACACTGCCACTCAGACCCTTGCACACTGCCACTCAGACACTGCCACTCAGACACTTGCACTCTGCCACTCAGACACTTGCACACTGCCACTTGCACTCTGCCAATCAGACACTTGCACACTGCCACTCAGACACTTGCACACTGCCACTCAGACACTTGCACTCTGCCACTCAGACACTTGCACGCTGCCACTCAGACACTTGCACTCTGCCACTCAGACACTTGCACACTGCCACTCAGACACTTGCACACTGCCACTCAGACACTTTCACTCTGCCAATCAGACACTTGCACACTGCCACTTGCACTCTGCCAATCAGACACTTGCACACTGCCACTCAGACACTTGCACACTGCCACTCAGACACTTGCACTCTGCCACTCAGACACTGCCACTCAGACACTTGCACTCTGCCACTCAGACACTTGCACACTGCCACTTGCACTCTGCCAATCAGACACTTGCACACTGCCACTCAGACACTTGCACACTGCCACTCAGACACTTGCACTCTGCCACTCAGACACTTGCACGCTGCCACTCAGACACTTGCACACTGCCACTCAGACACTTGCACTCTGCCACTCAGACACTCGCACACTGCCACTTGCACTCTGCCAATCAGACACTTGCACACTGCCACTCAGACACTTGCACACTGCCACTCAGACACTTGCACTCTGCCACTCAGACACTTGCACACTGCCACTCAGACACTTGCACACTGCCACTCAGACACTTGCACTCTGCCACTCAGACACTTGCACACTGCCACTCAGACACTTGCACTCTGCCACTCAGACACTTGCACACTGCCACTCAGACACGTGCACACTGCCACTCAGACACTTGCACTCTGCCACTCAGACACTTGCACACTGCCACTCAGACACTTGCACACTGCCACTCAGACACTTGCACTCTGCCACTCAGACACTTGCACACTGCCACTCAGACACTTGCACACTGCCACTCAGACACTTGCACTCTGCCACTCAGACACTTGCACACTGCCACTTGCACTCTGCCACTCAGACACTTGCACACTGCCACTCAGACACTTGCACACTGCCACTCAGACACTTGCACTCTGCCACTCAGACACTTGCACACTGCCACTCAGACACTTGCACTCTGCCACTCAGACACTTGCACACTGCCACTCAGACACTTGCACACTGCCACTCAGACACTTGCACTCTGCAAATCAGACACTTGCACACTGCCACTCAGACACTTGCACACTGCCACTCAGACACTTGCACTCTGCCAATCAGACACTTGCACACTGCCACTCAGAAACTTGCACACTGCCACTCAGACACTTGCACTCTGCCACTCAGACCCTTGCACACTGCCACTCAGACCCTTGCACACTGCCACTCAGACACTGCCACTCAGACACTTGCACACTGCCACTCAGACACTTGCACACTGCCACTCAGACACTTGCACTCTGCCAATCAGACACTTGCACACTGCCACTTGCACTCTGCCACTCAGACACTTGCACACTGCCACTCAGACACTTGCACACTGCCACTCAGACACTTGCACTCTGCCACTCAGACACTTGCACACTGCCACTCAGACACTTGCACTCTGCCACTCAGACACTTGCACACTGCCACTCAGACACTTGCACACTGCCACTCAGACACTTGCACTCTGCAAATCAGACACTTGCACACTGCCACTCAGACACTTGCACACTGCCACTCAGACACTTGCACTCTGCCAATCAGACACTTGCACACTGCCACTCAGACACTTGCACACTGCCACTCAGACACTTGCACTCTGCCACTCAGACCCTTGCACACTGCCACTCAGACCCTTGCACACTGCCACTCAGACACTGCCACTCAGACACTTGCACTCTGCCACTCAGACACTTGCACACTGCCACTTGCACTCTGCCAATCAGACACTTGCACACTGCCACTCAGACACTTGCACACTGCCACTCAGACACTTGCACTCTGCCACTCAGACACTTGCACGCTGCCACTCAGACACTTGCACTCTGCCACTCAGACACTTGCACACTGCCACTCAGACACTTGCACACTGCCACTCAGACACTTTCACTCTGCCAATCAGACACTTGCACACTGCCACTTGCACTCTGCCAATCAGACACTTGCACACTGCCACTCAGACACTTGCACACTGCCACTCAGACACTTGCACTCTGCCACTCAGACACTGCCACTCAGACACTTGCACTCTGCCACTCAGACACTTGCACACTGCCACTTGCACT
Organism: Pelodytes ibericus; assembly: GCA_036172795.1. Taxonomy (NCBI): domain Eukaryota; kingdom Metazoa; phylum Chordata; class Amphibia; order Anura; family Pelodytidae; genus Pelodytes; species Pelodytes ibericus. The sequence continues at coordinate 128,463,894 of CM069857.1, read as the reverse complement.
CTGCCAATCAGACACTTGCACACTGCCACTCAGACACTTGCACACTGCCACTCAGACACTTGCACTCTGCCACTCAGACACTTGCACGCTGCCACTCAGACACTTGCACACTGCCACTCAGACACTTGCACTCTGCCACTCAGACACTCGCACACTGCCACTTGCACTCTGCCAATCAGACACTTGCACACTGCCACTCAGACACTTGCACACTGCCACTCAGACACTTGCACTCTGCCACTCAGACACTTGCACACTGCCACTCAGACACTTGCACACTGCCACTCAGACACTTGCACTCTGCCACTCAGACACTTGCACACTGCCACTCAGACACTTGCACACTGCCACTCAGACACTTGCACTCTGCCACTCAGACACTTGCACACTGCCACTCAGACACGTGCACACTGCCACTCAGACACTTGCACTCTGCCACTCAGACACTTGCACTCTGCCACTCAGACACTTGCACACTGCCACTCAGACACTTGCACACTGCCACTCAGACACTTGCACTCTGCCACTCAGACACTTGCACACTGCCACTCAGACACTTGCACACTGCCACTCAGACACTTGCACTCTGCCAATCAGACACTTGCACACTGCCACTTGCACTCTGCCACTCAGACACTTGCACACTGCCACTCAGACACTTGCACACTGCCACTCAGACACTTGCACTCTGCCACTCAGACACTTGCACACTGCCACTCAGACACTTGCACTCTGCCACTCAGACACTTGCACACTGCCACTCAGACACTTGCACACTGCCACTCAGACACTTGCACTCTGCAAATCAGACACTTGCACACTGCCACTCAGACACTTGCACACTGCCACTCAGACACTTGCACTCTGCCAATCAGACACTTGCACACTGCCACTCAGACACTTGCACACTGCCACTCAGACACTTGCACTCTGCCACTCAGACCCTTGCACACTGCCACTCAGACCCTTGCACACTGCCACTCAGACACTGCCACTCAGACACTTGCACTCTGCCACTCAGACACTTGCACACTGCCACTTGCACTCTGCCAATCAGACACTTGCACACTGCCACTCAGACACTTGCACACTGCCACTCAGACACTTGCACTCTGCCACTCAGACACTTGCACGCTGCCACTCAGACACTTGCACTCTGCCACTCAGACACTTGCACACTGCCACTCAGACACTTGCACACTGCCACTCAGACACTTTCACTCTGCCAATCAGACACTTGCACACTGCCACTTGCACTCTGCCAATCAGACACTTGCACACTGCCACTTGCACTCTGCCACTCAGACACTTGCACTCTGCCACTCAGACACTTGCACACTGCCACTCAGACACTTGCACTCTGCCAATCAGACACTTGCACACTGCCACTCAGACACTTGCACTCTGCCAATCAGACACTTGCACACTGCCACTTGCACTCTGCCAATCAGACACTTGCACACTGCCACTCAGACACTTGCACTCTGCCACTCAGACACTTGCACTCTGCCAATCAGACACTTGCACACTGCCACTCAGACACTTGCACACTGCCACTCAGACACTTGCACTCTGCCACTCAGACACTTGCACGCTGCCACTCAGACACTTGCACTCTGCCACTCAGACACTTGCACACTGCCACTCAGACACTTGCACACTGCCACTCAGACACTTTCACTCTGCCAATCAGACACTTGCACACTGCCACTTGCACTCTGCCAATCAGACACTTGCACACTGCCACTTGCACTCTGCCACTCAGACACTTGCACTCTGCCACTCAGACACTTGCACACTGCCACTCAGACACTTGCACTCTGCCAATCAGACACTTGCACACTGCCACTCAGACACTTGCACTCTGCCACTCAGACACTTGCACACTGCCACTCAGACACTTGCACACTGCCACTCAGACACTTGCACACTGCCACTCAGACACAAAGTGTGAAAATGTAACTATGTAGACTAATAAGGGTTTTATTACTCTGCAAGAATGCAGTACGCAAATGAACTATTTAGCACCAAAGAAATTGCAGTATTTAAAAATGCCTAGATGTTGCCCACTGAGCTATCAGAACAGGATTAAAGTCATGTGCCTGGCACACATGCAGTTGCAAGTGCACTTCACTCTCTGTGGCACTGGGTTCAGGGCAGGGAACAAAAATGTAGTATAGCACCCACTAAAATAATCGCTGTAGTTTGAATAATCGCTGTAGTTTGCAGATTCAACACCAGAATGTCCCCCCCAGGTCCCCACCCATTGCCGGTGGGTGGGGACCCTGTAACACTAAGGGTGGGGGGTCATAATGTCCCCCCCAGGTCCCCACCCATTGCCGGTGGGTGGGGACCCTATAACAATAAGGGTGGGGGGGACCTAATGTCCCCCCAGGTCCCCACCCATTGCCGGCGGGTGGGGACCCTATAACAATAATGAGGGGGGGGACCTAGTGTCCCCCCCGGTCCCCACCCATGAGCGGCGGTGGGGACCACAAATAAAGTGACTAGGGGTGCCCAGCCCCTAGTCAATCCCCTCTGCAATAAAAACAAATTCTACCTACCCCCCCACCACCCTAATAATAGTGAGGAAGGTGGGCAGCAAACTAACCTGTAAAAAAATAACAATTTCATACTTACCATTTGATGTCTTCTTTTTTCTTTCTTCTTTTCTTTAGCCCCAAAAAAGGCCAAATAAAAAACCATAATAAGTGCCACAACTGATAAAAAATAAGAAAAAAAAAAACAAGCGCAAAAAAAAAATGCACTGGTGAAAAAAAAATAATAATTATTGCGGGGCAGAGTGACTAGGGGCAGGGCACCCCTAGTCACTTTATTTGTGGTCCCCACCCGCCGCTCATGGGTGGGGACCAGGCGGGGGACACTAGGTCCCCCCTCATTATTGTTATTGTTATAGGGTCCCCACCCGCCTGAAATGGGTGGGGACCTGGGGGGGACATTAGGTCCCCCCCACCCTTATTGTTATAGGGTCCCCACCCGCCAGCAATGGGTGAGGACCTGGGGGGGACATTAGGTCCCCCCACCACTATTATTATAGGGTCCCCACCCGCCAGCAATAGGTGGGGACCGGGGGGACATTATTAGGGTATTGGGTGGTGACCAGGGGGAGGGGCTTATTTTACTAGTGACAATAGCTGTCCAGTCACTAGTAATTTTACATTTGTTTAGGCGATATGAATCGCCGAACTCCGAACTCCAACCCGGACATACAGTGGAATACAGTGGTTAAAAAATCCTAATGTTCGGTACGAATCCGAACTTTGCGGTTCAGGTTCGCTCAACTCTAGTTAATACTTCTTGGTGGAAGGAAACATAGATTAAATTCAGCCTTATCTGGATAACACATAAAAAGGGGAGGCAACCAGATTATTCTCCTTGTCTGTTCAGGAAATGTGTTCTCTTTTTAAGATGTTAATTTGAAGTTGTCAAGTGAAGTTGTCTTCTTCTTAAATGCAAGTGATCTTCGTGAGTCAGAGACTTTCTGATCATATGGTGGCAGATTATAGTGGCATAATGCTTCTCTTCTTAGAGAGTTATGAAGTATGATACTTATTGTTTTGACTTATGAATAGTGGTTCAGGGAAAATATAATGAGGATACAAGGGAACATGGTCTTTGTATCAACTTAATTAGGTATGCCACAATGTGGGCTGGTATATAATTGTTTCTAGTGCTGTTTTTTATTCTCAGTCCAGCCCTGCTGGAGACCAACCCTAAAGCTAATTATATACAAAATCAGGTGACTGAATTCAAATTCTGATATTAGATTCTGCAGTGATGGCCAAATATGCCATAAATAGCTGCTTGTAGATACCTCCCTGGAGACAAACATGAAGATAATTTAAGAACTTTACCATATGTTTTACCATTGTATGACTACAACAAACATCCTTCTTATGCTAAAAATATGTGCTATGCTGCATTTTTGAATCCTTTATTTTTCATTTAGTCATAACAAATACTTAAGTTACGTAAATACAGAAAAACAAATAAACATGAAACGACCAAAAGTTTCAAAGTACGTGCAATTAACTGCTACGGTGCTCACAGCAGCAAATAGCAAATTATCCCCTGGACTACAGCAAAGGGGAGCCTGACTGCTGCCATATGCCTGGTAGGGTCACATGACTTGTGGATCTGTGGTCCCTGGCAGGCATTGACTGGCAGTTGAAACTAAGGGGTGCGTTATGGTGCTCACCTCCCAGTCACCAACTGTCACTAGTGGGGACAGGTTACATTTACGTGTGAGCAGCAGTCATTTAATATTTTATGTGGTAATAGGTTGTTTATACCCAACTACCTACATATCTGCATGTATTAGTCCCTATTTCTTTGTATATTTTTCTTCATAGTGTAACTTTTGTGTGCCAGGTGGTGGGAAATGATTTTCACTGCTTACCCTTATGGCACAGAAAGGGAGTTTTTTTTCACAAGTTTCATTAATTTTTTTAATCATTCCCCCACCCCTGCAACCTGGCCAAGGTAGAGGTAGGGGGAAGGATAGGTAGTTTTGTTAATAATAATCATTTAATTTATTTACAGTGCCCTTGGGTGGCCCATGGATGCCTATTCATTTTATTAAATTATCGACCAGTGGTATTTCGGGGGCCCCTGCGTCCCATGTGACCCAGGAGACACTCATTCACCTCATGGGGCCAATTATTATAGTTATTGGGCCAGCAGGCTGCTGCTAGGTTTATGGGGGCCAAATTATTTTACTGATGGGGTCAATATTTTTATCAATTCACCAGTGATTTAACTGTTGCAGTCAAATGTAGGTCAATTTTATAATTTTTGGCGCTTATTGAGTGTGGATTCCCCAAGCTAGTTTCCCCAGCAGAATATGGACGAAAAGTCAGCGGAAATTGCTGATTTCAGGACAAAATTGGCAATATTAAGTAGCCATATTGGCTACAAGCCCCATTTTGGGCTAGATCACACTAATTGAGTGGACCCTTAAGTGTGGGGCAAGCAACTAGCAACTTGGTTAACATGAGTCTTTCAGTTAGGTTTCACTTGTCTATTTGTAGAACTTCTAACTACATAACTGTAGTTTTCTGACGTATGTCTTTTTTGGGGAGTGGACGCTTCTTCATTATTAACTTTGCCTTAGCTATATAATTTTTCTCTTCAGTTTTATATTTTCCTAGGTGTGTGTATGTGCTGTTTAACATTTCAGGCATACTTTCTGCTTTATCATGCTTGGCCAACCCATGTGACCTTGTCTCTATGTCAAGAGTCAAAACGTTTCCTTTTATAAGGGGTTTTAAACAACCCAATACAATGGAATGGGTTCTACCTGTAAATCATAACCCTAAATTATATAATGCTGTAATTCCTTATTTGAATTAATTTCAGCACGTGTGTCCAAAAATGTGGAAAGGTAACTTTTCCATGTTTTTTTTAAATGTGGATACTTTAGTGTCCTATTATGAGGTTCTTGCTTATGTACCACACAATTCACAAGGCTAAAGGCAGAATTGTAATTACTAAAACCTGTCCCACTGGGGCAGAAAGATATTTGCAATCCAGAGCATCTTTTATGTCATTTAAGCATAGAGCAATTTATTTTATAGAAATTGAATTTGCAGCACTTGAAGCTTTAATATTAGACTTGAGAATTCCTCACTGCATGACCTATAGGCCTACAACCAGGCCCACCATCAGGGGGTGACGGACGATACTGGCATCTCAGGCCCGGCAGGCTGAGGGGGCCCAGCGGGCCCAGGTCACGCCAGAAAAAAAATGGCATATTTAAATGGCAAACAAATGGCATATTAAATGGCAAAATACTGGCATACTGAATGGCAAAATATTGGCATATTAAATGGCAAAAAAATGACATATGGAGGGGCAAAATACTGGCATATTGAGTGGCAAAATATTACAGGCATATTGACTGCTCCCAACCACCCTCCATATTACACTAGACTGGGATAAAATGCTTGTGAGGGTAGGTGGGGCTAGAGGGAGATATTGTGTGGGGGGGGGGCAGAAAATTTGTTCAGTAAGGGGCCCTGAAATTCCTGGTGGCGGCCCTGCCTACAACCAACAGGTGCTATCATTGCTTTAATTAGCAAGTCTCCCATTTACTAATTCCTTGTGCAGTCTGTGCATTGGCTGGCAACTTAATAGTTTGTGGAGGTATATATAAGAATCTCCTACCATTACTCCACAGACTTGGACCATGTTCTGCTGGTGTATTAGGTAAATATTTGTATATCTTTTTGTAATAGCGGAATAGGTCTAGTCCTATTAATCCTGTGTGTGCATGGGACAGATGCAATATTGTTTTATGGTGATTATAGGATATTTGGCGCCAGGACTCCTGGTTCTTTGCTTTTAGTTTAGAAAAAAAAAAAAAATGAAACTTCCTTTCACCCTGATTGTGTTGGTCTATTCTAGCTCTGAAGAACCCTGAAAGGACTCCAAACACTATCATATCCATCACAACTCCACTTTCCCATATACTTACTCACTCACTCTCTCAGAAGTTGCTCATGAAATCAACTCTAAACACTTGCAGAATGACAAAATAAAGTGTAAATGTAGCACTGCTCAAAACATAAAAGTGCAGTTTATGTGAAATGTAAATGTAGTGCAAAGTTATTAGTGTGTGCCTTTGTGTATGTCTCCCGCTTAACCAAAGTACTGTGCATCATGTTATTTCCATTCTTCATATTCAAAACTGTCTTGCTTTGAACAAGAGAGTCACAATTTTGGGTTGTGGCCCCGATTTATTGCTCTGTTATCCTGGTTTTCTGGGAAATAATTGATGCATGCATGCACAAACAATGTACCGTCACAACCTTGTTTGCACTGATGGTTGGCATGATAAGTGCTGCTCAGTTATGTTGTCTTTGTCCTCCGCTCCTAAACCCTGGGCTTCTAACAAATCTTGAACATAGAGAAAGTCTAACCATTTTTAGTGGTTTTATGCATAGTAATTGGTGGTATAGATTTTACTTGCAATTAATTTAATTTCAAAGTCTGCTTGGATAATGCTGTTTGTTAGCTATTACTTTGAAAATATATATTCTTGGGGAAAAAACATCACATAATAAGGTGATTGATGCTTTGGTCTGCTATGCAGATACATGGATCCAAACATGAAAACTGATCCAGCATGACTAGTAATATAATACGCAGGTCCAGTGCTAGACTTTTTGCTGCCCTAGCCGAACATACATTTTGCCGCCCCCTTGCTGATCTTGCTCACAGGCATTTAGACATACAGTAACACTTTCAGTGTCACATACATATGCAGGCACATGGCCACACAAATGCAGTGTCAGATGCAGCCACGCATTCTTACACAGTAACACATGCAATGTCACATGCACATGGTGCCACATAATCACACATGCAATGTGATCTTATCTTTCCATGCCATCACTGCTTGTCTCACTCTCCCTCCATGCCATCCATGTCTGTATTGCTCTCCATTTATGCCATCCCAGTCTGTCTCATTTTCCCCTATGCCATCAGTGTCTGTCTCACTCTTCACCTGCCATCTGTGTCTGTCTCGCTCTCCCCCATGTCATTCATCTGTCTATTTCTTCCTTTGTCTTTCTCCTCTCCCACATTTTCCCCTATGCCATCAGTGTCTGTCTCACTCTTCACCTGCCATCTGTGTCTGTCTCGCTCTCCCCCATGTCATTCATCTGTATATTTCTTCCTTTGTCTTTCTCCTCTCCCACATTATCTTCAACTGTTTTGGATCCCTCGCCCATATGTCTTTTCCCATCCCGATGTACAACTCTCTGCTCTCCCCCCAAGTCTGTCTCTCTGACTCACCCATGTCTGTTTTCTCTCTCACTCCCCAACCCCAAGTTTTGTGTGTGTCTCTCTCTCTCTCTCTCTCTCTCTCTCTCTCTCTCTCTCTCTCTCTCTCTCTCCCCCCTCTCTCTCCCCCTCTCTCTCTCTCTCTCTCCCCCTCTCTCTCTCCCCCTCTCCTCTCCTCCCCCCCACCAGGAATATTTCAGATTTCTCCAGTCTCTAAGTTGTTTGGGTCAATAATGGGGGAAAATTAACCTCAACTATTTTATTTGCATCTGTGCACATTTGAATGGATTATATCTATCTGAAAATAAAATGTTTTGCTGGAAATTATACCTTTTACATAATAACTATCGGTGTTCATTTCTGTATTGCTATTTAGAATTAACAAAATATCACAGAAAAATAAGAGCATTGTTGAAAAATGTTTAAAATTGTACAATCTGAGTCACTTCCCAGCAGGAAGTAAGTAAATAGAAAATTTGTGAAACATGTTTTGTAAGGGTGTGTACCATTAACGTCTTTTTTTTCTATTCTATGCATAACAAGAAACACACTGATTATTCTTCGTTCCGGAGATATTTAATTTATGGTATATTAAGTCTTGCATGCATTGCATTGTGGGCTATTTCACTTAATTAGAATGACAGCAGATGATTTGTTCCTGTATTAATCCAAGGAAAAGAGAAATCCCAAAAAACAAAAGAATTAATGAAAATGTTCCTAAAACCACATGCATGCATTAGCATATAAGAGAATTTAGTGGCTACTTAGAGCTCCAATCTGCATATGGGGACCCCACAATTCCTAACTGAGGGGAGGCAATTATGGAGAGGAGACAAACAGCTGACAACAGGAACCCCATTTAAATTAACCCCTGGCAACAAACATGTCAGGTACAGGTTTTTAAGTTCAAGCTAATGTAGTTGGACAATACACAAACAAAGTATTCTCAGAACTGCTACTGAGATGTATGAGGCAAAATTATATTTTATGGAGAAAACTTAATTTAATTGAAGCGTGCTTTTCAATGCAAAACTGTAGCCTAGCCTTTACATTAATGCAAATAAAGTTGTTTCTGTCACTGCTGTCATACTCAGGCAAACCAGAAGAGAGTGAGGGAATATAATTCATATTCCAACCCTTGACTGCATGGGGCAAGGAAGCAGTGATTGTCGCAGGCCTGTGTCATAAAAGGTCACCAGGGACTAGCCATCAACCTGTAAAGAACACAGTTTGTGTTATTATGTTACACATGTCCAAGACTAATGTAACATGATTGCTCACTCTCTTACTTTCAAGTGGAGCAGTTTTGCCCGGTGGCAATGGATCCAGATCTCTTGGTCCAACCTTATCTGGATGTGAGGTGGCAACCAATATTTCAGGATAGGTCAGGTCCCTCCCTACCTCCCACCACTTGGGCTGCTTATAATAATGTATGGCAACAATGGAATTCATTGTTTTTTTTTTGTCAGTGTCTGATGAAACAGACTAGAAATCCTATTGTGGGTCATCCCACGTCTGGAGATGAGTCCACTTCAATTTTGCTTTTGGACAAAACCATCTCAGCTTTCTCCGTTTTTAGACTGCAGAATTACAACACTTTTTAGTAAGACATACCTTAAAGGCATTCAAGAAGGGTTGGTGGTATTTGATTTTTATTGGCCACTATCGTAGGCCTTTTGGGAGATTTGGCCTGATTTGCACCTTCCATATTAGGCTGTCTTTCTCCATGGCCTTCTTTGGAGCATTTTGGATGACTGACCTTTAGTCAATTTACCTAAAATGACAATATATTTTTGGTCCTTGCTTTCTTTTATTATTTTAGAATATAAATTTTAGCCATGGATCATTGACCATTTCAGAAATTTACTGAGCAAGAGCCCCATTTGGAGAAATTACTTTCTGTTGGACCTGGTTTTTATGAAGTGGTTTTGGGGACAGGGTAGCTATGCACAAATTATTGCATTTCTGGACAAACCCCAAACCCCAACTTCATAATGATATTGTTAGGGACCAGGAACCAGACAGAGACACAAGGTAAGATGCAAAAATATATTTATTAATAATAAATAACAAAAAGGTATAAATAGTCCAAAAGCAATATTCAGGAACCAATGTGGGTAGTCAGATGAGCCAGGAATCAAGAACCAGAGGAAAAGTCAGCCGAGCCGGGTCAGGAACATAGAAATCACAGGAAACCAGGAACTGCACGTGGTAGCTGGAAACAGCGCAAGGGTAAATGAGCTACTGAGACTAGCTGTTTAAATACCTTCTCTGAGCAGCAAAGGGGCTGGTGAGTAACCAGGTGAGTAACCATGGTAAAAGCGTTGAAAGGCTCTGCTCGTTAATACCAGCTTGATAACTCACGGAAGGAAAGGGTTTCTATTTTTTAAAAAAAACAGTAGAGAAACCATGACAGATACATACTGGAAGACATTACATGTGGGTGGTTCCCCAGAAAGAGCTCATCAAATGAAGGGGTTATTAATCACCTCTTAAACTTAAGGTCACTGTCATCTAATCAGAAAAAGGGGAATTATAGGAAAGAGCGACTGGAAACAATGGACCACTGAACAAAAAAAGAAGTCAATGTCAGTAATGTCAGAAAAATATATAAATCTTTATTGATAATGAAGATAAAAAAATGGAAAACCACCAAAGTTGAGTTGCCACACAACTCCAAAAACACTACAAAACACTTTACGAAAAATAGAATATCTAAACACAAAACAAGAGGGAGCAGCCCTCAGTAGACAAAAGAGTTAGTGCCAATCCAAAAAATACACATACATTTTCGGGCTTAGAAGCACATATAAATGATTTATTCACAAAACAAGAAAAAATAAAATAAAAAAAACAATAAAGCAGAGAGCCCTGCCAATAGAGCCTGTCAGAATCCAGTGTTAAGTGTTGTTACACTATCTCAGCCCAAATGATAGATATAATATTATATCCAGCATACTCCAATAGTTCTCATGTCTCACACAAACCTATAGTTTGGAGCAAAAGTGCTAAGGCGTTTCGCTGTGGTGGCTTCATCAGGGACAAATTTGAAAGTGACCGAATGCAAATTTAAATATCTGTGCTGAAAGGCTGATACGTAATTTGGACCAATGGTCATTTTTGTTAAGGAAATCAGTAAACTCTGAAAAAATAGAGACTGATCCTGTCCAGATAAGAAAAATGTTGTCAATATAGCACATTCACTTGACAATGTGTGTGGTATATCTGGACATGGTATAAGTAAATACATACACTTGTTTCCACCATGACAAAAAGAGTTTGGCATAGCTGGGGGCACAACATGTGCCCATGGCTGTACCCCTAATTTGTTTATAATATTTTCCATTGAAAAGAAAATAGTGGGTGAGAACAAATTTAAGAAAAGTTGAAAGGGTGTCCCTCTGTTTGTCAGAGAAGTGATCTGAGAACCAGTGATGACATGCTAACAGACCCTTCTTGTGTGGACTGTTATTGTGTGCAAACAAAAGATTAGATATTTGGGTATCTGGCTCTCTGGAGACATCGCTAAATTATACAATCTGAATTTTCAACCATTCACACAGACCATCCACAATGATCTCAACATTTTTTTGAAAATTTTTTCAACTTTTCTGACATTGCAGGGTAGAATAAATACTATTAAGAAGAACATCTTGCCCAGACTCTTTTATTTGTCCCAGTGCCTCACTATCTTGCTCCCGATGCCTTTTTTACTAATGCTCCACCAGACCATTACTAAATTCATCTGGCATGAATGAACAATGAACAAACACCCTAGAACTCAGTACGCCTAATCGACCCTTTCCCCAAGAAGAGGTGGCCTCTCCCTACCTGATATATTCAAATACTATGTGGCTTCCCACCTATTGTATCTTGTGGACTGGGCAGTCGCACTGCCTGGAAAATTGGAGAGATGTGGAGAATGCCATGAAAACGACAGCACTCAATGCACTCCTATGGCTTGCAACCACAAATCGGAAAGCCAATTGCTAGGGAACAGCCCCTTGTTTCTGCCATGCTTACTGTTTGGCACCAAAACAACTGTATGCACTAATTCACAACTTTCCTCTCACCTATGACTCCAGTGCGGTACAATGAGGAATATCCCCCTCGTATAGTGGTATAGACGGTGCATTTGGTTCCATCTTTGGACTACCCCAGGTAGGACACATTAAGGATATAATGATGGGTGGGGAATAATGGACACTCAACTCACTACTCCCTGATTGTGCACATAGCTTCCTTGCTAAGCTAAGGTACGCACAACTTAGACACTACATCCACAACCTCAAACAAAAGCACTATTTGACCAGAGACCTGATGTTCATGGAACAATTATGCACCCAGACGTCCTTCCCCAACATGGGATATCAATGTTATAAAAAGAACAGCTACCACTCACTAGTGACTCATGCCCTCATTTTACCACCAAGTGGAAGGAGGCTTTTGGCACACAGATTATGACTCAGCAGTGGGATATCTTCATTTAAATGAGGAAATGCTCCACATTCACAATGTGGAGCATGAGAACTTCCCTCTTACTACTGCTAATACTAATGCCTAAAAAATTACTTACCTCATAGTATAAAACATGTTCCCTGCAACACAGGATTAACCCTGACATCCAAACACTTGCTGAAGATGTGGTCATGGACAAGGAAACATGTTACACATATGGTGGGAATGCCCCTCCATCACACTGTTCTGGGAGATGATCAGAGACACTGTTAGCAACCTCTTGGACTCCCCTCCCCCATTCTTACTGGTAACATATTTACTACACCACAACACTTACTCAATCAAAGAATACAAAAACTTCATACTTAAGCATTTGCTTAATGGAGCCAAGCTGTTGATTCCCATACATTGGAAATCGGTGACCCCACCACATATCAGGAATTGGTGCGCAAAGTTGAGAACATTAGATCCTGGGAGGAGCTCTCCTCAATCTCCACAGCACAAAAAGAGAAACAGCGTAACACATGGTACTTTTGGATAGAACTCACAACTAAACCAGTTTTTGTAAAGAGTTAAGTAGGCGATTGGCCACACGGCAAAGGCCCTCTTACCTCTGAGGCAGGAGCTAGTACTTATATTAGGTTTCGTAACCTGCCCACTCCTTGCTCCCACCACCATTTAAATTGCCCTCCACTCATAGACTATTAAACACTGGCTCTCCTCCTTCCTACCCCCCCCCCCCCCCCACCCCCTTTTCCACACATTGTGTATTGTGAAATCGACACCCGGTAAACAATGTGATAGAACAGTTAAATGGATCGCTTTGCCCTATGTTGCTTATATTAGAATATGGATATGTATGATATCCGGTACTATTATTCGGCACATTATTTTTCAATGTACATATGATGTGAACTCCAAACCGAACCCACTGGTTGTAATATACTGCTATTGTGGATGTCCTATTCCTTCACCCACCTCACCTTCTTTTTTCTGTACCCCCTCATTCCATTTATTTATTTGAAAAATCAGTAAACATCTATTTTCGGGGGGGGGGATTATACATTAAGGTGTACATTGAATGTACATTGTTGACATTAATGATCCTAACTTATTTGTTAAATACATTTGAATGTAACCTTGTCTAACCCATTTTCATGTCTGATTTTGTTATTACTATGTCAGTGTCCATCCTGCTAAGTCAGTGACAAATTGGTCAAGTGTATCACACACTAAAAATATAGCCAATGTGTTTGTATCAGGTGGAGTACTCTACAGTGGATATAAAAAGTCTGCACACCCCTGTTAAAATGTCAGGTTTCTGTGCTGTAAAAAAAAGAGACAAAGGTAAATCATTTTAGAACTTTTTCCACCTTTAATGTGACCTATAAACTGTACAACTCAATTGAAAAACAAACTGAAATCTTTTAGATAGAGGGAAGAAAAAATATAAAAATAAAATAATGTGGTTGCATAAGTGTGCACACCCTCTTATAACTGGGAATGTAGCTGTGTTCAGAATTAAGCAATTACATCCCAAATCATGTTAAATAGGAGTCAGCATACACCTGCCATCATTTAAAGTGCCTCTGATTAACCCCAAATAAAGTTCAGCTGCTCTAGTTGGTCTTTCCTGAAATTTTCTTAGTCGCATACCACAGCAAAAGCCATGGTCCACAGACAGCTTCCAAAGCATCAGAGGGATCTCATTGTTAAAAGGTATCAGTCAGGAGAAGGGTACAAAAGAATTTCCAAGGCATTAGATATACCATGGAACACAGTGAAGACAGTCATTATCAAGTGGAGAAAACATGGCACAACAGGGACATTACCAAGAACTGGAGCTCCCTCCAAAATTAATGAAAAGACGAGAAGAAAACTGGTCTGGGAGGCTAGCCTACAGCAACATTAAAGGAGCTGCAGCAATATCTGGCAAGTACTGGCTGTGTGGTACATGTGACAACAATCTCCAATATTCTTCATATGTCTAGGCTATGGGGTAGAGTGGCAAGACGAAAGCCTTTTCTTACGAAGAAAAACATCCAATCCAGGCTACATTTTGCAAAAACACATCTGAAGTCTCCCAAAAGCATGTGGGAAAAGGTGTTATGGTCTGATGAACTTTTTGGCCATAATTCCAAAAGATATGTTTGGCGCAAAAACAACACTGCACATCCCCAAAAGAACACCATACCCACAGTGAATCATGGTGGTGGCAGCATCATGCTTTGGGGCTGTTTTTCTTCAGCTGGAACTGGGGCCTTAGTTAAGATAGAGGGAATTATGAACAGTTCCAAATACCAGTCAATAATGGCACAAAACCTTCAGGCTTCTGCTAGAAAGCTGAACATGAAGAGGAACTTCATCTTTCAGCATGTCAACAACCCAAAGCATACATCCAAATCAACAAAGGAATGGCTTCACCAGAAGAAGATTAAAGGATTAAAGATTAAAGAGGGCTGTGCACAGAAGATGCCCTCGCAATCTGACAGATTTGGAGTGTTCTTGCAAAGAAGAGTGGGCAAATCTTGCCAAGTCAAAATGTGCCATGCTGATAAACTCATACCCAAAAATACTGAGTGCTGTAATAAAATCAAAAGGTGCACACTTATGCAACCACATTATTTTATTTTTATATTTTTTCTTCCCTCTACCTAACAGATTTCAGTTTGTTTTTCAATTGAGTTGTACAGTTTATAGGTCACATTAAAGGTGGAAAAAGTTCTGAAATGATTTATCTTTGTCTCATTTTTTTACAGCACAGAAACCTGACATTTTAACAGGGGTGTGTAGACTTTTTATATCCACTGTATTTACAGCAGGTCTTGGTATTTACATGTTATTTTTTTTGGTTTGTAATTAACCATTTTAGAGTCATACATATTTGCTAGGGTTTGGCTACTTTATTACTTCCTGTAATCCTGTTCTGTCACTTATTCATATTGCATATGATCTATTAATGGTTTGCCTTCCCCTGAAGCAGATTCGACACACAGAAAAAAAATGATA
The DNA here is from genome assembly GCA_036172795.1 of Pelodytes ibericus. Taxonomy (NCBI): domain Eukaryota; kingdom Metazoa; phylum Chordata; class Amphibia; order Anura; family Pelodytidae; genus Pelodytes; species Pelodytes ibericus. Next base: position 128,448,621 of record CM069857.1, on the reverse strand, counting down.
GAAATCAAAAGAATTTGCAAAGTTATTTGTATTTGTTTGTAGTATGGTGCTGGCTCCCCTCAAACTTGTCAGGCTGAATACTTCACTGGGGAACAACCAACAGGGTGTAGCTAGTAATTACCTATGTAAAGTTCAAAGTCATTGCTTCATATTGAATTCAGTTCATACCAGTAATAAAGGAGAATTTTCCAGATTTGTTAGAATGCTATGTTTGCTTATTATTTAAAGCAAATATGTGAAAAAATATAGAAACTATAAAAAAAAATAAAACCAATGCTTCATTTAACCATCACATTAATGGAAGATTCAAAACCAATCTTCAGTCTGCATGCCCAGCAACATGATAACTAATCACTGTGGTAGTACTGTAGCTGGCCACAGTTAAGTTCCTGGAGGCAGTCAAATTCTGGAATGAAGGATTTCCATGTTGACACTTTGAGTAGGGCCCCATGACGTTTTGATCCTTCACTTCCCAACAGAACAGTATTGAAGGCTTTCTTCATGTAAGTCCCACTCATACTTAAGATTATGGTTCCACTGATTATTTCTTCCACAATTTATTTATTCTAGGTTAGTACAGTCATAGATCATAGATAATATTTTGTTTGAATGTTGTTATGACACAATAATTTGGAATGTGACAGTTATTTTGCAATATGGCCTTTTTTTTAAATGATTAGAATTGAGTCCCTTAGAATTATGTATATATTTTTAATTTCTAATTATCAATTCTAAGATAGCAGGAACCATTTCTCCAGTCATGTTTTTGGTGCTTCTAGTCACAGTAGACAACATGATATACAGAAATCAAATATATTGCAAACCTGTGACGCAGAAGATGCAGTGAGGTGTGGTTCTCCTGTGGTTACAGACTGAATCTGGTTTATTCAGGTTTTCCACCAGACATTTGGTCTTGATGTTAACTGGTCTGATGAAGTCCTGATTGCTGCATTTTATGAAGGTTTATCTGAATGTTTAAAGCATGAATTGTCTACTAAGGATCTTCCTTCTGACCTTGAAGATGTTGTGTCCACGTCTCTTAGAATTGATAACAGAATCAGAGAAAGACTGTTTCAAGTTAAGAAGTTCAGAAGTTCTGTATATCCTCAATCTAAGATGACTAGTCATCCTGCTACTAAATACTTCAATAAAGATTTCGATTGAGAAAAAGACTTGGTTTATGTATATACTATGGTACTAAAGGACACATAGTAAAAACTTGCCCTAATAACACACAAAAAACAAACTCTAGGGGGAACTTCTCCTAGGTGATCTCAGTGTTGTTCCCTTTACTCAAGATGAAAGATTAGTTGTTCCAGTAACTCTGGAATGGAAAAATATCTGTGTCTCCATATGCTTTGATATACTATGAGGCCACTGTCTCATTCAGCAAAATACATTTTTACAAGAAAAACTACATACCATTGATTTATGCCTTGTTTCCCATTGCTATTGAAGCTATTGATGGTCATCCACTTCATCCTTCATCTATCACCCTGAAAACTGTTCCTCTTCTCTTCAATGTGGTTGTACTTCGTCAGGAGATTATATATCCTTTAATGTCATCAATTCTCCTAGCTGTGACAAAATGTTTGGCTTTCTATGACTGAAAACCCACAATCTCATAATATATTCGGTCGGGTGAAATTTGTTCCTTGAGTAAATCCTGCTCATCCAGTTGTGCAAATTGTTTCTACTAAGTCCAAATTTATTTCATCTATTGACTGACCTTCGTTGCTTACTCCTTATATTGAATTTCTAGATGTTTTTGACTGCCTCCACACTGGTCCCATCACTGTTCTATTGAATTGTTGCAGGGTTCTGTGCCTCTACCTAAACATGTGGCTCTAAAAGAATATATTAAAGTTAATCTGCCATTAATTCCTGAGTTAAAGAAGCATCTTTGTGGATCTACTGCATTCTCTAAATTATAACCTAATTCACATAAGACAGGGGGATGAATGGAAAACAAAATTAAGATTGGTATCTGCAAGATTTGTCCGGGGGGAGAGGGGGGATGGATTTGGGGCAAAATATTCTCACCCCAATACCTTTTTACCTACTTGCCTAAGTTTATTGGCTCAGGAGAGGTATTTCCTGGTAGGGGGCAAATGTTAGTGACCTATTAATAGGAATAATTATTTGAGCATGATAATACAAACCAGCGTGTACCTGGACAACATGGGGACTTTAGTATACAATAGGCGGGGTGGTAAAAATGTGAAACAACTACCTAAGTCTACAAATCCTATGATGTTCAGCCAGTAATAGCTGTTTGTACATCATGGGAGCTAAAGTCATCAATAAAAAACTTAGTGTATAGTGTAGTATAGCCCACCAAAACCCCAATCTATTACAATTTCGAAGTACAGCTAGCAATATGACTGGTTATATATTATTGTAGATGCAGGCCACACAACATAAGCATTTTCATCAGGAACCTCCGTAATAGCCGCACATTTAATTCAAATGTATAAAATGAATACCCAACTTCCTCAGGGGATCAGTCATGGGCAACTCCTAAATATACACTGAAACACTCCTCTCTAAAATAATACACAACCCCCCACCCTCCTCCAATATCTGATATCCATAAATTTTATGATATGGTGCACTTGGGGAGATTAAACCTTCTCCTGTACACAACAAACATCCTTGCATCATGGAGATTAGCAGTGGAAATCGTTGGGTTCCAACAAGCACATGATCGGGTAAAAAAGTCCTTGCATTCCAAGAGAAAACATGATCAGGTAGGAAAGCAGAAGTTGTTGGGTTCCAAGTGACTGAAGATATTCTGTTTGGATTCAGTAAATGAAAGTCTCTATGTGACAGAATTCTTCCAAATAAACATTCGCTTTCCCGACTTAATCCGATGTCCACATAAATTTCCTCCGCATCCAAAATCGACAGTTCTCTTGTGTAACGTATTTGACTATAACAGGGAACATAGAAAAGAAACCACTGTAGCAACAGTACTAGGATAACTTATTTCATATAATATTAATTGTGGGTAGATGATGTTCAGACAAATAAATATATATAAAAATAAATATGTAAATGCTAGCAGAATGCTTGATTGTATAGGGAGCGGTATTAGCAGTAATAAAAGGGAAGTTCTCATGATGTTGTATAGAGCACTAGTATTCTTACTAGTTACTAGTGGGGTACCTCAGGGATCTGTACTTGCACCCATTCGCTTTAATATTTTTATTAGTGATATTGCAGAAGGAAATGGATGGGTTTTTTTTATACAAAGATTTGCAGCAGGGTTGATATTCCTAGAGGAATAAGCCAAATGCCAAATGATTTAGCTAAACTAGAAAAGTGGTCAGAGTTGTGGCAACTGACATTCAATGTGGATAAATGCAAGATAATGCACCTTGGGCATAAAAACCCAAAAGCAGTAAATAGAATATTTGATACAGTCCTAACCTCAACATCTAAGGAAAGGGATTTATGAGTAATAATTTCAGAGGACTTAAAGGTCGGTAGGCAATGTAATAGAGCAGCAGGAAGCATATGGAGAGGTATTAGCAGTAGAAAGAGGGAAGTTCTCAGAGCACTGGTGAGACTGTGTTTCCAGATGGATATTACATTACATTAACATTTATTTATATAGCGCCAACAATTTATGTAGCGCTAGGTACAGAGCATAGAAGGGAACAACATACTAAGTTAGACAACCTAGAACAGACTTGTACATGAGGTAGAGAACCCTGCTCACAAGCTTACAATCTAGAGGGAATGGGGTACATGAGACACATAAGGGATTGAATAGGTAAGAGGGAAGGATTGATAATTAAAGTTCAGAATTGGGCTACTAATCTGGTTCATGGGCTGAAGGGACAGATGAAGCAACAATAGTGCAATGAAAATTGGAGAGGAAAGTATAATCTTAGGGAAAATGGCTCTTTGAGAGAATTAACTTGGTATCTTGCAGAGCAATGGGCACTCAGGCTTAAAAAACATTTGCCATCATTGGTCTAGGGCATTTTGTTAGTGCTTTTAACCCCTTCGCGATGCAGTTGTAATTTAAATAATATAACAATAAAGTATTTTTTTAAAAATTAAATAACTTCTTCTGGATATGAAATAGTGCTTTTCACTTTTAAAAGCAGTGATACCTTGATTGAAGAAAATGGGCCAAGTATTTTAGTGACACTGTAATCCCATATTTTAAAGGTGAGCTTCAATATCAGTAGTAGATTCTTCAATTTAGGTATTTTTTGGGTTGATTCTCTAATAATAACCATTTGGAAAAATATATGTCATAAAAGGCAAAGCCTGGAACAAGTAGTTCATAAGAGACAATTCATTTTAATTGTCACTATCCTGCCAGACCATGAGAAGTTTAATGATTTCACTCTTCCAGATCTTATTTTATGGAAACTTTTAAGGAAAAGATTTTGTGAATTTGAGATACAAAGATAATTGAGAGTTGAGACACAAAGATAATTAATTGATTTAGTTTTCCAATCAAATGTATATATGTGACGCGTATATATAGAATATTATTTGGAATATGAAAAGGAATAGCTTGTTTTTTTTCAGCATTGTTCTTATAATAAGGTTTTTTCAAGTAGTCTAGAATTCTAGAATGTCATCTGCAAACCTTGCTATTTTGTGTTCTTGAGAGCTTTGCACAATATCCTGTATACATGGGTTGGATCAATCACTAAATCCAACAAGTGCAATGCCACCTGAATTAAATATTATAATAATGGTTTAATTTGTATATTTATTCAATTTATATTTTGTAGTAGGAACCCCATCAACTATGATCATTTATTAATTTTCAATTATTATTTACTTGCACATAAGATCTTCTTTGGATACACTCCCTTTCCTTTAAAAGTGAGTGAGGCCATGGATATGGGTGAAACACATTATGTGAAGGCATGGATGGCATTTCTTACTTGTACACATATTTCATGCTGAGCTTGAGCATCGTGGATGCTCCATATGTGCTAGGTGTGCGCAGCATAGCCAGCACGGAGCAGCCATACTGTGTATTTCTGGGGTTTGTGTGCTCCGACCAGAAAGAGTGCCTCTCATGTTAAGCGAGTTTGGCCACCCTTGCCCTAAGCTATTCTGACACAAAGTTGTGTAAAGAAACAAAGACAGGCATGACTAAGAATGTACCAACAAGCCTCCAGGGTTCTATGTTCTCAGCTAACCTCCTCAAACTGTGCATCCCCGCCATAACATTGCTTCATGCAAGAGTTAGCACATCCGTCAAACCAGGTTCTTCAAGCCTGGTTCAAGAAAACCACAACCAAAGAAACCTAACCCTAACTCAGACTCTGCATACTTCATGTATATCACTATCATAAAGTGTGTGGCCAAAATGTTGGAAGGGTCACTTCCCAGTTCAAAAAGCATGTATTGGACTAAAATCTAATTGGCACATATTTAGACCAAGGCATAGAGTTGAAACAGCACTGGTTAAAGTCTGTGATAACATCCAACATCAAAAAATCCACACAATCTAATGTACTGTTATCTTCTACAGGCCTCCATGTGTTGGTCTAAATACCAATAAAAAATACCATCTAAGAGCTGGAAGGCTGAAAATGAGGGTGCACATTCATTTTTTGTTTAATTGTGTTGGTTCTGCTAACAATGGCTGTGATAATAACTCTCATTGGTGCTATGTAAATGTAAATGGAAAACTGTCTTACTTGATTCAGGAAGTGTGGTCACATTCCTTGTATAAAACCTGATCACGTATAGAAAAAGAATGATCCGTGTTCATAATAATAAGACACCCACAGCAGATGTAATTATTGGAACTCAGTATGGGACTTTAAAGTGCCAAGTGGGTAATACCTAGATTAGCCCTTGAGGTGGTGAGAGGTTGATATACAGGCAGCCAGAAATTATATTAACATTGCAATTGGATTGCTCCTTGGCAGGGGCCCTGGGGCAGATCATATGGAGAGATAGGTGGGCCAGCTTTAATAAGTCCGCACCTATGAAGATCTTGGTTATAATACAAGGTCTGGCCTGGATTTTAACCCCGTAGTGACAGGACATTTTGACCTTGACTTTCCCTTGGTGACAAGGGCTGTTTTTACATCTCTGGGCTTTTTGTGTTTAGCTGTCATTTTCTTCTCACATACAGTACCCACACAAATTATATGTTGTTTTTATCATCATAAGAAGGTCTTTCATTAGATACCATTATGTTCACCATATCTTATAATTTACTACAACAAAATTATAAAATCTGATGAAAAAAATGCAAAAAACACTTTTTCTAAATTTGACCTAAAATAAAATTTACACAAATGCAATCATTAAAAAAGACCATGTATAAAAAGTTTCTAAATGTTGTCCCAAGTTCAGAAATGTTTTTTTTGCATTTTTTTTGCAAAAATAGTGGTTTTTTTCCTATTTTAACCTTTTGACCCCAACCCAAACCCTAAATTTAACCCTAACCCTAAATTTAACCCCAACTCTAACCCTTATGCTATCCCTTAATATATTTTAATTTTAACCCTATCCCTTATGCTAACCCTAATTTAATTTTAACCCTAACAGCTAATCTAACCCTAATCCTAGTTTTAATCTAATTAAGTCAAGCAAAATATTCAGAGCGATGGAAGTGAATTTTTTTTCACTTCCGAAGCTCTAACCACAAGAGGGCACAGCCAAATTGCCAGAGCATGCTGCTCCGTCAATATGGTGCCCACGATCGCTCTGTGGGACGATCGTGGGTGCCCCAGAGACAAATTTCAGTGCTGGCTATTGCCTTGACATCGAAGCAATAGATCAGCACTGGCAGAGCGGTTTTTGCGATCGATGAGCATGAAAACTACTCAATTCACCGCAGGATGTGTCAGGCACGTCCATTGTCGGGAACAGAGTTCCCAGCTGGATGTGCCTGACATGTCCATTGTCGCGAAAGGGTTAAACAGCAATTAGTGCTGTTGGAGCACTGGCCCACCAGGCTCTCCAGATGCACCGCCCCTTGGATCCTTACCATGGTTTGCAAAATACCATCAAAATATGGGGTTATTAAAGTTTTTATTTTGTAGATTATATACATACAATTAAATCTTTGTACCATGAAGACAATATTAACTTTTAATCATGAATGTGTAACCGATACAGATAAAAAATGTGCACATCCTGAGCAATAAATAGACTTCTAGTATCCAACAGACATGTAAAGCTATTAAAACATCTTGAGGTTGTCCACCTCTGTGAACATAGATAGTTAATTAGGCTATAGGGTGGTGTCATAACTAATCACTTTAGCTAATCTCAATTATAAATCCTAAAATGAGAATCATCAGTTCAGGACAGTGTAGACTCTTCAGCTGTGGCGCAGTGCCCTCTAGTGTCTGAAGGAAACATAGATTGTACATGAAAGAAAATCAATCTGATAATAACGAAAATAAAGAGGAAAAATGAAATAACAGATGACCTACAGGGTATTGATGGAGAGGGATAAAAAGGAGGGTAAGAAGGAAATTCAGTGGGAAAAGAGAAGATGTACCAACAAACATAAATAAGTTTGCTGTCAAAAAGGTGGGCAAATGACCATGCTCTGGGTCCCAGAGTCTGTTACCGAATTTTGTAGAGTGCTGCCATGGGTGGCTTCCTATATCTCAGAAAGTTGCAATTTGATGTCCCAGTGGGGCAATATTAAAAATGTATGTCTTATAGTGTTTCAAAAAATATCCTCCATTATTAAACAAAATTAGTTTTACATATCAGGAACATTTTGTGTATCTGATCCGTTGGATCTGTCTGTTATTTCTCCTCGTCCACCAGTCCGGTGTTCTCTGGTTGATCGCTCCTCGTTTTTGACATCACTGGTAAATGTACAGCCTGCAAAAAAGCAGCGGTATCTCCAAAGAGTTGGAGGAGAGATGTCATCAAATATTTGTAAGTTTGCATTCTCAAAATTTTCCATGTTGACTGCCCTGGTTTAGGAGCAGGAGTTTATCTTCTATTGTTGCCAATCTAATTATCACATTTCTGGATACTTCTGTAACTGCCGTGGTACCCTCTTCCAGTCTATAATGTCTTGATTGCTTATAATGTAGCAGGGCTAACCATACACAAATCTTTTAACAACAATATTATATAGATCGGCAGGTTTCTCTATTTATATTTATAAATAATTGAGAATACAAGAAAAACAAAGGGAGTTGGAAGCAATAACCTTTTGTCTTATATATTTATTGAATAAAAATAAATATAGACAACATAAAGAAACAACTTAATAATCCATTATAATGAAAGCAGAGTAAATTAAGTTAAATGTAAATGGTTCATTAAGTAAAATAAAATCATATACCCTCCTGGTTGTTTACAGGTTAATCTCTCATTCTTGTGTTAATGCAGTTGCGTCAACATAGTCTCCTCATTCTGTGTAAAGTATCTAATAATTGGTGTTAATATAGATTTTAGATAGCATTACGTCCAGCCATTTCTGTGTAGGAAAAATACCATAAAATACATTAAAACAGGTAACTATGGTTTACTTTGGGGTAAAACTTGGTCAATCAAGAAAAAATTAATTAACCTTTAGTCTTGATTTCTTGGCAAATAAACAAGGACATGACAAAATAATGAGGCATATGTCCTGGTCTAAGCATTTTACTCGCGAAACTGGGCATTAAGCCAGTTTGATAACAGAAAGAGCACAGTTGAAGCAACACAATTTTCCATTGTAAGTAACAAGGTGGTAGAAGGGAAACAAAACCTGTCCTTTCTGCAGGTGCCCATAACACTTCAGTGGTGCTCTCTTAGTCTTTATAATTTGGGAGATGTTCAATTGGATTGAGTTCTGGAGAATTTGGAGGCAAAGTCAACATCTTGATCTTGTTGTATTAACATTGTAACATAGTAACATAGTAATTTAGGTAGAAAAAAAACACAAGTTCAACCCTTCTACCTATCATTCCAGCTTTTTGATCCAAAAGAAGGCAAAAACCCTTAAGGAAGCTATTTCGAATTTTGCCTCCTAGTGGGAAAAATTCCTTCTCGACTCCAAAAGGGCAATCAGATTTCTCTTTGGATCAATAAGCTCTATTATTAATGCTCATTCTATTATTAATACCCCTGTATGTTCTGCTTTTCTAAAAAAAAAAAAAAAACATCCAGACCATTTTTAAATGCATCTATTGGTGTTGATAGCACTACCTCTCTTGGCAATGAGTTCCATAACTTTATTGTCCTTACCGTAAAAAATCCCTTCCTTTGCTGTCTATGAAATCTTTGCTCTTCCAGTCTCAGGGGGTGACCTCTTGTTCTTTGTGCATTTCTGTTACTGAACAGGTCCCTGGAGAGTGGAGAGTGGAGAGTCCCCTTTGTATTGGACCTGCACATATTTATATAATGTTATCATATCCCCTCTGAGACACCTTTTTTCTAAAGTAAATAAATGCAATTTTTTAAGTCTGTCTTCATAACTAAGATCCTCCAATCCCCTTATTCATTTTGTAGCTCTCCTTTGCACTTTTTCTAGTTTCTTAATATCCTTTTTAAGGACTGGTGCCCAGAATTGTACTTACCATTGATTTGTAAAGAGGCAAGTTGATATCCTCCTCCCGTGAATTTATACCTCGTTTTATACATGCCAATATCTTATTGGCCCTTGCAGCTGCTGACTGGCATTGGGCACTGTTGCCAAGCTTGTTATCTACAATGATTCCAAAATCGTTTTCGTTAGTAGTTTTTCCCAGGGAAATACCATTTAACGTATATGTTGCTTTGTTATTATTTTTCCCATAATGCATAACTTTACATTTGTCTATACTGAACCTCATTTGCCACTTTCTTGCCCAGTCCCCCACTCTGTACAAATCTTCCTGTAAAGAAAAAACATCAAGATTAGTCTTTATTACCTTACCTGATTTAGTGTCATCAGCAAACACTGAGACATGGCTCTCAGCACAACGTGGGAGATCATTAATAAACAAATTAAAAAGAAGAGCTCCCAAAACAGACCCCTGAGGTACTCCGCTCAATACCCTGGTCCAATTTTATGCTTTTCCATTTACAACAACCCTCTGTGTTCTATCTTTTAACCAGTTTTCAATCCAAATACATACATTTGCCCCCAATCCAATTTCTCTCAATTTGTAGTGTAACCTTTTGTGTGGAACTGTATCAAATGCTTTAGCAAAATCAAAATAGATCACATCAACTGCCACACCTAGATCTATATTTTTACTGACTTCTTCATAGAATGTTATTAAGTTTGTTTGACAAGACCTGTCTTTCACAAAACCATGTTGACTTTTACTAATTATATTCTGATTCAAGATGTATTCATTGAGTGTATACCTTTAGCAATCCTTCAAATAATTTCCCCACTACAGATGTCAAGCTCACTGGCTTATAATTACCTGGCAGAGATTTTGATCCCTTTTTAAATATTGCAATGACATCTACCTTTCGACAGTCTGTTGGCACTATACCTGAACTGAAAGAATCCCTAAAGATCATAAATATATGTCTGGCCAGAATTATGCTTAACTCTCTAAGTGTCCTTGGGTGTATACCATCTGGCCCTGGGGCCTTGTCTATCTTAACAGAGTTTAATAGCTCAAGCACTTTTTCCTGTGTCAGCCAATCCCATGTTTGTGGTGAATGTTCCGTAACTTCTGGTAGCAGGGGCTCCTTCATCTGTTCCTTAGTATAAGCAGAAGAAAAAAAAGTATTTAAAACGTCTGCTTTCTCTCTGTCCTCACTTACCAAATTTCCCATTTGGGATAACAAGGGCCCAATATTTTCCCTCTTTAGCTTTTTTCTATTTATATACTTATAAAAAATATTGGGGTTAATTTTACTCTCCTTAGCAATCCTTTTTTTCGTTTTCCAATTTAGCTTTTTTAATTGCCTTTTTGCAGCCTTTGTTGGCATCTTTGTATTTTATAAATGATGATGCTGATCCCTTGCTTTTATAATTTTGAATGCCATTTTCTTGTTTTGCATTTCCTGTTTCATGTTACCGGTAAGCCACATTGGTTTTGATTTGTGTTTTTTGTATTTGTTTCCCAAAGGTATATATTGGGATGTGTACTTTTGTAATGTGTGCTTCAAGGCATTCCACTTGTCTTCTGTGTTTAGTCCAGAAAACAATTGTTCCCAGTCTAAATGTTCAATTGATGCCCTTAGTCCATCAAAGTTAGCCCTTCTACAATTAAGTGTCTTGGTGGTGTAGTTACCAATTTGCTTTTTGGCATTAATCTCAAATGAAACTATGTTATGGTCACTATTCCCCAAGTGTTCTCTTACTTTGATGTTTGAGATAAGCTGCTCATTGTTTGTTATTACTAAATCCAGACAGGCATCCATTCTAATTGGGGTGTCTACTAATTGTGCCATAAATTTGTTATTAAGCAGGTTCAGAAACGTGCTGCCCTTAGTGGAACTAGATGTGCCACAATTCCAATCTATATCTGGGTAATTAAAATCTCCATTGATTAGAACTTCATTCAGATTTGCTACCTTTTCAATTTGTAATAAAAGCTGATCTATGGGGGTTTGTAGCATACACCTACAAGTAATGTGCGATTCTTTTTAGTGTCTATGATAATCTCCACCCACATTGTCTCCACATCAGTTCCAGTTACGTCATGAACACCTTCTTTAATACTGGGTTTTAATTTGCATATAGACAAATCCCTCCCCCTTTTCTATTTACTCTGTCCTTTCTAAAAAGTGAGTAGCCTTGTAAATTATCTGATTTACACCACATTTCTGTGATTCCGATTAAATCATACTGTTCAGTACTTACCAGTATCTCCAGCTCACCCATTTTGTTTGTCAAGCGTCTTGCATTTGCAAATAGACATTTAAGATTACTACCCATTTTCTGTTCAGTTGACAAACACGTAATGCCCGCAGGTTTAATTGTATGTACCTCCCTATAATCTATGTTGTTCAGTGGAGGCGGGTAAGGGTGAGTCCATACAATCACCCCATTACATTCCCCCCATCTCCATAGCAGCTGTGCCTGGAGGATTGTACTTCAGTCCAGCCAATACCTGGGGAAACAGAGGGAACAAATGTAAGAAACCATATATATGTCAACCTACATTTCTGGGTATGTTGAAAAATCTATGATTCATTCTGAAATAAACCTTTTTATTGGAAAGGTACCATATTCCATTCTTTATTTAATCCTTTGGGGAAAAGGATTTCAAGTTCATATATCCACCAAGCCTCACGTTGTTTTAATATTTTATACCCATGGCCCATGACCAATGGTTGGGGTGTTGGTATCAACAATGTATTTAGCTCGAGGCAAACACGCAAATTTTTTTTTTTAAAAAGGCGACCCGCAGACAAGATCAGAAGATGCCCCCCTCACCATCGCTCAAAGAAGATCAGAAGATGCCCCCTTCACCATCGCTCTGCCTGCCAGCAGGTTGCACGGGAACCGAACAAGCAGCATAGAGAAACCTCCATGCTGCCTGTTCGGCTCCCATTGCAGTGTGACAGGGAAGTGCCGACAGGTCACTTGAACGGCGCTCTGATGTTAGACGCGCACAAGGTCACGCGACCTCTCTGCACAACCACCGGGGAGGACACCATGCTGCCTGCCACTAGCCACCAGGGACAAAGGTAAGTGCTGGGGGAAAGGGTCATATTAATGGCAAATACTGGCATATTATTGGGCAAATTGGCTGGGGCTTATTAATGGCAAATAATACTGGCATATTATTGGGCAAATTGGCTGGGGAATATTAATGGCAAATAATACTGGCATATTATTGGGCAAATTGGCTCCGGAATATTAATGGCAAATACTATTGGCATATTATTGGACAAATTGGCTGGGGAATATTAATGGCAAATAATACTGACATATTTGGGGCAAATTGGCAGAAGCATATTAAATGGCAAATAATACTAGCATATTATTGGGCAAATTGGCAGGGGCTTATTAATGGCAAATAATACTGGCATATTATTGGGAAAATTGGCTGGGGAATGTTAATGACAAATAATACTGGCATATTATCTGCAAATTGGCTAGGGAATATTAACGCAAATAATACTGGCATATTATTGGGCAAATTGGCAGGGGCATATTAATTGGCAAATAATACTGGCATCATATTTGGCAGATTGGCAGGGGCATATTAAATGGCAAATACTGGCATATTATTGGGCAAATTGGCTGGGGCATATTAATGGAAAAATAAGACTGGCATAATATTGGGCAAATTGGCAGGAGCATATTAAATGGCAAATAATACTAGCATATTATTGGGCAAATTGGCTGTGGCATATTGATGGCAAATAATACTGGCATATTATTGAGCAAATGGGCTGGGGAATATTAATGGCAAATAATACTGGCATATTATTGGTAAAATTGGCTGGGGCATATTAATGGTAAAATAATACTGGCATAATATTGGGCAAATTGGCAGGGGCATATTAAGTGGTAAATACTAGCATATTATTGGGCAAATTGGCTGGGGGATATAATTGGAAAATAATACTGGCATTTTATTGGACAAATTGGCTGGGGCATATTAATGGCAAATAATACTGGCAAATAATTGGGAAAATTGGCTGGGCAATATTAATGGTAAATACTGGCATATTATTGGGCAAATTGGCTGGGGCATATTAATGGCAAAACAACACTGGCATATTAATGGGCAAGCTGTGGCATATTTAATATTTAAACTGACTGTTGCATATGTCAATGACAAAGTGACTGTGGCATGTTAATTGGTACCTGACAACGGCTTATTTTAATTGTCAAAGTGATGCTGTGGCATGTTCTTTGGGGCAAAATAACATGCACTATGGGACAAAGTGACACTGTGGCTTTATCTGCAGGGGCAGTTCTGTGGGACAAAGTGACACTGGTATTTTCTGTGACACTGTAGCATTCCAAATTATGTGGGTGCAATATGAGTGCAAGCTAAGTGCTGTGGGTGCAATATAGATGCGTGACAATTGCTGTGGGTACTGTATGGTGCTGTGTGAAGTGCTTTGGGTGTAATGTGGGTGCAGAAAAAGGAAATATAAACAAGAAATGCAACTTTTTAATAACATTTTTATTACATATACAAATAGTTGAATGTGATGTGAAAAAAGTTGCATATAATATTAAAAAGTTTACATTTACATACAATGCGACTATAGAAAAACTGGGTGGAGTGTGGTCCACAGCTAAAGACTTTGCTCAGGGCCCACTAGGGTCTTAAAGTGCCCCTGATATGGGGTCTGTGATGGAGTGATGGAGGTATGTGATGGGGGCATGTAATGTGTATGTAATGGGGTGATGGGGGAATGTAAATGAGGTGATGGGGCATGTCCTTGGTGTGCAAAATTGTTATGTGTCATGCCGTGTGTGTAGGGGGGGTGCCCAAATTCTGTCTGCCTAGGACAGCACAAAACCAAGATACACCACTGGTTGGTGGTAATTTTGAATTTTAGCTCAGGCAGTGTATGACCCTTTTCTTGAAAATAGTCCGGAACTGGTCATTTTATTTTCCCTGTCCAAATGGTGGCGTTATGATTTAAGAACCTTGCTCTCATTTTTTGTGTTGTCTCTTCTATGCATATTAATTCACAAGGCCATTTCAAAATATATATAACAAAGAAAGACTCACAGGTAAACTATGAGTGAATTGTATTCCATTGTTCTTGATTTGGGTGTTTGAAATGATACCCCTTGATAATAAAAGTGCAGGCCACACATACATGGAAAATTCCGCTTCTTCCCAGTCTCAATAAATGTTAGTCTCCTCTGAGTGGCTCAGTGGGGAATATTCTGCTCTAATGAGTTTATTCCAGTTTACGCAGTATTATACCCTGCCATATATAAGACATGGACACAAACAACTGTTCAGCTCCCTAGCCACACGCAGTGAATAACATGATAGTTCAGCACTAAAGGGGGGAAAATTACCATTTAGGAGTTGTTTCACATTAATTTGCAGCAAGTATTGCAACCATTCTCCTGTACACAGAAATTTGCAGTCTGCAAACCTCTCTCTCTATCTGAAGTGTTTTAACAGAGAGAAAACCAGCTCACTGAATGACAGTGTGAAATCTATCCTACCTGCAGGCTCAATAGTGGTTTAAGTGAAATCATATACCATATATAAGTGTTTTTTATCTCCCAGAAACTCCTTAGACACAGGTGATCACTTATTACATATGCACTTTTTTTAAGCCCTGTGACATTTCCAGTTTGATATAAAGGCATACAAGCCAATTCACTAATCTCTCTCAAGGGACTGTTAACATCAGATTTCATGTTGGAGGCTAATTGATCAGCCCCATCTTCAGAATAAATGCACAGCCAAGGTTTTATTTTTTTATCCTTTATTGTTCCTTTTTTTCCATGTCACTTCAGTACATTTATATTATATATTTTTAATGATTTTGTTGTCAACCAATTTAATAAAAGTTACATTTTACAAAGAGGGAGCACATATTCTACTAACAGATATGGGAGAGAGACCAAGAGGACAATTGAGGGGGAGAGATAGACCAAAAGGGGAGATGTGGGAGTGAGACACAAAAGGCATATCAAGAGTAATCTGGAATAAGGGGATATGTGCTTTAGGATATTCAAAATGATTTATGAGAATTGACAGTCCAAGAGGGGAGACAAGAGAGAGAGACAGTCCAAAAGGGGAGATAAGGGAGAAAGACAGAACAAAAGGGGCTATGAGGGAGTGAGGTAGACCAAAAGGGGAGATGAGGGAGAAACACAGACCAAAAGGGGGATGAGGGAGAGATACAGACCAAAAGGGGGATGTAGGAGAGAGACAGACCAAAAGGGGAGATGAGAGAGTGAGAGAGAGCAGAAGGGGAGATAAGGGCATGAGACATAAAGGAATATCAGGAGTTATCTGGGATCAGGGGATATGTGTTTTAGGATATCCAAAATTCTTTATGAGAACTGAGTGCCAGGCACTGAGTACATATGAGGAGCCTGAAGCTCAAACTGGTAGGGACATTGCATGGAACCTCCCATTTTTGGCTCCACCCTTTTGTTGCTCTGCCCAGAGGTGTGGCCAGTATTTTTTACAAAATAAAAAATACAACTGCGCTGTATAAAATAGATGAGTGAAGGATATATATAGAAAGAAAGAAGAAGAAAGAGAATAAAAGAAAATAGGACAATATAATAGTAAAATATATGAATACTGAATATATGAATATTGAGCATATAAATCAATACAAAAATGTAATTATAGTAAAAAAAAATACAATAGGCAAAATGTATAAAAATACTGTAAAAAAAAACTTTGTACTGAGTGATGTAAAGTAATAATCCAGATAGAAGAAACCCGATGAGTTTTATTTAAAGAAGCTTCCTCAGAGTTCCAAAAAGACATCACAGAGAACCTGCCCAGAGAACATATAAAATAAAATAAATAATACAATCCCCCTTCATACTATCTTTTGGTTCTAAATTGACTTAAACATTGATTGGTCATTTTTGTATAATCTAAAGTGTTGAGCGAACCCGAACCGCACTGTTCGGGTTCGTACCGAACATTACGTTTTTTGGACCCCGGACCCGAACACGGACATTCCACTGTATGTTCGTGTTGGAGTTCGGGGTTCAGCGATTTAATGGCGCATTTTGAAAGGCTGCAGGGCAGCCAATCAACAAGTGTTTGACTCGTTTGCCCTTAGAAGCCATCACAGCCATGCCTACTAATGGCATGGCTGTGATTGGCCAGTACAGCATGTGACCCAGCCTCTATATATAAGCTGGAGTCACGTACATGCACATCACATCAGAGTTCTTCTTAGTGTAGGGAGAGGATGCTGCAGCTGTGAGGGACAGATTAAAAAAATTCTTACAGTGATTATTTTAGTGGATGCTATACTACATATTTGTACCCTGCCCTGAGCCCAGTGCCACAGAGAGTGCAGTGCACTTACAACTGCATGTGTGCCAGGCACATGACTTTAATCCTGTTCTGTTAGCTCAGTGGGCAACATCTAGGAATTTTTAAATACTGCAATTTGTTGGTGTTAAATATTACATTTGCGTCCTGCACTTCATATCTGAGAGTCAAATAGAACTGTCAAATACTGTGCTTACAGCGCACTTTGAAAAATTCTAATAGTTTTGGCTGGTAAATAGTACATTTGCATCTTGTGGTGCACTTCATTTCTGAGAGTCAAATAGAACAGTCCAATACTGTGCTTACAGCGCACTTTGAAAAATTCTAATTGTTTTGGGTGCTAAATAGTACAGACTATTGTCTGTTACATTGTCGCCTGACATAAACCATCTGTCACTTTGGTGGGTGACCGCAAAGAATGAGGAGAGCGTCAAATAAGGGACGTGGCCCTGGTCGTGGTGCTGCTGGTGTTGGTGGAGCTCCTGTTACAAGTAGGGGATGTGGTCGGTCTGTGCCAGCTACACGCACAAGTGAAACACCTTCCTCTGGTGCTAGTACGCGACAGAACCTTCAGCGTTATTTGGTAGGCCCGAATGCCGCTCTTAGAATGGTGAGGCCAGAATAAGTACAGGCGATAGTAGATTGGGTGGCTGACAGTGCCTCCAGTTCCTTCACATTGTCTCCCACCCGGTCCCCTGCTGAAAACTCAGAGTTGACACCTGCAGCCCATGGCCATCTGTCTTTCACCCCACCCCCTTGCAAATCAGCCAAGCAGTCTGAGCCACAAGTCATGCAGCAGTTTCTTTTGCTTTTTGATGATTCTGCTCGCGGGGTCATCAAACCTAGCCTTGCCCCAGAAGTGGAAGAGATTGAGTGCACTGATGCACAACCACTTATGTGTCAGGATGTGGACATGTGAGGACCACCGCAGCACGTCTCTGATGATGACGAAACACAGGTGCCAACTGCTGTGGCTTTCGGCAGTGTGCAGACCGGCAAGGAGGGCAGGGTTGAGGAGTGGGTGGAAGATGATGTGGAGGAGGATGAGGTCCTAGACCCCACATGGAATCAAGGTCATGCGAGTGACGTGTCCAGTTTGGAGGAAGAGGCGGTGGTCGCAAAGAGGCACCAGCGCAGCATAAGAGGGAGCAGGGTGTGTCGGATTATTAATAACCATAAAAATATGAATATGAGTTATTAATTATGAATCATAAAAAATATGAAAATTAATGATTCATATATATGGGTCCGACTAAAAATACCCATATCAAGAATTCGTTATGTATGTGAGAGTTTGGATGACGTTTTTACAAAAGTAAATACAATGCAACAATTATTAATAAAATAATAATGAATTTATTGAATATAGAATAAAGATCAAATGGTAAGCAAAATAGCATAACAACAAAATACAATATCAATAGATGTTAATCATAATTCACATGTATGACTTATAACAAAAGTAAGTAGGACAAAACTTTAAATATGCAGCTCTGTGCCTATATCAACATACATGTAGAATACTTTATTATGCAGTACGTTTCTGACCGTAAGATGGCCATGCATTTTATTTAGATACAACTTACAATGATTATGATTAGTAGTTAAAATGGTTAATGATAGTACACCATAATTACCTACAAATTACCAACATATACTCTGCTTAGGTAAGGTAATATTACTCAATCATATAACTACTCAAGGTGGCTATTTCTTAATCTGCTCAGTAAATGATAATGTATGTATTCTAGCTCAGACTTTAAGAATGAGAATCTTAGATAATCTCTGGAGATTAGATATTACATATTTGGGTAAATAGCTAGACTATAAGAACTTATGGTTCTTTTGTTAATATCTCTAGGATATTCCTCTGGCTTCCTTCTGCAGAAAGGATGACAGATAAACACCAGGCTAAAACATATAGATCCCAGAAAGTGTGGGATTTAAGTTTAATTTACCCAAATATATATGCTAATGACATCCATAAAAAATGAGATTATGCTAGAAACAAATTACCACATTTATACATTACCGGCAGAGGTTGTTTTGCAGTTGAGAATCCTTCCATTGAAGAATTGAGTGATGGGAGTTACTCCTGGGACTTAGCTCAATACTATGGGTATGGAGATTTCTATTGTTATAATGAACATGTGCTATTAAAAGCCTCATATTCCTGAGTCCTCTCCAGAAGGAGAGAGACTCAGCCCTTTTCTAAAACATTCCCATCTCCCAAAATCAGTCCCCCCAGGTCTCTCAGGTATCTCAGCCTTTCAGCTCTCACCAAAATCAGTCTCCCCAGGTCTTTTCAGGTATCTCCGGTCTTCCTCTACACCCCCAGTATCAACTTATCAACCAAACCTTATCTCAGATTCACACCCTGTTTCTGTGACTTCTAGCCAATTGAATGGATGGGTGTGTTAATGTAAATGAGATGATGTCATGATTTATAGCTATACCTGGATTGTGAGTATAATGTAATACAATATATATGTTGCAATATATAGAAGTGTTAATACAATTTCAAATTATAGTAAATATTTATCATATTCTTATCATTGCACATTACATAAAAATGTATAATAAAATGTATACCACACTAATAAAACAATATTCTAATTAATATGTAGGATTAATTATACTTTACATATTTATTAGTGAAGGTGTGATATCATTATATATTTTAATGGGTGATTTGAATCAACTAGGTTTATTTATAATAACCCTTATTAGATTCTACAAATCAAAAATCCCAATAATCTCAGTGTGTCTGTGTTTGTAAGTTTCTGCCAGTTTGGGTGGGCTAGCAAGTTGCAGAGAAGCCCCCCTTCTCCTCTAATATGTATATAGACACAGCTGTGTCTTTAGAAATACAATAAGAGTCATAAACGACTAACAATGCCCACCTTATCTGTTCCAGTGATACTAGATAACAGAGTTAGGAATGTGGAGGACTTTCTTTTAGCTTCAGGGACACAGAATAAGATTTGAACACACAGAAGGATTTCCAAAAACTGACACAAAATGGAGGCTGCTGGCATCCATCTTGTTATCCTTTTCTTCTGCTTTATTCATATGTACCAGTCCCAAGATTACTTTTCAATACCTCTGACAATTCCCCCCTAATTGGAACCAATAATTCTTAAGAAAATGATTGTGTTTCAAATTAAGAAGTAGGTATTTGGGACTGGTTAAAATAATGAACTCTGGATCTTTAGCTTTAATCTGCAAAGCAAACTCTTTCTTCGTGACTTCAGTCACCAAACAACTGGAAATATAAAAATTGAATGGCCTTGTAGCAACGTGGATTCTTCAGCCATTAGCTGGTCGACAGCACACTTGGGACACAGGTTTCCTTGCTTGTCCGGCACTTGGCTACAGGAACTTGAGAACGACGTCTTGCGGCGGCAGGTCTCTTCTGGCGACTTGATATCTGTTATGTTGAACCTTTTCTTGATGGGATGTCTTTGGATCAGACTGCTGGGTACATCTAGAGATGAATCCCCCTTTTCCTTCTGGATAGACCTTGGATTTCTTTGGAGCTTTTGGATGATGCGCTTTGCATCACGATTCGCTTTGTCCAGAAAGTCCTGTCCCCGAAGTAGGATGATCCCGACTTACGTCATCTTGTATTTGGTCATCATGCGATCCCCATGAATTTGGGCTTTGATAGATGAATCTAAAATTAAGGAATCAACAAAACAGTATAAGTACATTTGTGCCAGAATTGAGAATACATATATACCTGACTTAGGCCCGATGAGATCTGTCATATACTAGCCAATTACTAGATATGGAAAATGCTAGCTTTATTCTAGCAAGAAAAATATATAAAACATGGAAGAACTATCTCTACTAGGTTCACTATATCGTGAATTTATTCCACTTATGGGATATATTACACATAAGAGTGATCATCTAGGCAGAGTATCTCTGATATTTGTTATAATATGGGTACAAGAAAACATAATGTTAGTACCAGATGAGAGACAAACAAGTGGATTAATAAACCCCTGTTTATACGATACCAATCTGATCTTCATCTGATCTTGTGTTACTGTTTCTTTACTGTACCCGCAGTGGTGATTAAACTTTCTTTCTGGGCATCCCCCCCTTGTAAGATGGGGTCCTTCCAGCATAGGAACAAATGATTAGCTGTTAGATTACCTATTAAAATAAACAAAAAGAACACTGCCCTGCAAAGTTGTTGAAAAACAAAAACAACTCCAGGTCAATGTTATTAGAATAACCTGTAAATAAAAATTTGTTAAATTATATTAAACATAAATTATGTTTAATTAAATGATCTTGCTTTAGGTAGGTAGTTAAAGTGTGTTGGCTTCTTCTATCATCATGCTATCTTTATGGAGATGAGTTCACTATATGTGAGTAAATTTTCACTCTTTGACCTTTCTGCAGCTTCGTGACCCTTTGGAAAGAAACTGACAGGCATTAACCACTGGCCCCCCTTCTCAGGGGCTTCTTGATTGCAGCATCTTGCTGACAATTTGTGACTAACCCTTTCAAGGCTGAATCCTAAAGATTCAATCATTAGGTAAACGCACACGTTAGGAAGTGAACTATCTTAGTCCTGGATAGTCTGAAAAATAGATGAGAAGTTAGATACACAAATTCACCATCTAATAAGAAGCGATGGTTTAAACATCTAACAACATTTTAGCAATAGGCTTATGGTCTTAACACTGTAAAATAAAACTTTGGTTACAATAGACATTACAGGATGCAGTTTAACAACTTGACTACCTAGTTTTTAATTTAACCTCTATTGCTGAGTTTTATTGGGTCATGCTGGGTGTTGCAGGGTTATTTATTTATCCAGCCACGCTTTGAGCTAGTTTACTTACCTGCTTTTGTAAGAGTACCATTAGATCATCATCCAGGTTATTCACCTGAGTATATATTTAATTTCTAGGTTTACGGCTATGCCTACAAGTATTGGAGGTAGATGGCTGAGCTTGATGGGAGCTATAAGAGTCAGTATCTCTGTCCCCCCTAGGCATATCAGACCTGTGGCCCCTCCGTGATTACCCTTATGGGGATGTGGGTGGCTGAGTCTGTGGGGAATTATCAGGATCAGTGTCTCTGTACCCTCTAGGCAGACCAGACTTATGGCCCCTTCCATAATTATCCTTAATGGATGTGGGTAGCTGAGTCTGCGGGGGAATTATCAGGATCAGTGTCTCTGTACCCTCTAGGCAGATCAGACTTATGGCCCCTCTCTATCCTTATAGTAGGTATAGGGCTTAGCTTTATGGGAGTTATTAGATTCAGTGGCCTGATTCAGCCAAGGCATGATAGGCCTTTGGCTGCTATATCTGAGGATGCCCTTAAGATTAGGATACTGGTACTTAACAGGGGTGAGTTTAACTCTTTCTGCTTTGTCAGCTTAGGAGACTTGGCTTCTTGAGCATAGCTCACTTTCTGGGGTTTAAATCCCAGATGGGGTCTACATTGTGCTCTACACCATCTGCTTCTTAGGCCGAATCCTATGTAGGCCAAATTCTAATGTGACCTCCTGGATTACCTGATTGCAATTTTGGAAATTCCTATTTATCATAGATCTAAATAAATTGTGGTACTTACTATCTAAGACCCATGTTAGTAATTTAATGGTATCTGAGTCTGAGTACAGATTCAGAGATTACAACTCAATATGGTTAATTATATTAGTTAACCCTTCCAGGCTAAATTTGGGAACCTGGGAATAGAGAATAATACACTGTGTGTTAGACTTGTCTGTGGGTATTTGCTTGCAATTCCTTGTGGTGAATACACTGTATTGGGAGTGCCATTTATAGGTATGTCTACCTGCCAGGGTTAAGCTAGCCCTCTGGGGCAAGTAGTACCTGTCCTCACTGACCTCATTTTATACACTATTAGAGAAACTGTCATTATCAGAATCTCCTGATCTCATGCTGATGGCTTCTTCATCAGATATCCTGATGTTAACCCTTTGGGGCTTGCCTGCATGAGCTTGGGATATATTAGCTTTAAGAGGGTTTGGGTTACCTATGTTTTTCTGAACCAATACAAATTAATGCATTTGATTTATTTGGTTCTTTATGGCCTGCATTTGCATATTACTGCTCTCTTGCAGGGGATTATCTGTGACTCTGGTGGGTTTAACCCCTTCAGTGCCAGATCAGAGATTTTTCCTGAACATGGGACACATTATTTTGGGACTTTTGGCAGGTCTTATTTTCCATTTGGAGAGAGCTGTACAGGTCTCTGCACTTTTTAAAGCTCTTCTATATCTTTACCCAAATTCTGATTATGAATTTTGAGAGTCAATCTGCTCTTAACACAAACATTTTGGACAGGGTGCCAAATTGGCCTGTAACACAGTTATGTGACTACATTTCCCTTCTAGCTGTGTTGTCAATAAGCATATCACATTTATGAATACATTTCTTTTAACATCTTTTTCCTCACACATGCAAGTCAGAAAACTTTTAAACAGAGTATCATCATTAAAGTTCTCTGTCTGAATGTGGATTTCTTTAATCCATTTCTTGATATCTGACTGACGATTTAAGTCTTTGTGCATGTTTTAGATACTGTGTATTTTACTGGGATTCTCTGTTACAGAATTATTTCCCAGGGAGTTACTAAATGGCTTACTCATATTGATCCTATTACAACAATATATAGCAATGTAATTCCAATACCTGATTCAGTACTATGACCCCATAGAATGAAGTTAAACAGTGTACTCTGGATTACAATTAATTTACAGTTTGTAAAAACGCATCAAATCTTAAATACATCTCAGCAGTGCCTCCATAATATGTCGGATTATTAATAACCATAAAAATATGAATATGAGTTATTAATTATGAATCATAAAAAATATGAAAATTAATGATTCATATATATGGGTCCGACTAAAAATACCCATATCAAGAATTCGTTATGTATGTGAGAGTTTGGATGACGTTTTTACAAAAGTAAATACAATGCAACCATTATTAATAAAATAATAATGAATTTATTGAATATAGAATAAAGATCAAATGGTAAGCAAAATAGCATAACAACAAAATACAATATCAATAGATGTTAATCATAATTCACATGTATGACTTATAACAAAAGTAAGTAGGACAAAACTTTAAATATGCAGCTCTGTACCTATATCAACATACATGTAGAATACTTTATTATGCAGTACGTTTCTGACCATAAGATGGCCATGCATTTTATTTAGATACAACTTACAATGATTATGATTAGTAGTTAAAATGGTTAATGATAGTACACCATAATTACCTACAAATTACCAACATATACTCTGCTTAGGTAAGGTAATATTACTCAATCATATAACTACTCAAGGTGGCTATTTCTTAATCTGCTCAGTAAATGATAATGTATGTATTCTAGCTCAGACTTTAAGAATGAGAATCTTAGATAATCTCTGGAGATTAGATATTACATATTTGGGTAAATAGCTAGACTATAAGAACTTATGGTTCTTTTGTTAATATCTCTAGGATATTCCTCTGGCTTCCTTCTGCAGAAAGGATGACAGATAAACACCAGGCTAAAACATATAGATCCCAGAAAGTGTGGGATTTAAGTTTAATTTACCCAAATATATATGCTAATGACATCCATAAAAAATGAGATTATGCTAGAAACAAATTACCACATTTATACATTACCGGCAGAGGTTGTTTTGCAGTTGAGAATCCTTCCATTGAAGAATTGAGTGATGGGAGTTACTCCTGGGACTTAGCTCAATACTATGGGTATGGAGATTTCTATTGTTATAATGAACATGTGCTATTAAAAGCCTCATATTCCTGAGTCCTCTCCAGAAGGAGAGAGACTCAGCCCTTTTCTAAAACATTCCCATCTCCCAAAATCAGTCCCCCCAGGTCTCTCAGGTATCTCAGCCTTTCAGCTCTCACCAAAATCAGTCTCCCCAGGTCTTTTCAGGTATCTCCGGTCTTCCTCTACACCCCCAGTATCAACTTATCAACCAAACCTTATCTCAGATTCACACCCTGTTTCTGTGACTTCTAGCCAATTGAATGGATGGGTGTGTTAATGTAAATGAGATGATGTCATGATTTATAGCTATACCTGGATTGTGAGTATAATGTAATACAATATATATGTTGCAATATATAGAAGTGTTAATACAATTTCAAATTATAGTAAATATTTATCATATTCTTATCATTGCACATTACATAAAAATGTATAATAAAATGTATACCACACTAATAAAACAATATTCTAATTAATATGTAGGATTAATTATACTTTACATATTTATTAGTGAAGGTGTGATATCATTATATATTTTAATGGGTGATTTGAATCAACTAGGTTTATTTATAATAACCCTTATTAGATTCTACAAATCAAAAATCCCAATAATCTCAGTGTGTCTGTGTTTGTAAGTTTCTGCCAGTTTGGGTGGGCTAGCAAGTTGCAGAGAAGCCCCCCTTCTCCTCTAATATGTATATAGACACAGCTGTGTCTTTAGAAATACAATGAGAGTCATAAACGACTAACAATGCCCACCTTATCTGTTCCAGTGATACTAGATAACAGAGTTAGGAATGTGGAGGACTTTCTTTTAGCTTCAGGGACACAGAATAAGATTTGAACACACAGAAGGATTTCCAAAAACTGACACAAAATGGAGGCTGCTGGCATCCATCTTTTTATCCTTTTCTTCTGCTTTATTCATATGTACCAGTCCCAAGATTACTTTTCAATACCTCTGACAGGTGCAAAACCGTAGCGGCCGTTCCCTAGACAGTACGCCTGCTACTGCCCACCGCACCCAGGGGCCGAGCACACCAAAGCCAGCTCCAAGGAGTTCCCTGGCGTGGCAGTTCTTTAGACAATATGCTGACGACAAGACACAAGTGGTTTGCAAGCTGTGCAATCAGAACCTGAAGCGAGGCATAAACGTGCTAAACCTGAGCACAACCTGCATGACCAGGCATCTACATGCAAAAAACGAGCTGCAGTGGAGTAAGCATCTCAAAACCCAAGAAGTGTCTCAGGCTCCTCCTGCTTCCTCTTCTGCTGCTGTCTTGGCCTCTTCCTCCAGCTCTGGAGTCACAGTGGCACCTGCCACCGAGCAAATAGAAGAAGTGGCAGCAACGCCACAACATCCGCCACTGTCCCCAAGCATCTCCACACTGTCCCATGGAAGCGTTCAGCTGTCCATCTCCCAAACACTGGAGAGAAAGAGGAAGTATGGCCCTACCCACCCGCGAACACTGGCCCTGAATGCCAGCATTTCCAAATTCCTGGCCTTTGAAATGCTGTCATTCCGTCTGTTGGAGACGGACAGTTTTAAAAACCTGATGGCGGTGGCTGTCCCACAGTACGTGGTTCCCAGCTGCCACTATTGCACAAGCAATTGGAGGACAAGATCAGGGGTGCACTGCGCAACGCCATCTGTGACAAGGCCCACATAACCGTAGATACGTGGACCAGTAAGCACGGGCAGGGACGCTATATCTCCCTAACTGCACACTGGGCAAATTTAGTGTCGGCTGGGCCTGAGGCAGATAGCAGTTTGGCGCATCTCCTTCCGCCACCGAGGATTTGAGGGCATTTCTCTTTGCCTCCTGTTGCCTCCTCCTCCTACTCAGCTTCTTCCTTCTCCTCTACCACCTCCTCTACCACCTCCTCATCCGGTCAGTGTAACACCTTCACCACCAATTTCAGCACAGCCAGGGGGAAACAACAGCAGGCTCTTTTAAAACTCATATGTTTGGGGGAAAAACCCCACAGCGCACAGGAGCTGTGGACGGGCATGTAACAACAGATCAATGAGTGGTTGTTGCCACTGAGCTTCAAGCCCGGCCTGGTGGTGTGTTATAATGGGCGAAATCTCGGAAAGGAGGAAGAAGAGGGGTCATTTCCATGATTATCAGGTCAGTCATTCACAAGTGGCTTGGAGGGTGGGTTCCTGCACCAGCATAGGCCAGGTACACAACTGTCAAGCCAGGGCACAGTTTTGGAGGAGGATGATGAGGATGAGGAGGAACCGTGTTCACAGTAGGGTGGCACCCAACGCAGCGCATGGGCATCACTGGAGCATGGCTTGGGGGATACGGAGGACACAGATCATACACCTCCCACAGAGAACAGCTTGTCCTTGCCTCTGGGCAGCTTGGCACACATGAGCGACTACATGCTGCAGTGCCTGCGCAATGACTGCTGAGTTGACCCCATTCTAACTTGTGCTGATTACTGGGTGGCCACCCTGCTTGATCCCCAGTACAAGGACAACGTGCCGTCCTTAATTCCATCACTGGAGCGTGATCGTAAGATGCGCGACTACCAGCGCACACTGGTAGACGCGCTGCTGAGGGCATTCCAAAATGACACCGGGGGCTCAATGGAAGCACAAGGCGTAGGCAGAGGAAGAGGTTACCAACGCAGTTGGGGCACCACCAGCACCTCAGAAATGTGGGTTAGCATGGCCGAAATGTGGAAAAGGTTTGTCAGCACGCCACAACAAGCAGCACCACCATCTGATATGCAACGTCTTCGCAGGAGGCAGCATTTCAGCAACATGGTGGAACAGTACGTGTGCACAGGCCTACACGTACTGACTTATGGGTCTGCCCCATTCAACTTCTGGTTCTCTAAATTGGGCACATGGCCTGAGCTTGCCCTTTATGCCTTGGAGGTGCTGGCCTGCACCTGCAGCCAGTGTATTGTCTGAACGTGTATTTAGCACGGCAGGGGGGCGTTATCACAGACAAGCACAGCCGCCTGTCCACAGCCAGCGTGGACAAGGGTACGTTTATTAAGATGAACCAGGCATGGATCCCACCAGACTTCTCTGTACCTTGTGCAGAATAGACATTTATACCGGCCTCACCCAGTCATTGTTATACTCAAGTACACTTATTATTTGTTTTCTGTTGTTATATATCCCAATATTTTGGGGGCTACCCCAATTTAAGAAACCAAAAACAAATAAAACACAGTGTTGGCTACCTCCTCCTCCTCCAGCGCCGCTTCCACCTACACCGCCACAGTCACCGCCTCCTCAACCTATGGGTCACTTAGTATAAACTGAAAGAGAATACCCTGCACTCCAACCCTCTCTCAAATGGATAATTCTGTTTAGCCTCCTGGCAGCCATGCTTTAGATTTAGATTTATGTTCTTCCAAAGCTAAAATCAAAGATTCCATCTAGTGCTATTTTATGGCTCAGCTGTATTTGTAATTTGTATGTATTTTATGTTATTTTAAGTTATTTCCCTATCCACATTTGCTTGCAGGGAACTCGTCCTACTCTTACCCACATTTTACTTCATTTTGCAGCCCTCTAGCCCTTTCCAGGACTTTTTTAGAGGCCTTTTAGAGGCCAAAAGTACGTGTCCCCATTGACTTCAATGGGGTTCGGGTTCGGGGTCAAGTTCGGGGTCAAGTTTGAGCACGGACCCGGACATTTTTTCGAAGTTCGGACGAACCTGCCGAACCCGAACATACAGGTGTCCGCTCAACTCTATTTATACCCTTCTATAAAATTCGGTTTTACTTTACTATGACCGATAGATTCGGCTTTCATATTCCTTCATACCCTCTTATAAAATGAAATATTCGGTTTTATACTCAATGTTATGTTTATGCAAACATCAATTAGATACTTTCTTTCAAAAAGGACGGATCAGGTTTCCTTTGTAGTAACTCCCCCCAACAGCGTAAATTAAGCCCCGCCATGTGTTTCTACTACTACTACGTTCCCCATTTAAACCAGGTTAATTACACAAACCGGCTTGTTTGCCGAATGTTATTTAGTGGAATATGCTGCTATCGAGATTAACCACGATTCTAATCTATCATACACGCTAATGCGGAGAGAAGCAGCTCAAAAGGTCGTTGTTTGAATTAACACGGTAGAGCTTCAAACTTAATAGATGCTTTAAAGTCATTCAGAAAAGGACCAAATTACCATCTCATTCAAGGTAATGATTTACCCTCCTCTAAATTTCATTGAAGTTTGTTCCACTATAAGGAGCTAATTAAGCAATTAGATAGTGTTATAATTGTAAGCTAATTAGGGACAGAATAATTTAAAATACTGGTGTATAAAGACTATATATATAATCTTGACGCTTTATTCGGTATATGACCATTTAAAATACTGGTATACAGAGATTTTATCCCTCTAATTGGTTTACAATTAATCTATAATAAATTCCCTTTTTCCCTCAACAGTAATTTCTCCACTGCTTTCTTTACATTGTGGATAAGAGAAAACACCTTTATTTTATAACTTAATAGCCACAAGTTTCACGATATAACAAAATGGGATTTGTATATAAAAAGGAAGTTACTTTTTGTCTATATGAATGTGCCTTTTTTATTATTACATCTCTAGAATATACACAAATTAATGACCTACGTTATTCACAGATATTCAATAATATTTTTATTTGATCATATACCATCTATTGTGCTTGATTCTGTTACAGACAAGTAAGTTAATTTTTCTCTATTTAAAATTAAGAAATTATTTCCTCCAAAATACCTGTTTATAATGCTCAGATACAGTATTACAATTTCTTGAAATGTTTCTAATGATAACTATGGAACTGTAAACTCATCTATGTATACATTGTTTGATCTGTTTTTCCTATGCAGTTTTGCTCTGAAAAATATAATACAATTATCAGCATACATCTAGCTGCAAAAAATTGTTTTACGTATAAAGGTGTTTATATCTATACTTGATCAGTGCTGTTATGTTTCTTGAGTTCAATTCTTATTTTATTTTATATGTTCTCTGGGCAGGTTTCCTATAATGTGATGTTCTTTTGGACCGCTGAAGAAGCTTATTTAAGCGAAAAGCATCAGGTTTCTTCCATCTGGATTATTACTTTACATCACTCTGTAAAACAGTTTTTTATTACAGCATTTTTATAAATTTTCCCTATTGTATGTTTTTACTATAATTACATTTTGTATTGATTTATCTGCTCGATATCCATATATTCTGTATTCATATATTTTACTATTATATTGTCCTATTTTCTTTTATTCTCTTCTTTCTTTCTGTATATATCCTTCTCTCATCTATTTTATACAGCGCAGTTGTATTTTTTATTTTATCTTGTTTGTTCTTTAAAGGTGGACTGGGAAGCACCTTTTTTCAACTAGCAGGTCATTTTCTTCCTTTTCTTCTATTTCCCTTTAGGAAGTATACTTCCACTTTTTCTACCGGTATCTTTTATACACTTTTATTAATATTATTTAATTCACACGTTTGGGTTTACATCTACACCACTGGAATTCAGCTTTCTATGTCCCTAAGTTTTTGGTTCCAACAAAATGATGTCCATAAGTTTTTATATGTAAATTCCCCAACCACTTACTATTGAAATAGGCCATTTCATCCATTACTGCATTTGTTTCGTTATTTCCTTTTGCACAAAGGGAAATTTCACCTATGATCATTCAATAGATAGAATAAGGTTGGGGAATTCAGATGAAAGAGCCGAATTTCATCCATTACGCTCATTAAGCTTAGGTGAAATTTCTGGGGGGGCGGTTTCGGATGTAATTCAGTTCTTTCGCTCAAATTCTTGTACTATTGAACATAGGTGAATTATTTACCATTCGGACGAATGAACATAACGAAACGAAAATAACAAACAAATTTTGTCCAAAACTAATGCAGTAATGGACGAAATTTGTTTCTGACCAAAACTAACTTTTTTTGCACCCATCTTTATTAACTATATATGTATAGTATAGTTATTGTTAGAATGCAGTCTGCCATTGGCAGTTGGTGGTATAGCATAGTTATTTCCAATTACAGAGATAGTTACTGTCAATGTTAAATCTATGGAGATATAGAATGACTGGTGGGTTTTTTTTTTGGGGGGGGGGGGGTTGAAGGAAAGGAGGTAACCCTAACTAAAGATAAAATATTAGTGAAAGATCTGTTTTACAATTCCCATGATGCTCAGCCACAACAGACAAAGAAACATATAATAATAAAAGTATGTGACAATTGCTAAAGTGGCTTGCACCTGGTTGCATCTCTAGTTTAGATGTGGTTCTTTACACTTTTCCAATTTCCTGCCTTATTTTGCACAAACTGCCCTGATATTTATCCAGTGCACAGGACAAAACATAGCCCTCAGTAAGTACACAGGGTTACATGAATTGCCTTGTGCATGGGGTATAAATCAGGACAGTGTGTGAGATATAATCTTGTGTACATACTGGGTTGATATATTGACTTTGCACTCACATAACTTGCCCCAGCAAGCACCCAGGACCTACCCCAACACTCAAATGGCACCCATGACTTAGCACCACCACCCAGATTGCACTCACA
The DNA here is from genome assembly GCA_036172795.1 of Pelodytes ibericus. NCBI lineage: Eukaryota > Metazoa > Chordata > Amphibia > Anura > Pelodytidae > Pelodytes > Pelodytes ibericus. Next base: position 128,417,400 of record CM069857.1, on the reverse strand, counting down.
TAACTTGCTCAGCAACTAGGGCTTACCGAGGCATGCAGTTTGCACTCACAGGACTTACCCCAGCAACTAGGATTTACACCAGCACTCATATTGCATTCACAGGACTTTCCGCAGCATCCATACTGAACTTACAGCACTTGCCCCCAGCACTCAGGATTTACCCCAACATCTATAGAATTAGGACTTATTTGTCCCCTATGGTTGTTCTTTGATTAAAGAACAAATTGAAATGTGCTTAGCCATTGTGTATTGGCTGGTCAGGACTGGAGAGTGTAAATTACCAAGGCTGAACTTTACTATAAAATAATGTATTATGAAAGATAACTAGTTTATTTAACACACTGAAAATATACTACATGCACATTTTACAGAGTTTGTATTGAAAATGGAGATTATTAGTACCACCTGTTTGGGCATACAATCCTAGAATTTAATGAAAAGCAGTATCCTGCACATTATATAAATAGGTTACTCATTGAGTGAGGGAATGATCACACACCATGCCCTTGGTTAAATTGTGAGTGTACACATTATATTAGCAGAATGTAAAGCAAATGCATGGATTGACATATGTTTTTTACTAGTGACTGTTTATGATATCACCTTGTAGAACCATGTGTAAATTTACTATGCAGTCTAGGACAAAGGTATAAGAAGTCTTTATGTCATTTCTGGCGGGGCAAGGCGACCTCACAATAGCAGCGAGAGTGCACTTGCACTCTTGCCCCTGAATTTGTTAAAGAGGTTGCATCCCACAGTGGCTGTCTTCCGTGTGATGCTTCCCAGGGTGAATGCCTATTCATTCTCACAAAAAAATGAGCAAACCATACCTGGGAAATATATATGATGTTGCTGTTGCTAGTATGTCTCTGCATTCTTTTCCACTGAATTGGATGGACAGAGGGCAAAGCTAAACACCTGTCTGCATATAAGAGGTGTTGTAAAAGGGCATAAGAAAAAAGTGTAGTGGCCCTAGCATTAGTTTAAGATGACACATATTTTTTACGGTACCATATTATTCCCTGACCGACAGCCTTCATGCATACTTGAACAAACATCACCAATTGCTTGGGCATCCAACTTGGAGCATGTGAGAGATATGTGCTTGGATAAAGCATGAATATATGTGAAACATAAATAAGCCTTTTATTTGCTACACTGCATCTATCTATTTTGATTTGACACACTGTCCATGGGCACCTTCTATGCCAGTGGAAAATGATATGTGCATCGCTTGAGTTCAGCTTAGGATCCTTCTGAAATATGCGTTGTCTGTGTTGACAATTGACAGTATATCTGGAGAATGTACAGAGAATACTAAATAAAACTAAAGTAAACCCAGCGCTGTAGTCACAACCTTAGCAGCACCTAGTCAGTGTGTCCCATACCACACAATATATTAAAACCTTATAGTGAATGGTGTAGTGATGATAATTATCCAATATTACCATATTTGCCTTATTTACCATATTTGCCCCTCCTGATCACATTGGATAATTATCATCACTACACCCTTCACTATAAGGTATTAATATATTTCCTCTTACAGTTTACCTCAAGCAAACCTGTTCATACTTTTGATATCTGGTGAATGCTTACAATGGCTGTAGGAAGTGTTCACATTAGCTACCTGTGTGTGGATTATATATTGGGACATTGTGTTACAGGAGGTTCCGATGGAAGGTACATTGTTCCGGCTAAATCATATAATAAAATGCATGCTCCGAACATGAGTGCTATAGGCTAGACCTAGCAGTTGATTTGCCTATTCCTGGAATTATCTGCTAATTAAAGGAGAGTTTCTTGCTGTTGTTTCTGGGAAGAACATGTTGCCGATTGTGGAGCTAAGATGGGTCTGAGTTCAGACTAGTTACCAAAATGTGGAGGATTCCTTGTCTGCATCCTGCTATACTCTGCATACTACAGCTGTACCAGGGTGCATTTTGAAAAGTCAGCACCATCCATATGTGTCACATAAAGCCCACTAGTGGCTTATTTTGGGAGAGCTGTTTTCAGGACTGCATGTGAACTATTACTACCCTGCATTATTTACAGATAGTACATGTGTTAATTATATGTTTATATTGCACTGTGAACTAAGCATGTATTGTTCTGTGCTAGAACGTGTCTTGGTCTGGTGTTTGTTCAGTGAGTGTTCTTATAGATGTATATGCATACTTTTTTTTAATACATTAGTTTTTATACATTTGGTATAAGTTTGCTAGATATTTTGTGGTCCTATTATATCTCTCTATTGTTCTATATAGAGGAGGTGTTTTTTTCAAGTAGCTCTGCAAGCACCACCATATATTATAGCGTAAGATAGGGCCCCTGTTATTAATGTATTTTTAACCATGATATCCTTACTTATTTTTTTGCTCTTTTATGAGAGGTAGGTGTCCCTCATAAAATTGCCAATCATACTTGGATGCAGACAGTAGGTAGAGTATGTTATTATTGGATCAGAAAGATCTTGTGTATCTTCTACACAGTAAAGGAAGAGAGTATATTTAAAAGAAGAAAAACTACCACAACTAGAGGACATAGTCTTAAATTAGAGGGGCAACGATTTAAAAGTAATATCAGGAAGTATTACTTTACTGAGAGGGTAGTGGATGTATGGAATAGCCTGCCAGCAAGTGGTAGAGGTAAACACAGTCAAGGATTTTAAGCATGCGTAGGATAGACACAAGGCTATCCTTGCTATAAGACCGGGAACGGGGGACTAATAAAAGTACTCAAAAAAAAAAAAAAATTGGGCAGACTAGATGGACCGAATGGTTCTTATCTGCAGACACATTCTATGTTTCTATGTTTCTAAAATACACCAGCAACTCAGCATCGAGTTTGTTGTCAGTGCTTATTGTATTTAATAGGCACATTCATATAAATTAATCAGTAAAGGAGGAGTATCTCTTATCCAAAAATATGTTTTATAACTTTTTTGGATTTTGCCACAAGTTGCAAATTACACAAACACCTGTCAGTATGCAAGTTTATTCAGCGTCCAGTCACCTTAAGCTATGCTATTCATGCATGCTCAGATTTCCGCCACAGAGACATGCCCACAAAGGGTAATACAATGGCATCTGTACAGGCCTGACACAATTCCTGGCAGGTTCCCAACAATGCCTCATATTCCAAATAGATCACAGTAAAAGTACTTTATACAGTTTTTGCATTGATACTACTATATTTCCTGAGTGCTGAGCGGTTTTGACATATTTTATTGGTGAAAATGACCCGTTATCTAAAATACTTCTGGTCCCAAGCATTTTGGTTAAAGGATACTCAACCTGTATTTATAAAAGAGAGGCCATGTTTATAAAACAAGGGCACTGAGGTAAATTCAATGCTTCCAGGTATTACAAAAACTTAGCTAGCGGTAAATTAATGGGCATTAATGACACCATTAACAGGTGTGTTTAAAAAATAACCACATCCACTAAACACCTCCAGACTAGCTATCGAGGTTTAGTTGATCTGGTAAAAAAAAAAGCCATTAAAAAAAAACAATCTGTGTGGTAATTATGCAAATAAGCATTACAACTAAGGATACTATCCAGAGTTTTTTTTATAATTTTTCTTACATAAAGAATTAGGTCACCTTACTGTAATTAAATTAATTTGCAATTCCACCCATTTTTTCTACATAATTTCTCCACATTCCGCCATGATGAATACACCGCTCTTGTTGCTAAATGTGTTGTATTCACAATTGTCTATGGATCTTTAATAGTCCACTGGAAAAAAAAAACATTGATCATGCAAGAAGTGACCCTTTATTTACACCCACTATGATTACTAACAGGACAAGCTATGTAAAGCAATAATAGATTTAAATGACAGAGAGATAGGTAATGAGATATGTGAGTAGAAAGACAATGTATGTTTTCTTACAATTTCCAAAATGTATCTTCAAAAAATCATGAAATCCATACATATGAACACATACATTTCTGTAACATAGCTCAGTATGATTCTGTGTGACAGCTCAGTAGAACAGACCATGGGCAAGGCTACATTAATATTGTAAGAAACATATGGTGTGGAAATAAATAGGTTTTTTTTGCCTATATGTTGTTTGATTCTATAATCTGTAGCAATAATTACAATTTAGACAATTTTATTTTTTTGAGCAGGCTAAACATTAAATAATTTTATGTAATAAATGTTTTTTGAAGTCAGAACTGGAGCAATTTTGGAGCCAGTGGATAATTTTTGCTGATTGCTCCAAATTTATCACTATGGAATGGAATTGTTCCAGTTTTGTCTTGAACAATTTTGCTATGTATAACCCAAAACAGAAGTTCAGACAGAATTAGTTATTAGTGCAGCTTGAAGAGAATCCATTAGGACCCAAAACAATAACTTCCTCGGTTGTGGTAATGATTTTTGTGGTGGTAGCTGACGAAACCTTGGAACAGGTGTTTCCAGCAACTGAGGACATCTCTGAGATGGTACTTGTTTCAGCGGGTTGACTGCAAAATGTGTCTGGCTGGAAAGTCTCTGTGTTGGGGACAGTGGTTTCACTGGTGGTCACTATAGTGTCTGGTCGGTCAGTGACTGGTTGGGCAACCTCACTTCCAATATAGAAACGGAGGGATGTAGGGGATACTGAATTAGTGGTTTTGATGTAGATTGTAGTGGGGGAAATGGTCTTCATTTCAAGATTGACAACAGTGGTTACGTTGATTTCCAGGGACTTCAACTCTTTGCCATTCACAGTTTGGGACATGGCTCTGACTGTGAGTGTGCTTTTGCTACTGACATGTGTTACAGTTATGTTCTCAACAGGGTAAACTGTGTGAGTTGGTATTACCACAGGACTGTAAGTAGTGTTATCGCATTTCTCTGTGGGACTAGTATGTGTGGCAGTGGGTGTGGGGATAGCAGTGGTGCTGGTGGTGGTAGTAGTGGTTGGTGTTGTGGTGGTGGTTGGTGTGCTGGTGGTAGGAGTGGTCGTTGGGGTGGTGGTAGTAGTTGTCGTTGGGGTGGTGATAGTAGTGGATGGTGGGGTGGTGGTAGTAGTTGATGGTGGGGTGGTGGTAGTAGTGGTTGTTGGGGTGGTGGTAATAGTGGTCGTTGGGGTGGTGGTAGTAGTGGTCGGTGCGGTGGTGGTAGTAGTGGTTGGTGGAGTTGTAGTAGTAGTGGTCGGTGAGGTGGTGGTAGTAGTGGTCGTTGGGGTGGTAGTGGTAGTAGTGGTTGTTGGGGTCGTAGTAGTAGTGGTCGGTGGGGTGGTGGAAGTAGTGGTCGTTGGGGTGGTAGTGGTAGTAGTTGTCGTTGGGGTGGTTGTAGTAGTGGTTGGTTGGGTGGTGGTGGTAGTAGTAGTAGTTGTTGTGGTGGTGGTACTTGGTTGGGTGGTCGGTACAGCAGGTGCCACTGAAAAAGAAAACATATTATTTTATTAACTGAAAGAACAATAACATCACACCATAAATGTCTTCACTTAAGGTCATTCAACTTACAAATGTTCTTCAAACAGTAACATGACCAATCAAAATAGACGCATGCACTTTGTGTAGGGTAATGCAGTGTAGTTAATAATAGTGTACAGTTCATTTATCACTCAATTTTGCGGTTTATACATGAGCACAGAATGCATTTATCAATAGTTATGCATATTTTGTATTTTAGACCCTTAAATAATCCTGCAGGCACTTTATGTATGAGAATTACAGTATATGAAACAAAGTGTGTCTTAAAATGGTGGAGAGCCCATGGAGTGTGCTTAAAAGTGTATGGCAACATAGAATAACAAAATTTGCCAGTTGTCAGATTTCAATCTATACCAGGGTATAACCGAGATAAAATGGTATCCCAGGGAGGTGTGTAGGTGTTATTGCTGTGATACACTGCCACATTACTGTGTATTTTATTGTTATAGAGTTCTGTGATGCATTTATATATACTTCAAAAAAGAGAGAACAATGACATCTCAATAAAAATGAAATGTATAAAATCTAACTTTTATCCAAAACTTTAAATGTACAATATAAAAGTGCAAGAAAATTGTGTTGGTATGTAATGTGATAGAAAATCCTCCAAAATGAATTTGCTATGATACATTTTTCATTGTAGCATAAGTATTCTGTTTGTGAGTGTAACATATTTTTTTGTTTATTTATATCAGTGTTTCCAAACATATCACACAAATTGTGCTGTATTATTGTATTTCTTACACATGACTTTAAGTCCCCCCTCCCCCGTGTACATAGATAATATTGATCAAGCATAGTGAGGATTGCTGAGGAAGGGCGCACTTGTCTGGGTAGTGTGTTGATTGTTTTTATTGGTTGGTGGCACAGTTAATCCTCCTTTTTTCCACATATACTACTATATTCTATCATAGCTAGGATCCAGCTAAAGTCAATTATAATAAGGGAAATCCTTCCAGCCAGCTGTGTTTCTATGTGTATATGAGTCTCTATTCCTTTACAACCTGCTATCCACAAAATCTAATATAAGATATACAGTTTCTGTTTGGCTTTAAAGGACTCATACTTTGTTAACAGTATGGACTGCATTATATTTATGGTAACTATGCCAAGCACGTATAAGTAATTATTGATTATATATCACCAATGTGCAGTAGAGGTGAAGAGAGATTTTTTCCAATCTATCTATTTCTATACATTGCTTACACACATGTGCTTTATAAGACCTTATATTGTTGATTTCCTACTGGAAAATAAATCATGGCAAATGTGTAGTTTTTGAAAAAAAAAAGTAAGGTTTTAAACATTTAATATGTATTTTTCGCACTGTCTAATTTTTAAGGGTTACCTCTTTTTGAAGTCTCTGGTACTAAATAAGCTCTAAAATAAGCAACACTATATGGAAAAAATTATTGGGACAGACCACTTAATTATTGAATTTGGATGTTTCACTCAGACCCATTGCTAGATACCATGGTCAATTGTAACTGGTATTATTGGAAAGTGGAAGCTTTTAGGAACAGTAGCCACAAAGCTGAAAACCACGAAAAGTCACAGAGCAGGGTCACTGAGTGCTGAAGAAGTGCCAATGTGCATAAAAGTTTCCAATGCTCTACTGATTCCATAGATGAAGAGTTCCAAACGTCCACTGTCATTAATATCAGCACAAAAACTTGCGGCAGGAGCTTCATGGAATGGGTTTTCATGCTGAGCAACTGAATGCAAGCCTCACATCACCAAGTACAAGTGTCGGATCCAGTGGTTTAGAGCACGCTGCCACTGGACTTTTTGCAGAAGTGGAAACAGGTTCTGTGGAGTCTTCAGAGTCTGAGGGGCGAGTCTAGGTTTGTTGCATTGTGCAACAAATAGCTTAGTTAGTGTTTCCTTGGGGAAATCTACTAATGAAAAAGATTTGGGAGTAATTGTAGACAAAAGACTTAGCAGTAGTGCACAGTGCCAGCTGGCGGCTGCAAAGGCCAATAAGATACTGGCATATATCAAAAGAGGTATTGACTCATGGAAGCAAGATATTATTCTGCCTCTTTACAGGTCTATGGTAAGACCCTTGAATATACACTTCAATTCTGGGGCTCCTTTTATTAAAAAAAAAAAGACATTATGAAAGTAGAGAAAGGGTAAATGATAATGTTATATAAATATGTAAAGGGCACATACAAAGGGCTTTATAAAGACCTGTTCATTCACAGAACAGTACAAAAGGACAAGAGGCCACCCACAACGACTTGAGGAAAGGAGATTTAATCTATGACAGCAGAAGGGATTATTTATGGGAAGGACAATATGTTATTGAATTCATCACCTGAAGAGATGGTGATGTACAAATACATCAGATGCTGTATAAAAGGGACCTGGATACTTTTTTAATGAATCAGAACATAGAGGGCTATGCATGTTGGTATAGGCATTAATATGTATTTAGTGCTTGTTGATCCAAAGAGAAATCTGATTGCCTTTTGTAGTCAAGAAGACATTTTTCCCCACCAAACGCTGAATTCAAAATTGCTGAAACAATGGCATCTTTTAGATCAACAGGGGTAAAAAAGGAATAGGAGAAGGGTTGAACTTGATGGACACAAGACTTTTTTTCAACCTAAACTACTATGCAAGTATGTAACTATAAAGTTGGGTGGAAGAGCGATAATTTGTATGGGGCTGTTTTTCAGGGGTTGAACTAGAGGCTTTACTTCCAGTGAAGAGATATCTTAATGCTTCAGCATACGAGGACATTTTGAATAATGCTATGCTTCCAACAGTTTGGGGAAGGCCCTTTAAGATTCCAGCATGACAGTGCCCCAGTGCACATAGCAAGGTACATAATAACAGAACTTGACTGGCCCGCTTAAGGCCTATACCCCAGAAAACACGTTTGGGATGAACTGCAGTGGAGATTGCAAGACAGCCCTTCTCGTCTAACCTTAGTGCTGGACCTCATGCTCTACTGGATGAATGGGCAAAAATTCCCATGCAAACACTCCAAATTCTTGTTGAATGTCTTCCCAGAAGAATTGGAAAAGTATTTGTATTTATAATGTAAAGTCCTTGTTGGTGTGTTGGTCAGGTGTCCCAATAATTTTGTCTATATAGTGTATGTGATACACTGATGCTCACCACATACTCTGAGTTTTAATAATGTGAGGCTCTGTGATACAGTTTTACAATGCACAGTACTATCCGTTATATTGCTGTAGTGCGCTGTGATACGCATATGCACACTGCAAAGGTCAGCAAAGGACTATAGTTACAAGCTTTCCCATGATGCTGGCTGAGAATTAGTAATTCAAAATGGGACAGGGCATTGGCTAAGTGAACAAGACAGTGGGTTAGCGACATGGTTCCTGGACAGGTTGAGTGGATATGTGAACTGGACCTGAGAAATAGGGAGTGTGTGAGTGAAATGGTTCTGGTTGAGAAGGAGTGGGTATGGTGCACCTTAAATGGTGCTACAGACACCAGTTGGAAGTCTTACACCTGTGAACGCTGTTTGTGGACATTATTTCTTTGTGTTCCATAAGCTAAGATTTTGCCTGTTATAATTTGCTATGTGCATTTTATTTGCTGCTTTTTAATCATATTGGACAATGCTGAAAACCTTAAATTCACATGTAAGGATACTTTATCCAATTGTCTTTCTTCATTTAGCTCATTGGTCCCAAGTTGGATGCTTGAAAAAAGCCCTGACATGATTATTTGATGTTCCCTTTTTACTTCTTCTAGTCTTGTGAGTGAATCACTGTAGGGTTGATTAAGAAATTACCCCTGTTGTCCCCTTTTTCTCCTTCTTTAGCACTTTAACATCACGATTCACGATATGTACTCACACGTCACTGTCAAAGTAGTATATACACAGCCCTTGAACTCCCCGCAAAAGCGTAACATACTCTATGGTTTTATGAAGAAAGAAAAAATTCAGATATGCGCTTTGCAGGAGACGCATTGGAGATTAAGCGATAAACAATTTTTAATATCAAAAAGTTTTCCATTGGTCATTAGTGCATCACTACAACACCAGAAAAAAAGGGGAGTAGCGATACTGCTTTCAGGTGATCTCTCAAGTAATGTTATATTCAAAGAACTAGATGATGAGGCTAGATACATCATCTTAATAGTGGAAATTAATAACAGGATCTATACTATTTTAAACCTATATGCGCCAAATGATACTCCTACCAAGTTTCTCACAAAGATCTTTAAAAAAGTACATAGAATCAGACAAGGAGCTCTAATTATAATGGGAGATTTCAACTGCGTGGTAAATCCCCAGGTTGATAAAACCTCAGCAGGACATGGGAAATATGGCAAAAGAGTTATGAATACTGCGGCTAAATTCTCGCGGCTAATTCAGAACTACACCCTAATAGACACATGGAGGACTTTACATCCAGAAGAAAAAGATTTTACCTTCTTCTCGCAACCTCATCTGACCTATTCTAGAATAGATTATATTCTGATAAATAGGACAATGTTTCAGTACGTCAGCAAAATAGAAATAAAAGATTATCTCTGGGCAGATCATAATGCCATTATAATGGAAATGAAAACTGGATACAAAACAACTAGACCAGAATGGAGACTGAATGACGCCCTTTTAAATAACAGTCAATATCGTACACAAATTATAGAAGCTACCCAATGGTTCTTTAAAGAAAATGGAGGAAAAGAAGTCAATCCAGCATTAATATGGTGCACTTATAAAAGCGTGATCAGAGGCCACCTAATGAAGATTGGGAGTCAGGAAAAGAAAAATAACAGAGCGCCCAAAATAGAAGAGCTATATTTGAAATTAGATATCCTAAACAATCAGAATAAAATAAAACCCTCCCAGGCTGATACATTAGAGATTCAAAGAATCAAAAAAGAGATTAAAGAGCTTATGATCACAAAGATAAATAAAAACTTAGAATACCTCAAGATGAAATATTACTATAAAGGTAATAAAGCGGACAAATTATTGACAAATAAATTAATGAAAGAAAAACACAGAAGAACTATACCGAAGATACAAAATGACGGGAAACTAGTAATGGACCCCGGAAAAATTGGAGAATCATTCAAGGAATATTATGCTAGTCTGTACAATTTAGTGGAAAAACCTTCAGAAGAATTGATTGTGAAATACCTGGACTCGCTAGACTTACCGAAACTATCTGGTACTCAGCTCACAAATTTGAATAAACCGATCTCCGCAGAAGAAATCAGTCTGGTCATAAAAAAAACTTAAAAGTAGCAAAACCCCAGGACCAGACGGGTTTAATAATAAATACTTCAAACTGATGGACGAATACATCGGTGGAGCTCTGGCTGATGCCTTTAATTGGATTATGAAAACAGGGAATATCCCAGAGGAACTCCTTATGGCTAACATAGTTCCAATTGAAAAGCCGGGGAAGGATCCACTATTGGTCAATAACTATAGACCTATCTCATTATTAAATGTAGATATAAAGATTTATGCGGGAGTATTGGCTAACAGAATAAAAAGAATTATAACATCACTTATTCATCCGGATCAGGTGGGTTTTATTCCGGGCAGGCTATCTGTCAATAATACCCGTAGAATAATTGACATACTAGATTCTTGCCAAAAAAAGAAATGCCCCATGATGATGCTGGCCTTAGATGCTGAAAAGGCTTTTGATCGAGTTAGCTGGCCTTTCATGAAGAACACACTGAGGGTTTTTGGCTTTGAAGGTTCAATCCTAGATGCAATTATGGTACTTTACTCGTGTCCTACAGCTAAAGTAAAAAGTATGGGCTTCAACTCAGAACATTTTAAAATAACAAACGGTACCCGTCAGGGATGCCCCTTATCTCCGATTCTTTACTTATTATCGATTGAACCCCTAGCGAATGCCATAAGACTAAATAATAACATCAGAGGAATTGATACTGGAACAGGAAACATCAAGCTCAATATGTATGCGGATGATATCCTAATTACCATAGAAAATCCAACTGAATCAATTAACCCAGTTATGAAAGAAATTGATAGATATAGTATGGTATCCAACTACAAATTAAATCTAGATAAATCGGTAGCAATGGTAAGGTATGTAAGCCATGAAGGTAAAAACCTTCTAACTCAGACCTATGGCTTTAAATGGGCTAAGGATTATATCGAATACCTAGGTATAAAAATAACTTCAGATCCAAAGAAAATTGTGGAACATAACTTCCTTCCATTATTGAAACAAACCAATAGAAACTTAAATGAGTGGAAGAATTTAGAAGTTTCATGGTGGGGAAGAATAAATGTCCTAAAGGCTTATGTACTGCCAAAGTGGACATATTTGTTTAGGTTGATTCCGTTAAACATCCCGAAGATTTGGCTAAAAATGGTTCAAGCAGCCTTCTCAAAGTATATCTGGAGAGGTAAAAAGCCTCGCATAAACAGAAAGGTGTTATCCCTACCTCCTAGGCAAGGAGGGATGGGAGCCCCGTGTGTGTTAAAATATCATGAAGCAAGTATGCTCGCACACTCACTGATGACACAAAATCCCAACATCAGGGAAGAAAAATGGTATCAGTTAGAAAGAAACCTGATAGGGGGCGGAAAAATTCTCCCAATATTCTGGAATACAAATAACACAAGACAAATGGTTCAAAAGAATTGGAGTAATTCACTGATCCTAGGTCATATACTGCACTTCTGGCTAAAATTTAAAAGGAAAGCCAAGATGCAGAATAAAATTCTGAAAGGCCTCCCCATCCAAATCATACAATACAACATCGAAGACATTAATCTAACGATATGGAAAGAGCAAGGAATATTTAATATAGATGACATCTATGAGGATGACAATATCCTTTCCTTCTCTAGTCTTCAAGATAAATTCCAAATTAAAAGTGAAGAGTTTTATTCATACCTTAGAGTAAAACATTACCTAAGATTTAATACTCCCCTTAACAACTCGGCAATATATAAGAAACTATCAGTGATGATACAAGGGGAAGACCAAAGACATCTGTTGTCTAAATGTAACCAGATAATGTTAGAATTGGACCAAATTCAGCAGATAACAGCTATCTCTAAATGGGAATCTGATTTAACAAGAAAAATTTCAAGAGAAGAATGGAATGGCCTATTCAATCAAATAACTAAGGTAGTTCACTGTCTGAACCTTAAAGAAGGTTTTTTTAAACTCCTATACAGGTGGTATTATGTCCCCAGTTATCTCGCAAAGATTTATAGAGATGACAATAACAACTGTTGGAGATGCGGAGCTTGCGGAGGGGACTTAATTCACATATTTTGGAGCTGTAAGATGCTTGATATGTTCTGGAAGGGAATATTTATGAACATTAATAACAGATGTGGCTTAAATCTTATAAATACGGCAGATACTGCACTTCTACACATGAATTTAGCAGATTTGACCACCGTTAATAGATGGGCTATCATACATATCCTCCTTGCAGCAAAACTATTGATCACAAGAAACTGGAAATCTTCGGTGATACCAGATTGGGAAATGGTTAAAGCCCAAGGAATGGTGCAATTCAAGATGGAAAAATTCCACAGTTATTCACTAAGGAGAAGGGAAGTATGGTCAAAATGTATAGAAATAATGATGTGATATGAATACAGAATATTCCTTTGAGGAAGTTATAGATGAGGCAACACAATTGGTGTCCGAAAATTTTTCCTTTTTTTTTTTTTTTTCCTCTGTTTTTTGAGTCCATACAATGTTTTAGTTTAGTGGGACGATCTGAACTGCGGCATTAGGTCGCGGACCGAGACGCCCCACGCCCCAGAGGATCCATCAGTATATTGAAGGGATCGACTGGGAGGGGTTAGGGAGGGAAGAAGGATTAATAAACATGTAAATACAAATATTGTCCACGTGACAGAGTTAGTTTATTTAGAAAGCCTAAAGGACACTCGATAAAGAGTGATAAATACAATAAAGATAATTAGTAAGAGTCAAAGGCCAAAGGATGAAATGTCTTCAGAGGATGTGTGACTCTACCATTAACAATCACTCTAGGAGTTAAATTCTGATGGCTTAAAGAAAAAAAGAAGAGGGAAAGGAAAAAAAAGAAAGAAAAAAGGGAAAAAAAAATAAAAATAAATTACCCCTGTTACATAGAGTTGCACTATATGTGTGTTTTTCTGTTTCTGTATATATGTTTATATGCATAATAAAGAACCATCAGATACTTCATTGCAATTTATCAGGCTGTAAAAAAATCTTTATTTATCAGATAAAACACTGAGCACTTTTCATCACCTTTTTTCATGTTTTTTTTTTTACACTATGATTATTTAATGTGTTGGTAGTGTGATAGAGTATTTTGCTGCTGGTGTGTAAGTATTGTTCTTGCACCATAACTGGTGTGCTAGAAATGATCCTGCTGGCAGGATGAAGAGGTGAGACCGACATAATCTCATTATGTTCATTAAAGAGAAGAGGGCCTGCTGTTCCATTGGAGAGGGGAGGAAAGATATTGCATTTTGCACCAAAGAGACATTATAATATTGAAGCTAATCCAATTTGCATCATGAGTGGGCAATGTGGAAAAAGGACATAGTAAAAAAAAAGTACAGTCTGGGGTGATGCCCCCCCAGTCCACCAACATAAATTTTCTTTTTTAAATTTATTGTTATTTTTATTTTATTGCATTTATATATATTTCTATTATCTTCTGTACATATACTTATGATATTATATTAGTTTTTATATTTTATGTAAAAACATATGTATATATATATATATATATATTTATCTTTTCTCTTAATTATTATGGATGTATATCTTGTTATTGTTATTTCCCCCATATTGTAATCTTTATTAGACAGGTTTTTTTTATCATTTCTGTAACTTGCTATGTCTTAAATTATTTGAAGAAAGGAGATATTACACTACTGCAAATAATAGTTTGCCATAAATCCCTTGCAGGCACAAATTACTGACTCCTGGAGATATCAATCATCCAGTCCCTAGGGAACATTAACCATTGGTAGGTATAGATATACTTTTATCAAGCATAGCTATATGAAGTTTACTGTAAAACCCAGCACCTCAGAAGTAGATTATAAATGATAGTCAAATATTTTCACACCTTTGTTATGCTGAAGACTACATTTATCGAGGGCTAGGAGGAACCTCATGCTGGTATGTTATATCATGATAAAGTACTTTCATACATATATTTGTGTGTTAATTATTATTATTTTGTATTTTGGAAGGAGTGATTGTTGAACAGTGTATACAAATACAGGGGTTATTTAGAGGGCAATGCTATATTGTGGGGGTGGTATATCCTGTCTAGGGTGGCAATGTTCCTTGCACAGGCTCTGGGGGTGCTTTGTGGACATCAATGGTCTTAGCTTTAATATAAATATGATGAAAGGGACAGACATTTATATTAACGACTCCAATCAATAATTAGTTAACTTAAATGTTTGTTGTACTCTTACCTGTGCAGTAAACATCATACTTGAGTGTTCCTGTGTATTTGTAGACATAGCTTCCATCAGGACAAGCTTTCACAGGAAGATTTGCTCCAGTTATGCAGTTCGATAATGAATTGATTGTGAGGGGAACCTGCACTATGCCTTGTCCAATAGTTGGGTGCTTGCCCCCCAGTGTGAAGGGCTGAAGGGAGCCGCATTTCAAAGGGCCAACACAGTCTTCTTTAAGCGTATAGTTGTTTTTATATCCGAACCACCCAATGAGGTTTCGGTCAGAAGAGAATCTCCCTGTGGAGTTAATAGTGAACAGTCTGCTACTTCCATCTAGCTTTGTAGCAGAAGTGCAAGGGTCAGCGCATACTATGTTGTTCCCATTATAAATGCAGTCCAAGCCAGGGTCACAGTTGCACTGATTATTTGCACTACACAGGTAGGTGCCAACCTTATTAATGCAGTTTGACTGAGGAACACACTTGTTTAGTGTAGGAATGATGCATTCATTAATATCATTGCATGTTTTTGTTGCGGAATTCCAGGTATATCCTTCTGGACAGCAATTTGTACTGTCACAAAACACAATCTTTGTACAGTTAAGACCATCCCCGACGAATCCAGATTTGCAGGTACATATTGCGTATGTTGTCTTGTCAGTACATACAGCATTGGTTGAATTACAATCATTACATGTTTTGGCATCTGTGAAAAAAAGATTTTGTGTGAGTAACATTATTAAGAAATTAACAAGTAAAAACAATCACACTAGGGTCTACTCAATATAGACCAATCTGGCATGAAATATGATTTTTCAGCTGGCCTCAAAAATAATATCCCCCAGGGGTTAGTCAGCTTCCCGGCTATCTCCATTTATCAAACAGTGGCCACCAGGGAATGCATCTCTGGCCCCATATATAAGAAAATTGCCCCCCAGGGGCCAGCGCGTTTTCCTGCTTGCATCATATATTAAAATATTTTTAGTAATAGTTGGATTCAGATGAGGACTTAATGGTGTGCCAGGGATGGGAAGTCATTTTCACAGGTTTCATTGATTTTAATGCATCTCCTCCTCGTTCAAGTTAAAGGTGGGGAGATATGGCACAGATATGGCACTTAATACATTTTATTCATTTATTTATGGGCCCTTGGGCAGTCTGTGACCCCACGGAGGGGCAATCATTTTTGTTTCACTGGGGGCCAGGGGCATTGTGTTGGAGCCTGTGGACCATTTAAAAAAAAAAAACATGGTGCCAGTGGAGCAGCCTTCTGACCCATGGGAACATTCTTGTTACATATGGGGCCAGTAGGGCAATCCAGTAAGGCAGGTGACCACTGGAGGCAGTTCTTGTGATATATGGAGCAAGTGGTGCCATCTAGTGGCCCCTGGGGGCCATTGTTTGCTATGTGAGGCCGTGTCTTCACTTTTACTTTTTCACAATAGCCAAAGTTTTCCTCAAATAAAAGTTTATGGGAAGGATAAAGCGCCACTTTGGTGCTCTCTGAGTAGCCCAAATTCAAGAGCTATTCAGATCACTACTGGGTCTGAAATTCACAGTTCAGCAAAATCACAGCTTCCTAAGTAGACCTTACTGTCTTGCAATGTGTAATTCCACTAATAGAACTGATCTTAGAAGGGTTCACAAATTTCAAAACAGTCCTGTCACTGAGGGGTTAATAAAGGTTAATAAAGGTTAAGTTTTAATAGGATATTGAAACTATAAATTACTGTTTTTCATGCGAAATACAGCCAGATAACCATTTTAGAACTACTGTTTAGAAGCATCTTCTATTTGATTTGCATTCTTCCTGTGATTCACCTTTAAGAATAGCATAAGTAATATGCATTGAGAAAAGGTACAAATTAGTAGGTTCATACTTACTTGACGAGAAGCTTGCTAAAAAAAAACAGAAAAAAAAATACATCAGGCACTGAACATTATAACAAGATATAAATGTACACACTTTAAACAGCACTGTAAATGTATCCTGTTATCGCCATAAAGCAATGTTATATATGAAGAAATACATTGACAGTAATTAGGGGAATTCGTGTAGCTCAGATAACTGGATAAATAACTATAAAATGAGTTTATGGGAAAATGACAACATTATGTAAAACTATATATAGAGAGAGAGAGCAGAGCTGCAGGGGACCTGGATCCCCCTCTCTAACAGCAGCGGAATGTCTGCGCGATGAGCGCAGACCTCCCATGCTGCCGCCCGGCATGACCGCCGGGACTTCTATGATGACATACTCCGCTGCCCCGCTAGCCACCAGGGAGAATCCGGCAGCCAGGGGATGTCTGCACGATACGTGCAGACATCCTCCATGCTTCCCGACATGGCAGTCTATTATGACGGACCAGCTGTCCATCATAATATACTGTCGTGTCTGGCAGCATGGAGGATGTCTGCACATATCATGCAGACATCCCCTGGCTGCCCCCACTAGCCACCAGGGAACGAATCCAGGTGAGGGGGGGGGGGAGAGGAGACACAGACAAGGGGAGGGGGGAAGATACAGACAAGGGGGGGAGACACAGACAGGTAAGGGGAGGGAGGGGGAGACACAGACAAGGGGAGGGAGGGAGGGAGGGAGGGGGAAGAGAGAAAAGGGGAGGGGGGACAGAGAGAAAAGGGGAGGGGGGATAGATAGAGACAAGGGGGGGATAGAGAGAGACAAGGGGAGGGGGGAGACAGACAAGGGGAGGGGGGGAAAGATGAGGGAGGTGGAGAGAGAGAGAGAAGTTGGGGGGAGACAACGTTGGGGGGGATAGAGACAGCTGGGGGAAGGGGAGAGAAGCCGCATTGGCACATAAAAGGAAATAAAAACAAGAAATGCATTTGTATACCATAATATAATTTTTTTATTAAATATTAAAAAGCAATTTACATATATACAAGTTAAACTTTTTTTCCTATAGGGTAGTCTTATATTCAGGCTTTTAGTTTTTTTTCCTAAAGGAATATACAAAGTTTGGGGGGTCGTCTTATAATCAGGGTCGTCTTATAATCGAGCAAATACAGTATTTATATTAAACAGTAACATTTGATTAAATGTGTTTGTTAAACTCAATGAGCTTTATACAGCTTAGGCAATAGTTGAAATTACCTCAATGAGACCCATATAGAAGTAATGGATAAAATATAAATGTTTATATCATGTTTAGTTATTACACTATCTACATAGCAATTAACTTCCCATTCACAATTTATACCTGATGGAAACGTGATACCCAAGAAAACCTTCTATCTGTTAAGAAGTGCATGGATATCACCATCAGGTTTAGATAGTGGTATATTTTTTTATGATTTTACAAGCCTTGTCCCTGTTTTACAAAACATCACATTTGTTAAGCCGCAATGGCTTTTTGCACATAATACGTGTTTTTTTTTTTGTTTTTTTTTATTACCAAAAGTACAAAATACAGATTAGATAAAATTGGACGACATAGACATTTGACATTACATATAGATAGTACGTTCACCTGATTCTAGGACAATTTGTTAGGATGTTATAACTTTATTTTAAAAGTATATTTTTGTAACAATTACATATAAGTTTCTTTTGCCCTGAACGTCATAGACATACTTACATAAACATTTAATAACAACTGAGAGATGGTCTATCAACCTGGCTTATGTTGGCAAAGAGAAAAAGGAAAGAGAGGGGAGCTGGGGGCGGGGAGGGAGAGGTCTATTTTTTTTTTAATTGTTTTTTACCTTTACGGAATCAAAGAGTCACAGATACGATCGTCCAGGGGGGAATTCATCCTGATGAAGAGTTTGCTACTCAAGGCTAGTTTATATAGAACAACGGTTGGCATCCCTTTCTTAGTAACCAATCCTGCATTGGGGACCATTGAGCCTCAAATCTCTTGTTGTTCCTCGATTTAAACGAGAAACCGCTCTCCATATTATATTGGTATATTAATTGTGTATGGACTTGCGGCCAAGTTGGAGAAACCTAGTTATTACACTATCTACATTATCTACATAGCAATTAATTTCCCATTCACAATTTATATCTGATGGAAACGTGATACCCAAGAAAACCTCCTATCTTTTAAGAAGTGCATGGATATCACCATCAGGTATAGATAGTGGTATATTTTTTTATGATTTTACAAGCCTTGTCCCTGTTTTACAAAACATCACATTTGTTAAGCCGCAATGGCTTTTTGCACATAATACGTGTTTTTAACAATTTCCTCTCCTTTTTTTTCTTTGTAATTGTCACATATGCAGGGGAGGGCTGGCAGCCTTAGGCCTGGGGGGCAAATCCAGTCAAGTGGCCCATTGCACCATCGAATCGCCTCCCCATCCACGGCCATCTTTTCCTTGTTTTATAACGAATATTGCCAGGATTTTCCCCCACAATATGCCAGGATTTGCCATTTAATATGCTAGAATTTTCCCTTACAAAATGCCAGGATTATGCCCCTCAGTATGCCAGGATTATGCCCCTCAATATGCCAGGATTTAGACACCCAATATGCCAGGATTTTCTCCTCAATATGCCAAGATGATGCCCCCTCAATATGCCAGGATTTTCCCCTAAATATGCCAGGATTATGCCCCTCAAAATGCCAGGATTATGCCCCTCAATATGCCAGGATTATGCCCCTCAATATGCCAGGATTATGCCTCTCAATATGCCAGGATTTAGACACCCAATATGCCAGGATTTTCCCTTCAATATGCCAAGATGATGCCCCCTCAATATGCCAGGATTTTCCCCTCAATATGCCAGGATTATGCCCCTCAACATGCAAGGATTTAGACACCCAATATCCCAAAATTTGGGCACCCCCCCCCCCTACCCACGTTGCACACCTACGACATGACCCATAACCCACGTTGCACACCAGGACATGCCCCATCACCACATTTACATGCCTCCATCACCCCATTACATACACATTTCCAATATTATTTGCCATTAATATTCCCCAGCCAATTTGTCCCATAATATGCCAGTGTTATTCTGCAATTTAATATAACTCAGTAAATTTGCCCAATAATATTCCAAGGTTATCTGCAATTTAATATGCCCCTGCTAATTTGCCCAATATGCCAGTGTTAATTGCCATTTAATATTCCCCAGCCATTTTGCCCAATAATATGCCAGTCTTATTCTGCCATTTAATATGCCCCAGATGATTTGTCCAATAATATGCCAGTGTTATTCTGCCATTTAATATTCCCCAGCCAATTTGCCCAATAATATGCCAGTCTTATTTGCCATGTAATATGCCCCAGCCAATTTGCCCAATAATATGCCAGTCTTATTTGCCATGTAATATGCCCCAGCCAATTTGCCCAATAATATGCCAGTCTTATTTGCCATGTAATATGCCCCAGCCAATTTGCCCAATAATATGCCAGTGTTATTAGCCATGTAATATGCCCCAGCCAATTTGCCCAATAATATGCCAGTCTTATTTGCCATGTAATATGCCCCAGCCAATTTGCCCAATAATATGCCAGTCTTATTTGCCATGTAATATTCCCCAGCCAATTTGCCCAAAAATATGCCAGTGTTTTTTGCCCCCCCCTTACCTTTTTCCCTGGTGGCTAGTGGCAGGACTTCCCTGGTGGCTAGAGGCAGGACTTCCCTGGTGGCTAGTGGCTGGAGGACTTACCTGGTGGCTAGTGGCTGGAGGACTTACCTGGTGGCAGGCAGCATGGTCCCTCCATGCTGCCTGTTCGGCCTCCCGGCGGTTGTACCGACAGGTCACGTGATCGGCGCCCGTCTGACGTCAGAGCGCCGATCACGTGACTGTCGGCACTTCCGTGTCGGCACACTGCACGGGGAGCCGAACAGGCAGCACGGAGGTTTCTCTGTGCTGCCTGTTCGGCTCCCCGTGCAGCTTTGCAGGCAGAGCGGAGGTGAGAGGGGATCTTCCGATCCCTTCTCACCTCAGTCTCTGCCTGCAAGCGCGTTTTTTTTTTTTTTTTTTAAAACACCGGCCCAGCGGCCGTGTTTTACATAGTTTAGGGCGGCCTGGGGGGCAATTGCCACCCTGCCCCCCGGCCCAGCCCGCCCCTGCACATATGTCTAGGCGAAGTTTTTGGTAGCTGACTGCTAAATACAATTATGCAAATAGCATTGTAGTCAGCAGTTCCTACCTTCATGGATCCCAAAGGGTGGTTTTATTTTGCAAATTGTACATTTTATGGCTTAATCCAGGGGTCCACAACCCCCGGTCCACGGCCTCTGTTTAGCGGGGCCACGTGCTGTAAAGGAAGGGTTTTGTGCCTAGTGGCTTCAATAAAATAAAAAAAAATGTGACCGGATTGACCTTGCTTTACATCCGGTGGCTGTGTTTCCCTCCTCCGTGCAGGAGGGAAGACTGCAAGGAGGAGACTACCAGGGACACAGAGCAAAAAGGAGGGGGGAGGGTGGCTTATTGAGTGGCTAAATACTGACTTACTGAAAGGGTAAATACTGGCATACTGAGTGGCAAAATACTGACTTATTGAATGGCTAAATACTGTTATATTGAGTGGCTAAATACTGACTTACTGAATGGCTAAATACTGGCATATTGAATGGCTAAATACTAACTTACTGAATGGCTAAATACTGACTTAATGAATGGCTAAATACTGGTATACGGAATGGCTAAATACTGGAATACTGAGTAGCAAAATACTGGCATACTGAGTGACTAAATACTGGCATATTGAGTGGCTAAATACTGGCATATTGAGTGGCAAAATATTGGCATATTGAGTGGCTAAATACTGGCAGATTGAGTGGCCAAATACTGGCATACTGAGTGATAAAATACTGGCATACTGAATGGCTAAATACTTGCATATTAAATGGCTAAATACTGGCAGATTGAATGGCTAAATACTGGCATACTGAGTGTTTAAATACTGGAATACTGAGTGGAAAAATACTGGCTTATTGAGTGGTAAATTACTGGCTTATTGAGTGGAAAAATACTGCTATATTGAGTGGCTAAATACTGGCATACTGAGTGGCAAAATACTGGCATATTGAATGGCTAAATACTGGCATATTGAGTAGCTAAATGCTGGCTTATTGAGTAGCTAAATAGGCCGAAGCTGGGGCCTGTAGTAAGATCTATCCGCGACCGCGATTGTGAGGTATGCCGAAACCAGGGCCTAAAGTTTCTGCAAGCCCAGGATGCATCCTCCAGAGATTACCCCAATCAAGTGGGATTTACACCTGTAGGAGGGAGGTAAACTCTGCCTCCCCTATCACCAAACCTCCCATGGACTCCAAGCACAGAGACACAGAGGTATGTGCTAGAAAAGCACACCCCTCTAACATCCAATCAAGTAAGGAGCTTGTCCCACAGAGGGGAGGAGTGGAGACCACAGCACTATTAAAACCCTTCAAACTGTTACCACAGTGCTCCAGTGTTCCCGAGCTTTGGTTTCTGTTTGTCCTTGGACTTCAGTCTAAAGTTTCCCCTTTGTTGCTGTGTTGCAGTATCTCTAATAGATTTCCTGTTACCTGACATTTGGCTTGTCTCCTGGATTACCCTGTTTGCCTGAACCCTGACCCACGCTTGGATTATTCTACTACTCTTTGACCGCTGCCTGCCCTGATCTATTGGACTGTTCCTGACTTCGCTTTTTGGATTATCCTTTTATTATTTTGTGGCACTCTGGTGCTCCTATCCTTACCAGGGTGCTCTGCCTATATACACCCGTGGACCACCTGGTAAGGGTTACCAGCAAGAGATAGCATCCCATGCTCTGTACTCCAAAAACCTCAACGCTGACAGGCCAACTATTTCACGTATTGTATGGGGGCCATGGGCATTTTGCTAGCCCATGGCCCCAGGGGGGACATATATTTTAATTTAATGGCCACATACATTTTTATATTAAAGGGAGCAAAATATCCCCAAATAAAATCAGGGTTCTGACACCGCTAATATTAAACAGGGCTAGGAACTGGAAAAACACTTCAAATTCAACCTCCTATAATTAAAAAATATATATATATTTTCAATTTGCCTTCCTTAGGCTATAATAGGAGACGAAGAGCTGCCAACCAGCTGGTAATTCACCAGCAGGCCCAGTTAACATTGAAGATATTTGAAGAAGTGGTGGAAACACTTGGCAGGAGGCTAAGCAGCAGGTGAGGGCTGACATAATTTGGCCTGGTGGGCGCAAGAAAGAAGGGAAAAGAAAGACATTGGTGCACTAAGCTTGTCCCAGGCTAAAATAATATACATGTGTAACTAACAAATAGGTGCGCACTGCAAATGCAGTGTAATTGTACATATTGTATTCCATATTTATCTAAACAGCAATTCTTACAAATGGCTTACAAGAGAGTTTATACATTAGTAGATGATTTAGAAAATATATGATATATTTCTATATCATCTTCTAATGTATGTGGGGGTCTGTACAACTGTCAATTAAATTTAACCATTCCTTTGCCAGTTAGTCTCGCTGTTCTGATTAAATATCACTGAGCATCAGTCTGGAGGAGTAATAACTCTCTCTGCTGTCATTAAACTGTCTCTGCATTGATTGTCTCCCACTAACATATCTGCTATGATTACCTGAGTCAGTCCTTAGGAATCACCTATGTCATGCACAAGTGGTTGATGGAATAGTGCTAACTAGGTGAATCATGAGTATGGGCAGGGTTTCCACCTTTTCATAAAAAAAATACCGGCCTTGGTACTGTCTCCATAGACTTAACATTGGCCTGATGTCAATTTTTTACCGGCCTGCCGGTAAAATACCGGCCAGGTGGCAACCCTAGTCCTGGGTTCCTGGATTTCGAACCATCTACTATTATATGGGAGATGTAATGGTGGATCAGCTCCTGCCACCGATTGTAGGAGACTTGTAAAGATGGACAACCTCCAGTGGCCCAATCGGTCCAACTTTCTTTAGCCATCAGTGCCTTGGTGGTCTACTTACAATCGCAACAGTATTTTTGATGGCATTTATGTCTTTGTGGTGCTGGCCCACCACATTCATCTTCTACTCAATTTGCTGCCGAACTCTTCTTGGAAGTAGTCTAGCTGCTGGCAAAATGTAGCGGATTTCCTGGTCCTTTACAGTGCTTTTTTCATGTTTTGTAGGTGGGTATCTGTTTTCTGATTGGGTGAAAGCTCTGCCGAACCAGCAATTGGTTTGCTTTTTTAATTATGTAATTTTACACATATTTCCTTTGGTTTTTTTCATGTTAACAGCTGTGTTGTTTAACCATGCTTGTACAATAATAACTGTGATGAACTGTAACTGTCCGTTAATTCTGGGAATTCTGCGATATTTCTGTTGCCTCGACCCACACCCTTCTCCATAAGAGCTTATTCCCATGTTTTATTCCCTTCCTCAGAATCGTGCCTTAGTGAATGCTTTCAATAAAGGTTAAGCCCGGTCGCTGGGTAAGTTCTGTAAAGTTTTAACTGTCTGGCTTGGTGAGGATTGGCCAAGGGTTTAAATCTCCCTCCATGTTAGGAGCACATAACTTTCACTCCTAAATTGATTAGTTGCTAAGTTAAGGGACCAAATTCAAACAGGCACCTGTGAATCTGAGCCCTAGTCCATTTCTCAGAGTCTCATTGGTCCCTACTACACTGGCCTAAATGGGATTAGAATTCACTATTGTGTGGAGATAATCCGTTTAAGTTTTCTATTGTTCAGTCAGCTGTTATCCTGATCTGTAAAAGTATAAATATACTGACTGTACTGTAATAAAGTGTACTTGTTTTGTTGTTCAAGAGAAGCGTGTCTGTGGATTAATTGTGAATACACATACCATGCTGTATGCTTCTACTTTATTTATAACAATGCCTATGGCAACATACATGTTTAACTCAAATAGAAATATATATATAAAAATGATATGTACTTACTTTGAGAAAAACATTCATTAAAGCAGATAGCCAAGAACAGAGTTCCCAGAAGAACCTTCATTGTCTCCATATTCAAAAGTTCACCGTCTGTATGGATTGCACAATTGTAGCATGATTATATTTAACAACACCAATATTATAAGTTCAATTAACTCTTAATTAGTTATAAACCTATAATTGTCAAAATCCAGAAGATCTGTATACATGGCTTATTCTTCTAGGTTGGCTAAAGTGAAATTAGCATAAAAGTCCTCTCACCTCAAAGCCTTCAACCAGATGTTAAGGGACATCATTAATGCTTGATAATAGGTGTAGCAATAGAATTGCCACAATGACCAGTTTTTACAAAAACCAAATACATTCTACATGATGTTGGTTAACATTAGAAATGGTTCACAGTATATGGAATTCATATGTTGTCACAGAGAAATCAATCCATTTAAGAATCGGTACAGCCTCATGGTTTATGACTGGTTAGAAGAGGCTGTGGTTCACCTGGGAATATTTTGACTGTCCAAAAGCCAGGTGCTAATACTATTATAAATTTAATGCTATTCCTTTTTTTCTACCTTGAAGGAATGAAGGCATGAGTTGACCTCACTGAGAACCTACAACCATGAGAACTGTTGACTCTCATGTGGAACATTTGCCCACTGCACTATCTCATCAGATCTTTTTGATAACTCACTTGGAAGAATATAGAAGTCACATTTCTGATTTAACAATGTGGTTGTATCTGGCTTTAGAAACATTCACCAGCTGTTCTTTAGCTTTGACTGCTTGGGAGAATGATGCTCTCATGCCCTTTTGTCACAATCCAACTCAACTTTCCTAAAGGCCTTCTAAATATCCCTCTATATACTTGTATATAAATGGTGCATTTTATCTTTAGAACCTAAGTCTTACCTTTCTCAGTCTGCCTCCTTTACTGCCTTCCCCAGCAGTTCTGGAGCTTAGACTGTGAAGTAAAGATTTTGAGGTAAGTTTCAGGCTAGTGACTGATTATATTGAGAATTAGACAGGCTACTATACATATGATAACCATAGTAATGAAACTTGCTTAAATATGTAAAGAAAAACAACACCCAATAATATAGGCACATTTATCTCAACTATATACATGCATTAATGTGAGTTGCATGCTCTTTTACTGGTAATTTGGCATCAGCACTAAACCAAGTGTGCAGTTCATTGTTAATATTTTAATATGTAATTGGGACAGACTGTTACATTCCACAAAACATTTATTCTGCAATCTCTCTGCTAGAACTACTGCTTGATTTGATTTTATATATTATTTTATTTTGTTTGTGAAAGGCCATTTATTTCTGTTGTATGTAATTTGTAAAAAGATATCCTATAGCCTGCAACCATAGGTCTTTACTAGTGATATCCGTGTATGTCAGTCAAGTAAGCAGGGAAAATAAAAATGTTGGTGTGCTAAGCTAGTCACCGGCTCAAATGCTATAACTGTTCAAAATAAAGGTTACCAAACAGGTGTGCATGCTGAAAATACAGTGTGATTGTCCAAAGCAACATTTGGCTCACCCGCCACATCAAGGCACACTCTCTATAGAGTGAGAAACTACATGTGATTTCTGTGAACAAACGATCACCACCAGTGGCATCACAAGGGGGGTGCAGTACACACTGGGTATTGGGGAAGGAGGGAGGAGGGTGGTATATTATTGGGAAAACTAACACTGGCATATTAATGGGCAAATTTACTGTGGCATATTAATGGGAAAACTAACAGTGGCAAATTAATGGGCAAATTGGCTGTGGCACATTAATGAACAAACTAACTGTGGCATATTAATGGGAAAATTGGCTGTAGCATAATGGTCAAACTGGCTGTGGTATATTGATGGGCAAATTGGCTGTGGCATGTTTCTGGGCAAGCTGGCTGTGGCATATTTATGGGCAAATTGACTGTGACATATAAATGGGCAAATTGGCTGTGGCATATTAAAGGGTAAACTAGCATTGACATATTAATGGGCAAACTAACACTGGAATATTAATGGACAAACTATCAGTTGCATATTAATGGAAAAAATAACACTGGCATATTAGTGGGCAAACTGACTGTGGCATATTTATGGCCAAATTGGCTATGGCATATTTATGGGCACTTTGTGACACATTAATGGACACATTTTCTGTGACATATTAATGGGCAAATTAAAACTGGCATAATAATTAACACTCTATCAGTGGCATATTAATGGGCAAATTAAAACTGGCATAATAATTAACACTCTATCTGTGGCATATTAATGGACAAACTAACACTGGTATACTAGTAGGCAAACTGGCTGTGGCATATTAATGAGCAAACTAACTTTGGCATATTAATGGGCACACTAACAGTGGCATATTAATGGGCAAATTGGCTGTGGCATATTCATGGGCAAAAAAACAGTGGCATATTCATGGGAAAACTGGCTGTGGCATATTTAGGAGAAAATTGGCTGTGGCATTGTAATGGGTAAACTAACAGTGGTATATTAATGGGCAAACTGACAGTGGTATTTTAATGGGCAAACTGTGTGTAGCATATCATGGGCAAATTCACTGTGGCATAATGGAACACTGCCTGTGGCATTTTAATAGCCAAATTGGCTGTGGCATATTTTTGAGCAAACTGGCTGTGGCATATTTATGGACAAATTGACTGTGACATATTAATGGGCAAATTGACGGTGGCATATTAATCAGCAAACAAACACTGCCATATTAATCGGCAAACTTACACTGGCATATTAATGGATAAACTATCAGTTACATATTAATGTGAAAACTAACACTGGCATATTAATGGGCAAACTGACTGTGGCATATTAATGTACAAACTAATTGTGGCATATAAATGGGCAAATTGGCTGTGACATATTCATGGGCAGATTTGTTGTGGCACATTAATGGGCAAACTAACACCAGCATATTAATGAGCAAACTGGCTGTCGAATATTAATGGGCAAACTAACACTGGCCTATTAATGGGCAAACTAACAGTGGCATATTAATAAACAAACTAACACTGCCATGTTAGTGGGCAAAATGGCTGTGGCACATTAATGGGCAAACTATCTTTGGCATAATAACAGGAAAACTGGATGTGGCATATTAATGGGCAAATTAACAGTGGCATATTAATGAACAAACTAACACTGCCATGTTAATGGGCAAAATGGCTGTGGCGAATTAATGAGCAAACTAACTTTGGCATATTAACAGGCAAACTGGCTGTGGCATATTAATGGGCAAATTGACTATGGTATATTCATGGGCAAACAAACAGTGTCATATTAATGGACAAACTGACACTGGCATATTAGTGGGCAAACTGGTGTGTCATATTAATGAGAAAACTGACTGTGGCAAATTTTTGGCCAAACTAACACTGGCATATAAATGGGCAAACTGGCTGTGGCATATTAGTGGGCAAACACACAGTGGCATATGAATGGGCAAACTAACACTGGCGTATTAGTGGGCAAACTGGCTGTGGCATATTAATGAGCAAACAAATTGTGGCATATTAATGGGCAAACTGGTGGAGGCATATTAATGGGCAAACTAACAGTGGCATATTAATGGACAAATTAACACTGGCATATTAGTGGGCAAACTGGCTGTTGCATATTAATGGCTAAATTGGCTGTGGTATATTAATTGGCAAACAAACACTGGCATATTAATGGGCAAACTAACACTGGTATTTAAATGGACAAACGATCAGTGGAATATTAATGGGCAATCTAACACTGGCATATTAGTGGAAAAACTTAGCTTTGGTATATTAATGAACAAACTAACTGTGGCATATTAATGAGCAAACTGACTGTTGCAAATTTATGGGCACATTTTCTGTGACATATTAATGGGCAAATAGGCTTTGGCATAGTAATGGGAAAATTAACAGTTGCATATTAGTGGGAAAACTAACAGTGGCATTGTAATGGGCAAACTAGCTGTGGTATATTATTTGGTGAATTGGCATATTTATGGTCAAATTGGCTGAGACATATTAATGTGCAAACTAAAAACATCAAGGCATACTCTCTATAGGGTGAGAAACTACATGTGATTGCAGTGATCAACTGATCACCACCAGTGGCGTCACAAGGGGGGTGCGGTACACATTGGGTATTGGGGAAGGAAGGGGGTATATTAATGGGAAAAATAACACTGCCATATAAATGGACAAACTAATACTGACATATTAGTGGGCAAACTGGCTGTGGCATGTTAATGGGCAAACTAACACTGGCATATTCATGTGCAAACTGTCAGTGGCATATTAATGGACAAACTATCAGTGGTGTATAATTGGGCAAACTGGATGTGGCATATTAATGGACAAACTAACAGTGGCATATTAATGAGCAAATTGGCTGTGGCATACTAATTCGGAAACTAACAGTGGTATATTTTAATGGACAAACTAACAGTGGCATATTTTCATGGGCACCTTGCTGGTAAATATTTGAATGAGCAAACTTATAATTAAGGGGCTCCCGTGTGGCATAATTAATGGGGCTCTTGTGTGTGGCATATTTATGAAGCTCTTGTGTGTGGCATAATTAAGGGACTCTTGTGTGTGTATTAATTAATAAGGTTCCTGTGTGTGGCATTATTAAGGGAGCTCCTGTGTGTGGCATAGTTTATGGGTTCCTGTGTGTGGCATTGTTAATGAGCTCCTGTATGTTGCATAATAATGGAGCTCCTGTATGGTATATTTTAATAAGGCATCTTACTGGAATTACTAAAGAATCTGTTTGGCATGGTATTGGAGGAAATCCAGGTGGGTGACACCATGAGTTACCACACAAACCCTAGTGATGCCTCTGATCACTGTGATCACATGGCGGGAAACCCGCGATCAGGTCCAGGAACATTGCCTCATTGCACGCCAGAGTCCTGGACCCATTACAGCATTACAGAGCACCTGGTGGTGTGCACGGAGCACACCACCATTTACCTACATGACGAGTTTACTCGTCATAAGGTCCTGAACAGCACAGTCAAGATAAGGTCACGAAGAGCTGGGCCGATCCTGGGCGGGTGCGAGGGGTGCACCACACCCAGGTGCACGGGAGGAGAGGCGCTGCCACAGGCAGCTCCCTCCCCAGAACCTACTCCCCGAGGTGGGGGCCGCAGGTGAGCGCCTGCGGTCACCGCACCTCCAGCTTACACTGACCACAGCGCGACGGGTGCAAGCTCTGCCCCGTCGTGCTGTGAGGTGGGCGGCGCTCCGGATGTCAGAGGACATCGGCAGGAGATCCTAGGTGCCGGTGTTCTCCCTAGGCAGGCGCTGCTGAAAAAGTCCTCCTCCCTGCAAATATAGGTAATAAAGCAGGGAGGGGGACCAATCATCATAAAGGTTTTTTTGGGGGGGAGAAGGGGGTTAAAAAAATTAATGTATGTGTGGAATTGTGTGTGTGAGTGTGTGTTCCAGTGTGTATAAGTGTGTGTGTGTGTGTGTGTCAATGTGTATATGTGTGTGTGTGCCAGTGTGTATAAATGTGTGTGTCAATGTGTATGAGTGTGTGTGCGTCAATGTGTATAAGTGTGTGTGTGTCAATGTGTATAAGTGTGTGTGTGTGTGTGTCAATGTGTATAAGGGTGTGTGTGTGTCAATGTGTATAAGTGTGTGTGTCAATGTGTATAATTGTGTCTGTGTGTCAATGTATATAAGTGTGTGTGTGTGTGTGTGTGTGTGTGTGTCAATGTATGTGAGTATAAGTGTGTGTGTCAATGTATGTGAGTATAAGTGTGTGTGTCAATGTATGTGTGTATAAGTGTGTGTGTGTCAATGGGTATTAGTGTGTGTGCCAGTGTGTATAAGTGTGTGTGTGCCTGTGTGTATAAGTGTGTGTGTGTCTGTGTGTATAAGTGTGATTGTGTCAATGTGTATAAGTATGTGTGTGTCAGTGTGTATAAGTGTGGTGTGTACATAAGTGTCTGTGTAAGTGTATCCTGTGTGTAAGGGTGGCTGTGTCTATTTATGTGTGACTGTGTGTAGGTGTGCACTTGCCCAGGGCCACTGGTTAACTGGGGTCCCCGCTGGCCCCAACACGGTCCCGTTGCGCATGTCACTGTGTCACATGGAGGGCAGCAGGCATCATCCAGCCGGAGTCTAGTACCCCACTTCCTGCACTCAGCGTGCTTAGAGGGAAGACTGTTCAGATGAGACAGCCTGGGGACACGAGAGAGCAGCAAGGTGAGTACTTGGGAAGGTGGGAGAGGAGATAATGCTTTTATTGGGTAAACTAACAGTGGCATATTAATGGACAACTAACAGTGGAATATTAATGGGCAACCTGTGGCATATTTTGGTTGGTACCCGATGGGCTCATTTTAATTGTCAAAGTGATGCTGTGGGATCTTCTGTGGGTCAAAATAACATGAACTATGGGGCAAAGTGGTACTGGGGCATGTGCTAGAGACCCTAGGTACACCTCTGCAAATATGCTGCCCATGTGCTGCTTTGCTGCCCCTCAGAGCCGGCTATGCAGACCGGTGCCCTGTTTCCCCTTAGACCTCAGTCAGCTCTTTCTGAGAGATGACAAAAATATGAAGGACCCAGCACTCAAAATGGTTTAGTGGAGGTGTTTATTCAGCATGCAGACGACATTTCAACCCTTTCAAGCTATAAAAAAAAACCCCTGTGAGGGTTGAAATGTCGCCTTCGTGCTGAATAAACACCTCCACTAAACCATTTTGAGTGCTGGGCAGAGGCGTCGTTAGGGGGGGGCTACTGGGGCTGGAGCCCCGAGTCTCCTGACCATAGCCCCGAGTCTGTGAAGCTTCCCCTGCTTCCTGCTCTGTCACTATGATAACCCCGCCCCCAACCCATGTGACCGGCAGGAACCCACGTGTCCTCCCTCACAGCACAGACCACGAGGGATGCTGTGCTGCTGTGGAGAGGCTGGTCTCTGCTCTCTGCTCCAGGGGCTGCAGAAAAGCCCCCTCTATGACCTGCCACTTACCTCCCATCCAGGAACAGGCTGCACAAGGTAGGATCTCCATGTATTTTTATATAAATATCACCAACAGGTGAGTACTGGGGAAGGGGGTGGAGGGAGGGTGACATTAATGGGCAGAATAACACTGGCAAATGATGTCTGAATTAACCCTGGCAAATGATGTCTGAATTAACCCTGGCAAATGATGTCTGAATTAACCCTGGCAAATGATATATGAATTAACCCTGGCAAATGATGTATGAATTAACCCTGGCAAATGATGGATAAATTAACCCTGGCAAATGATGGATAAATTAACCCTGGCAAATGATGGATAAATTAACCCTGGCAAATGATGTCTGAATTAACCCTGGCAAATGATGTCTGAATTAACCCTGGCAAATGATGGATAAATTAACCCTGGCAAATGATGTCTGAATGAACCCTGGCAAATGATGTCTGAATTAACCCTGGCAAATGATGGATAAATTAACCCTGGCAAATGATGTCTGAATTAACCCTGGCAAATGGTGGGGAAATAACCCTGGCAAATGGTGGGGAAATTAACCCTGGCAAATGATGGAGAAATTAACCCTGACAAATGATGGTTAGTGATGGTCTGTGCGGAACGGAAATGCCCCCTTCCCTGCAATGAGATATAGCAGCAGGGAGGGGGGACATATTGAACAACATTTTTTTTATTTTTTTTTAAATACACCACTTGTATGATTATGTGACAGACTTGATGTATGTATGAGTGTATGTGGCAGACTGTATGTGTGTGTATGTATGAGAGTATGTGACAGACTGTATGTATGTGACAGACTGTATGTATGTATGTGATAGACTATGTATGAGTGTGTGTGTCTATGTGACAGATTGTATGTATGTATGTATCTGTGTGACAGACTATGTATGAGTGTGTGTCTGTGACAGACTGTATGTATGAGTGTGTCTCTGTGACAGACTGTATGTATGTATGATTGTGTCTCTGTGACAGACTGTATGTATGAGTGTGTCTCTGTGACAGACTGTATGTATGTGTGTGTATCTGACACTGTATGAGTGTGTGTCTATGTGACAGACTGTATGTATGAGTGTGTCTCTGTGACAGACTGTATGTATGTATGATTGTGTCTCTGTGACAGACTGTATGTATGAGTGTGTCTCTATGACAGACTGTATGTATGTGTGTGTATCTGACACTGTATGAGTGTGTGTCTATGTGACAGACTGTATGTATGAGTGTATGTGACAGACTGTATGTATGAGTGTATGTGACAGACTATGTATGCATGTACGAGTGAATGTGACAGACTGTTTGTATGTATGAGTGTGTGTGTCTATGTGACTGACTGCATGTATGAGTGTGTATGTGTGTCTGTATATGACTGCATGTGATTGAGTGTATGTGCTGTTGTCTGGCTCCTAGATTTTTTACTGGCTCCTAAAACTCAGTTAATTTCGTCAAGCCCTGGCATAAATGCAACTAGTTATATACATCTATTTGGGGTCTACCTCAAGCTTTTGAAAAGGCTGGAAATATTTAATATTTTACAGGTTTTGTTTTGTGATTATAAACGTAATATTTTTTTGCTGCGAGGGTGGTGGGTGCATGGAATAGCCTTCCAGTAGAAGTGGTAGAGGTTAATACAGCGAAGAAGTTTAAGCATGCATGGGATAGGTATAAGGTTATCCTAGATATTAGGATATTTAAGACTGACCACACCTGTACCTATGCATCCTATACCTTTATCTTATATCTATACCTTTACCTATGCATTATTATACCTGTATCTTATATCTGTACCTGTGCATCCTGCACCTGTGTCTGTCCTAATAGCTTATATCCATACCTATGGATCCTGTACCTGTCCATTTAGCCTAAATCTGTACCTATGCATCCTGTATCTTTATCTATATATGCATCTGTATCATATATGTACTCATGCATCATCATGTACCCATATCTATCTACATCTATCCTATATCTCTACCTATGCATTCTGTACCTCTGTCTGTCTACCTATCGATCATGAGACATCATTGTATTTTAAGTATTATTAAAGCTGTGGGCTATAGCCCCAGATCATTTTTGAGCCTAGCAACGCCCCTGGTGCTGGGTCCTTCATATTTTTGTCTTCTACGTTTGGAGATTTGGGAAGCATCTCGGGACCTCAGCACCTCACAAAAATCTGAGTGTGGATCTGAATCTACTTTATTTTACAATTCTTTCTGAGAGATGGACATGAGGGTATGGGGAGAGAGAAACGTGAGTGACTGACATGGTAAGCATGGTGGAACTACGTATCGCTCATTGTGTACTTGTTTTCCAATGATGCTCGCCTAATGAGAGACTTTGGCTGATTGGGAACGGTAGTTAAAATTCATTCAGCTAGCCATCAAAAAGTCTTCCATGTTGCTGGCTGAGCATCATAGAAATAAATAAAACCACTACACAGTATTATGGCAAAATATATATCTTTATTTAAAATAAAAGTTTGTGTTGGTCCTTTACATCAAAATAAAGTTTGTGCTCTCCTCCCCCTCTCCCCAATAATGAAATGGGCGTGTCAGAAACATACGTGTCTAAAGGGGAGGAGTTCATAATATAGCCACACCCACCGGGGGGCGCCCCAAAAAAAAACCTGCACCCAGGCGCCCATTACCCTAGGATCGGCCCTGACGAAGAGGTTAAGGAAAAAATCTCACTGCTTGTTTAATCCTCATTATGCCAGACACATAGCACCATAGAAATATTTTATATGTTCAGAAGAGGTCATTGCATTTTTAAAGAACACCGTTTAAAGATAGGACACATACAACGGGACATGGAGATTTATATTTGCTCCTTATGCATAAGCACCTGTTGAAACAGCCAGTCCTAGATACCGGATAAATACAATTTTTTATTGCAGTCCCATTGAACTCTACATGGACAGAGGTCAAGATTGCCCCTCAAAATCTAAATGTACCACGCAAAGCTAAACTGTTGGGAATAATGCATTGAATAGTCACAAATATTTTTAGATAAGTCCTGTAAGATGTAAGGAAAAAGAAACAGATCACTTATCACTTTTCCTATACCTAAAAATTGCAAATAAAGTATAGCAGAATTATTGATGTTGCTATGGCAACAGCCCTAGATTTCTCCCCAAGCCCTCTTTCTCCCCATAGAGCTGACTTAATAATATCCACTGCATTCTAAGCATTTGAAACAGCTGATTCTAAATTAATCACAGCACTTTTTCAGAGGGGAGCAAGAAAACTGCTGCACAAGAAATCAGCCTACCTCCTGTGTACTTCCTATCACTAGTGTACTAATGTAGAGCAGCCTATGAAATTATTTTCAATGAAAAAATATGTGAGAACTACAATTTGTACCAATAAGTACATTTGATATATATTAAAATCATGTAGAACTTAGAGAAAATAAACTAAGTGGAACTACCCATTTAATGAATGTGTACACATACAACATACAGTTGTGCCATTTTAGATCACCTTTTTTCACAAAATGCTATTTTGAGATTTTCGAAACTGTACAAAAAGTGATAACGAAGAAAAATATTTCAACAAATTCACAGTTATGCTCCTTTTTTTGTAGGTATAAAACTCATTCAAACAGCTTTATACATACCATACCAGTTACAGGATCAAACAGCTGACAAAAAGGATCCAGACATAAAGGCTTGTGTACAAAGTCAAAATCGAGGGCACAGTTTTAAAAGTGCAGCAGTCACCATGGAAACCAATGCAGTTTATTACTAATCGATGAACTGTAGTTGAAATAAGGTGAGTTGAACATTTCATCTCACCATTTGAACCATACCTTGAGTCGGAACAAACCTGGTGAGCGTCCCCGCCTAAGCAAACTCACCAGGATTGTCCCTGCATGATGTATTGCTAAATTTAGAATGTTATTCAAACTTCAACGTCACATGTTTAAATCCCACCTGGGTCAACTTAGTCCTTCAACATTCCAAGGTCAATAAATGAGTACCATTGATTGGATAATATTAGCATCTGTTATTCAGCTGCCAATTTGTTTTTGTTTTTTGAAAGCTTGAGTACCATTGGGAGAAAGGAACACTAGAAGCACTAGTTATTATTATAAAGTTAAATTGCATAATAAAAAAATGTTGCAGTAGTGTCCCTTTAAACCCAACATATAGGTCATGTGTGTACTTTGCTCTTAATTGTTTTAGGTGAAAAAACTATTCAAATGTAAACAATATAACAAAGTATATTTTTAACAAAGAAAGTGCAAATATTAATTCAACATTTTGGGTTTCTTATGAATCAAAATGGATTCTAAAGATTAAGCTCCTAACTAATAATAATAAGATGTACATACCTCTTGTCTTAAACACATATAAATATTCACTAAACCTCAGCATTATTATTATTAGACAGGTTTTAATTAGTTTACAATATAATGCTATTACACAGGTGAAATTAAAGTAAACTATTAAAAACATGGCATTGTAGAAATATTTAGCTTTATTTTTAATAAAATAAACAATATTCATTGCATCTGGAGATTTAAATCATTAAATGTAGCCAACAGTGATATTCAGGCTTAATGACATGACAGGTTAAAATTAGGAAAGTCTTTTCATAAAATACTTTATTGTCTCTGTTGTGGTTTTTGTAACAGAAAAAAATTAAAAACATTTGCTGTCTTAAGCCTGTAAACTGAATTTAGAAAACATCTTACAGTATGCCTTAAAGTGCAATCAAGAAAATTACTTTTATATTCTTCAGACTTTGCTATTCATAGTTTTTCTTTTCCTTTGTAAACTAAAAAGATTTCTTTAATATTTTTATGGATTTTTCCAATAATCCATTCTTTTTTATTATTGCTTACCTTCTGATGTCAGTATCACCTGTCACTTCACATATGTAGTGGAAGATTAAAGCAGGGCTTTGCAGAACTATTTTGTGCATGTAATGGGAGTGGGAGAATTTGCACCAATCAGAAGGTAAAGAATAACCTAATGACCCCACCCAAAAATACCAGAATTAAAACACATTGCATTGTAATGTTCTTAGTGCTATCAGTATGGTTGGTCAGATCCTCCAGAAGAGAAAAAAATATTCTACTTTTGCAAATGTGTCATATTTCATACAGTAAACAAAAGCTATTTCACTCTATTATTGTCACAGAGAGTGCTCACATAGTTATGTACACAGTGTATATAAATGTGCATAACATGCAACAATAGGTGATCACAAGTTTCGGGGTCTACCCGGATTTCCAGCCATATTTGGTTCAGGGAACTTGGGACTGGGGAGTCCAAATTCGGCTAAAAAGTTTTTTTTCAAAATTGATTGTGTAAAAAAAAAATGAAAATGAACTAATATTAAACAATATTAAACAAAATAATATATTAATGTTATAGATTGGATTATACCATATATAACATAAAAAACATTAAGAATTAAAGGACAAATGTTAATAGTGATAAGCAGACAAAAATACCAGATAAATAAAGAAAGCAGCTCAAATTACAGACTAGAGGGGTAACCCAATTACCACACCCTTTAAACGAACAAATGCAAATTAAAGTGTCTGGAGCACTAAAAAAAATAGTGAAAAATATATAAATAAATTGTGTTGCAATCAAATTAATTGTTGCATCAAAAAGTGTTGCAATCAAATTATACTCTTCAACCAGATTTTTTTCCAAGATCTTTCTAAAGTAAACTTGGAATGACAATCAAATATGCAAAACAAAAATGGAAAAAAGAGTGCTCTCTGTGGAAAATAGCAGCAATTTATTTAAACACACTAACAAATTAAAGGGACACTAGCACTTACATAAGATGTAACTAGATAACCTGGTTGTTTAAAAAGAACACATGTATAAATCATATGCCACTGTTTTTTGTATGTATGATTGAATTCATTGCATATAAAAGTAAAAATATTTTTCCCATGATGCAACATCGTCCAAAATTTTCCAGCCAGTCTCACTTTACAACTGTGGCAAAAGCCTGCATGATGATGTCATAAGGTACTCCTCTGCTCTCTTACTGTTCCTGTGTATTATAGTGGGCAGGACTAGGTAGCTGTGTAAAACTTGTTTTACCTGCCTTCCAACAAAAAGAGAGGAGATGAACCTGATCATACAGACTTCATTTATTAATAATAAATATCATACTATGGCATATTTAAAAAATTACCATGTTGTATAGATTGCTGCTTTAACACCATTCAGTCGATGAATACAAATAGCATTTATAGTCTTTGTTTTTGTTGTTATATCTATGTTATATATTATACCTGAGTTTTAAAGCAATATTAAATATTTTTTATTAAACATTCTTATGCCTAAATAAGTTGTGAACGCTCATTCCAATCTATACCCAAACTATCTTCCATCTCTGGTATCAGGGACAACCTGTTTCAGTCCTTTTCTTCCCTGTCTCTATTCTTTCCTGTTCTATCCAGCATTCCCCTTTTCTTTCACTTGCCTTAGGCTCAGTCTTCTATTTAATCTCTTAAAATAATTACCATGTCAATGAACAATTATATTTTCATTAATAAACTCATACGTATTGAATGCTTTGTGAGTCCACTAAATTAGGTGTGGTTAGATCTCACTCTATTTATAGTGTGCCTTGATGTTATGCTTTTTGCCAATGTATTTAACTAAAAATCTCATTTATATTATGTTTATACAGTTGTTGCCAAATGTATTTGGTCTGTCAAAGGTTTTATGATGATGTTTGTTCATCCTTCCAAAAAACACAACAAACGTTACACATGAGTTGTGGATAATACACACTGTTGGGATACCAGTATAATACATATATTAATACGCACACATTCATATGTACTACAGCTTTAACTGCAATTCTCCTGGTGCCTTAGCTATTACTGAATGCATGTTTAGATATTAATACCTGAAATGTCCTGCTTGCCCACTCTCTCTATAGCTAACATGTTCTGAGTAGATACAGTTATGTATCCACATTTACAGCTTCTTCATGTGTGGAAACCATTTAACATGTGCAGTCACATGCGACATTGCCTATGTGTACAGTCCTAGCTAGCCTTCACACAGCTATCCACTAACTTCTGGCTGACAATTTTTTTAAAGTTTGTTTTTTTTCTTAGCTTGCTGCTAATCCTACTCTGAAATGGTCTTGGCAAGTGTTCACTATTTATACTAACATTTCTCAACACTGATTGGCTGTAACTTGATTGCAACAATAATTTGTATACATTTATTAAACTTGGGCCTATTTTAGTTGAATTTCAGATGACTTTTGGTTGTTTGAAGCTATGTTTTCAATGTCTGAAACCTACCATAGTATATAATTGGGAATTTAAGGCAACCACTTTAGCCATATTCAGATGGGTTTCAGATATTTTGAGGCATCGATCACATCAGTTTCTGTTTGGCATGTCCGTATTTCAGCCGCTTCTAAACCACATCTATATTTTCTTAGAAACCCAGTTTTATTCTTGTATAACTATTAATACTGCTTATCCAAAACATTATCATACGCATAATGTACACATGTCTTTATGGATGTCAAGGAGGGCATCCTATTGAAGGAGGACAAGATGATGACTGTTTAAACTGTAATGTAGAAAATAAAAATTCATGATTTGTAAATTATATTGGAAGAACTGAAAGAAAATACATAAATTAAAAAATATATGTGCCTTGGATGTGTCTTTTGTGTTTTCTGTTTATGTCATCACCTGTGGCTTGAAGTAAATGAACACATGTGGAGACACCACAGACACATTTAAGGCCTATTTTTGTCTTAATGTATGCAGTTGCTTGACCATGATTCTTTACATTCACTGTGTAAGCATTGTTTAGGGGACGAAGTTTGATACATGAACTTTGCTGATTTTGTTGGAAGGTAAAAAAAATTCTAGCTTTGACAATCCCTACCAAACATAGACATGCAATACCTATTTTTATGCATCTGTCCTCCACAATTAATTTTTATTTATTTATTTAGAAAGTGTTTTACCAGGAAGAATACCTTGAGTATATCCTGGGGACCCAGTCCAGAATGGAGTTACACAGAGTTACACATTTAACAGTAGATTAAAAATAAATAAATACATACATATATTAAACAAGTTGGAAGGAGAACATACAGGGTAAATCATTATTGATACAAAAATGGAACAACATGTACAGGATACGAAGGAGTTTGTAGACTAATAACAGGTACAATCTGTTTTCAGTATTTGGTAGACACTTATTTTCAGGGATTTTAGACTAGATGATGATTTGGCAGAAACAGGAAGGCTATTCCACATATGAGGAGCTCTGAAAGAGAACGCACCTCGACCTGCTTTCTTTTTTAAATGAGGGATCGCTAGTGAAGGGTTGGTGCAGGATCTGAGATTATAGGATGTGCAGGGAGTAAGAATGAGCATGCCGCTCAGGTAGGGAAGGGAGCGTACCAGAGAAGTGGTTATGTACTAAGCAAGCTAGGTGCAGAGTGCACCTGGAGGCAAGCGTCAGACAGTTAACTCTTTTAATATTTTACAGTGATGTGTGTTATAATCGCACTGTAGTGCAAAACGACACAATGTATTGTACATAGTGTCGAGTTTACCGAGATGGGTCTGCGGGGCAGAATCATACACAACATCTCCATTCCTTACCGTGGAATCTGTTTGATTTGTTTCTATGTAGAAAGCCAATCCTAGGATAAGATATAGCTTTGACACAAGCTTATAAACATGCCAAGATACTTATATGAATTTACCTGGGTCAGGTTATAACTGGATTTGGTCTTGATGTTTATTTAAGGATTGTTTAATTTAAGTAGTTTAGCATTTGTCCCAAATAACATGGACACAGGTTTTTCATCATTGAGGAATAATTTGTTGTTGGCTATCCAATTTTCAACTTTAGAAAACTGACCCTGTGGCACGGATTCCACTTGTGATAGTTTAGTACCGGACGTTTAATTGACCGTATCATCAGCATACATATGCACATGAGCCAGGTCACACACCGAGTGTAGATCATTTATAAATAGTGAGAAAAGCAGTGGCCCAAGAACGGATCCTTGAAGCACTCCACACTTGATTGGCAATGGGAAAGAGGCAGTATCAGTAATGGACACATATTGAGTTCTATCAGACAAATATGAACGAAACCAGCAGGGGACCTCTAATTTATACTGGAACAATTTAGCTTGTTTAGCAGCAGATCATGATCAACCGTATCAAATGCCTTTACAAAGTCTAGGAAAACTGCAGCTGTGAGTTCACCACTCGCCATACCACTCTGAATGTCATTGCTCACCTTTAAGAGGGCAGTTATCATGGAGTGATTTGACCAAAACCCAGATTGAAGTGAGGTTAGATAGTTGGACCGTTGATAATACCCGCACAGTTGATCATGGGCACATTTTTCCAGGATTTTAGAAAGTATGGGTAGCAGTATTATGGGCCGGTAGTTTGACACCATCACTATTTTTGTGGATGGGGATAACTCTGGTTTTTTTCAAGGCTTTTGGGGACATAACCGGAGGATAGGGACACATTAAGTAGGCAATGGATCGCACAGTAACAGGCGCACTCAGCCTCAGTAGCATTGACGGAAGTAGGTCCGGCCAACATTGTAATTTCATTTTTTGATTGAGGAGATGCACTGCTATTTCACTGATATAGGAGCAAATTCAAATTCAGCAAGCTGTTTGACCAGGGGTGATATCGGTGGTGACTCGTCTGCCATAGAAAAAGTGACAATGTCTTCATGGTGATGTTTTGCTATAAGAGCTGTGGCGCATCCTACAAAGTAGTTATTGAATTTGTTTGCTATTGTCACTGGAGATTTTCTCTCATTGGGTCTCATTAGTCTTAAAACATGAATTCTTCATTATTTTCAGTTATATATGTAATATATTATTATGAAAAATCATAAAACTAAAAAATATGTATTTACAAAATTCATGATCATTGACAGTAAGAGTTTGTGGGTTATTTAAACTACTGAAGGCTTGTCAAAGTCATAATAACGTCATAACATTTTTAAACAACTGTCCTTAGGCAGATAAAGAATGTATTGAACACCAAACATCTTAATATCTCTTTTTAGGCCACTCCACCTAGACAAGTTAAGCAGAATATTTTTCTTACATACCAAGAAATATTCACAGAATATGACATGTAACAAGGGCATTTTTTTTAGGTGTAAACACGTTAAGCTATGACTAATGCCAATTGCACAAGTGTTTGTATTGGAATTTACAGAATTAATATTGTAGCTGATATTTGTATATTTGGTATGTAGCAGTGTGAAGGGAGTCCTGAAGGATACCAGCAGGGCAGAGCCGAAGTAGAACCCAGAAAAGAGAAGAAGGGGTCAGGCAGAGGTCAGGATACCAGAGAGCAGGAACGTAGAGAATAGCCAAGCCAAGGTCAGGGAGCCTCAGGTCAGGAGGGTCAGACAAAGGCAAAATATCAGAGAGCTGGTGGTCAACAGGGTCAGACAAGCCAGAGGTCATGATAACGGAGAGCAGGTTAAATGTGAGAAAAACGGGGTCAGCAACAGGATACACAGAAATAGACTGAAGGCTTGGAGGCTAAAACTCAGGAGGCAACAGTATCTCTGAGCAAGGAAGGAAGGGAGCACAGGCCTTAAATATTATTAATTGGAGTTGTCTTAATTGATTTACAGGGCAGAGTTCATATGCACGTTGTCATGGCAATGCACAGCTATAATGAATATAAGTGGAGCCGCGCGTGAACCCATCAGGACGGCTGCCCAATATTGGGGAAGATCTCTGCTGGACTCAGCATTCAGCCCGACAGCATTAGTGTGTGTGTGTGCCGCACCTAACAGTATGAATGAGTGACACTGTGTGTGACTTTGTGTAAGACTCTAATAGGTCTATTTACTCAAATTCAAGAATAGCTCTAGAAAGTCGACTTTGGAAGTCGACTTTCATCTTAAAGTTAAATTCGGCACATGAGTTTGAAACTTCCCCATTGAAAGTAATGGGAGGCAAAATGATTGAAGCTATTTTTGGTACTAAATCAAACTTGGGTGCTTTTTATTAAACAATTTCTGTTTTTAACTGCAGAACTGAAATGCCCAAACTGAGTGTTATGTGTTAGGTTAGTTTAGTGTCAAAATGCATTCATTCATATATCCTTTCATTCAGCTTCACATTCAAAATTTGGACGAATGGATGAAGGAGCCTATATTGATCCCAAACAAAATTGGCCAAAAACAAATTTGAATAGGTTAAAGCCTAACAAAGTTTAATGATAACTCTACAACAATATCTACTATAGGTTATACAAATAAACAATGTTAACTTACTCAATCTTTTAATAGAAACAAAAATAGTTAACTCTATTCAAGTAAAATAAAGTAATGTAAAATATATGAAAGCTGATACTTAGCTGTTACGGTGCCAGGAGAACTCAGGTGGAAAGTCTGGCTTCAGCAGCAGCTTCTTTACAGCTTCTTTTATTTTTCCCTTTATATAATATTTACAAGAGCTCATCTCAGTGAAAAGGGTAATTGTTAGTGTGCTAAGTGTTGGGCCAAGCGCACAATGTTTCTGGATGTACTGAGTTATTATATTTCAACTGTTTTGAATGATGATATTTCATTAAGAAACATTGGGGTAGATTCCACTGCTTCGTTA
Source organism: Pelodytes ibericus (assembly GCA_036172795.1). Lineage (NCBI taxonomy): Eukaryota > Metazoa > Chordata > Amphibia > Anura > Pelodytidae > Pelodytes > Pelodytes ibericus. The sequence goes on along the minus strand of CM069857.1, from coordinate 128,374,040 downwards.
ACTAAAAAGGTACTGTTAGTGGTAAATTAATGGGCATTGTTGATTCAATGCCAACAGCTAACAAGGTTAACTGTAATATGATTACTGCACCCTTCAAAAAAAAAAAACATTTATGATGAAAAATTTTAATAATTTATTAAAGATCACAAACAGAATTACAAAACACGTGGAAGGATGCAGGAAAAGGCAACTTTCCGCATTTTCGCGTTGAAGAAAGCTTAATCATAAGTACTGAACAATTAAGAGACAACTTAATAAATATGCAGTGATGGCCAATCATTGCAAACGTCAAATAAATTGTGCATATCAAAAAACAGGTGAATAAGATCAGTGGACAATTAACAAACAAATGTTTGATAGTGGTGTCAGAAAAAAAAACACTTATACACAAAAAAGTTAGCATTTTGTTTAGACAGACAAACTTACAGATAAAATACATAAAACAATCTATTACCATCTTATCATATCAAATTAGTTAAACAATGTGAAATACGAAAGTAAGGATAATGTTGTTTGTCTGTATATTCTAAATGATATAAACAGGAGGAGAAAGTAGATATATGTATATCTAATAAATGTTATCTTTTTAAATATATTAATGTGTATTTTAAAAATATACGTAACACAGATAAAATGAAAAAGAAAAAACACTCCGGATGAATGTGGTGCCAACCAAAGAGAAGAGGTTGCTCTGCTATGCTTCACAGGGTGGGGGCAGAGCTACACCTCTCACCCGTGAGCTCCGCCCCCTCACAGACAGAACAGAGGAAGGGGACAGAACAGAGGAAGGGGAGGGGGGAGCGACAGAACAAGGGGAGGGGGAGAGACAGAACAAGGGGAGGGGGAGAGACAGAACAGAGAAAGGGAAGAGGGGAGAGACAGAACAGAGGAAGGGGAGGGGGGAGAGACTGAAAAGAGGAAAGGGGAGAGAGAACAGAGGAAGGGGGGAGAGAACAGAGGAAGGGGAGAGGGAGAGAGAAAACAGAGGAAGGGAAGAGAGAACAGAAAAGGGGCGAGTGAGAACAGAGGAAGGGGGGAGAGAGAACAGATGAAGGGAGGAGAGAACAGAGGAAGGGGGGAGAACAGAGGAGGGGGAAATGAAGAGGGGAGGGAGAAGAGAACAGGAGGGTGAGAGAAGAGAACAGAGGAGAGAGGAGTTAGTAAAATGGAGGGGGAGAGAGAGAACAGATATGGGGAGGAGGGGGAGAGAGAGAACAGACATGGGGAGGAGGGAGAGAGAGAGAGAGAGAATAGATATGGGGAGGAGGGGGAGACACAGACATGGCAAAGAAGAGGAAAGGGACAAACATGGGAAGGGAGAGACACATACATGGAGGGAGAGGAAAGAGAGAGGCATGGGGGGAGTGCCACGGGGGAGGCCCACACAGGGCGCCGGAACACTTAATGCCAGCCGTGGGTGCAATGCCTGTGGACACATTAAAAATGCAACATATAGTTCCCACAGAGCCGCAGGCTGGCGCGATGCCTGTGGCCCCTTTAATATTACATTAATTAGCCTGCAGCCCCTTAAATAATGTGATAAGTGGCCTCCATGGCCTGCAACCCTATTAATAAAGAAATTGCCCCCTGTGATCCCTCACTGAGTTAAAGTAAAATCCACCCACACTACCCTCGTGTGCCAGAGACTAGCCAAGTGCCCTTGACATATGAAATAAAAAAAATAATCTCCCCCCACTTCCTTCCCCTATGTGCCAGGGATGACCAAAAGCCAATGGCACATTAAACAAATAACATTAATTAAAATCCCTACCTACCCCTTCACCTCTACCAAAATGGTCCCAATACCTGTAAAAAAAAAAAGCACCTTTGAGTGCCATGAGGTCAGTGAAATTACTGGCCACCACCTGGCACACAAAGGCTGCCCTGTAAAATAAAGTATTACCTGTATCCAGGTTCCAGCAGCGATAATCGATGCCCTCGAGCCTCGCCTTTTGGCCATGGAAATGCGCTACCCAAAAAAGTAAATTAAAAAATCCCCCTAGCGCTAAAAAAAAGCTTCTGATCAGCTAATCAGAAGTCTCCCTGTCCCAGGTAGGCGGGGTTTTCAAACCAGCTAATAGTAGGGCTGGGACAGGAAGGCTTCTGCTCTGGTAACATAGTCAGCCAATCAGAAGCCTCCTAGAGTCCTTAGAAATACCATGCCTTGCGGTCTGGTGTTTCACTAGCAGCCTGCCTCTAGTGAGGCTGGCTGAAGAGAAATAGGTGTGCCATCTTTTTTTTGGGGGGGGGGGGGTGGAGGGTTGCACAGGATTTTGTTGTTTGTTTTTAACTAGGGGTTTGTTTGTTTTTATTTATGTTTGGATGTGTTCTTTCCATTCTCTGACCTCCGGTCTCCTAGCTTTATTTTAACAGAGAAATAGGGAATAACAGTTATTCAATCAAAACTGTTCTTGTGCTTTAACGCACGGTACTTCTGCTCTCCCTATTTCAGTTGAATAGCACGCTATTCCTTTTGGAATAGTGTGTGGTAGATTAAATGTGTCAGGTCCGCTAATTTGCAGGGGACATAGAATCTACCCCATTGTATCAATTCAACATTAACTTGCCAACTTTTTCATGGGTTAAGTTGGCAGGAGAGGTGTGTTTGCTTATATTGTGGATAAATACAAAAACATTACTTATAATGACATATATTTCTTCAATCTAAAAAACTACGTAATAATAATAAACAACATGTAGGAAGGGAACTGAACTTAATAGAAATAAAGTGACTGTTCATATTTATAATCTTGACAAAATATTGAAAAAACATCTACTGTCACCCTGTGCTTCCCACTGAGCAGTTCTTCTACTCACTTTTCACATTAACATACCTTGATAAAGGGGAAATAAGTATGTCGGGGTACTTTCCGCTCCTGGTTATATTTCTAATAACATCATTCTATTTACCCAGCCTTCTTTGGTATTTAACTCCTGAAGTTCCTGTGCTGGACTCTTTGCAAATGCATATACTGCATAAAGTGGAACTGATCCTGTTAGAACAACATGTCTTTAGCCCCCTCAGATTGGGGTTATAATTCCATGATCTCCGATAGAATTTGCTTCTGCAATTAATGGTAGCCTCTGTTGGATTCCCTCTAACTTAGTTTGTTGCCTTCTGTGCCTGTCACAGTCTCTTAGGAAGACTAAACAGTTCCATAGTAGTAGAGGGCCAGGGAAATGACTCTTCCAAAGATCGAAAAATATTTGTCACTCTTTGGGCCTGTTAAGCAATAGCTCCTGCAACCGAATGTTCCTCCATGTAGTTGTAGCCAGATAGTAGTCAGTTTCACCCTAAATGAGCAAGGGGCAGTCATTATTTCCAGAACCATGGTCTATGCAACTATAGGCCACTGCTAAATGATGCTGGTGAGCTGGAATTGAACTGCTAACATCAATTGTTGAATAAGCAGTCTTTTTTTTTAAGGGGTTTACCAAAAACTAGTATATTTCCCTATCAGATGTAACCCAGCACAAGTTTGATAACTGAAGGATCGGGTTTCCATGGCAATCAATTCAATCCTGAACCAGGTTGGATAATGCAGCCCCTTATATTGAAAGACAGTGGGCTGTACCTTAAATGCAAAGAATTATCCAACGATTCTGCATGTTACATGCTTTTTGAGATTTTATGAAGTCTATGGAATGGAATAAAGAATATTTGATTTGACTTGGATATAGCCTCATTTATAGAGTGTCGACATTCAAGTGAGTGTTAATTGCTTTGTGGATCTAGAGGTTTTTCCTGTGTGAGGACCAGAGTATTCCTTCAAAGCACCAGAGTATCAACTCAAAGAAGATGCTTTCTTTGAATAGATTACATGGACTGAGCCAGTAAATGTGGGTGTTTCCTTTGGGAAAACAACTAATAAAAGTTAGTATATGGCCATGGTAAGAACTCGAAGAAAAATAAAGTATGGGCTCACTGGTGAGTGGTACAGTTCGATAGTACAAAGCTCGAGTTCGTTGTTCCCGGTGCCTCTGCTGTTGTATGGCTAGCACCAATCAGCCAAATATATATAGAAAGAATGCAGAGAAAACAGCACTCACGGAACCAAATGAAGATAAAGTGATTTTTAATGATGTGCAGAAAAAATCCAAAGTAAGTCACAACAGTGTGGGAGAAGTCAAACATTCAGATGATGTTCAAAGCTTGAGCGTTTCGCGCATCTAGCACGTAATCTCATCTAATGATTAAGCGATAGATGCCCGAAACATGAGCATGACCTTACTTCCCCCCCATGTAATAAATAGTGATGTAAGCTGCCAAATGGCTCCCAGACCCTAACATACATATATGGGGGGCCAGGGTAAATAGCCCACCCACCCCATTATTAAAGGAAGCTGTAGCTGTTAAATTCTTGCAGCCCTTCATATATTCCATGGGCCAAGGGTTGGCCAAGGTCCCCAAGCCCTTTATTAACACCCCCAAACCCTGTATAAAATTTGCCATGATCCCCCCGCAAAGGCCCCCAGAACTGAAAAATAAATATAAATAAAAACATACTTTCTATGATAGTTGGATTATAGTTTTTTCGGGTGGTTTTGGATTGTCCCTTTCCTGGGGTCAAAGCTGAGGATCCAGGGCATCGCATATCATCACTTGACATTGCGTAAAGGTATTCTCTAATTCCACAGGGCACCCTTTATGTGCTGGGGTGTGGGCAGTGATTTTCCATGATTCTCCCCACCCTACCAGGGCAAGGTAGAGGTATGGGAGTAGGTAGGGTTTTATTTTTAATTTACTTTAGGGGATCCAGGGGCCTTTGGCCTAACCCCTGGATCCAGGTAATTTGTTAGGGGCAGAGACGTTAATAATTGTCAAGGGTCTCTTGGCCTGCCTGGCCCATTTTATACAGAGGTTGGGGGATTAAATATAGGCCCACTGAATATGCAGGGGGGGGGGGCATTTGGCCTTTAATGAGGGAAGTTTTTTTCAGACTAAATTGACACTTATACTTGGTAAGTAAGTTATACTTATTATTTTACCTTCCCCTTTGAAATGAATGAATGTTTAATCTAGCTGCCCTACATTTCGGCTGAATTCATGGTATCTTGATCTTGCCAAATGGTTAGTGAATACCGTTTTGCAAGGTAGAGATGTCTATTGCTGAGGTGACAGATTTGTTTGACAGAGCACCCTCCAAACCTGGTTTACTCTACTGGAACCCTGGTGAGGTTTAAGCCTTATTAAAGGAACTAAGACCATTTGAAATGAGTGAAAGGATCATTTCATTATTTATTTGATTGTATAGGTCGGAAGTGGTCAATCTTTGACACTCCAGATGTGGTTGACTACACTTTCCTTTGGTGCATTGCCAGCATTATGGGATGTTTTCTTGACATTTAGTTAGTAGTGAATATTTCTTATGTGTTCTATCTTTTTTTTAATATTATTCATGTAGTAATTTTCATTTACCTACATGGTAACGTTTTATAATGTACAATTATTACAATAATAACAATTCAGAATGCCCATAACAGACAAAGTTATTTATATTTCTATGGATGTCAACTCAACACAGAGTTCCATGTAATCACATTTGATTTTTATTTAAGCTGTGCCAAAAAGCAATTGCATATGTGTGATGACGTGGGTAATTTCCTGTTACATGTCAGACAACAAACCACACCGCTTCATGAATTTGAATGACATGTTGCTTTTATTAGATATATAATCCCATAATACACAATATCAGGACAGCAAGAACAACTGTAGGATATATAGAAGGTAGCCTGGAGTTTTACAATCTGCCTGTATGTTTACCTATTATGAGGAAAATCCAAAGTAGGGCTTGGCTCATAGCCACTATTTGGGCCCTACATAATTTACAACTATCCTCTGATTAATAACTTAGTAAGAAATAGCTTAGTGGGTGAGTTCAAGATATTATGGAGAGCCCAAGAGCTGGCTGGATATCAACAAGCTAAAATCCGTGTAGAGTTAAAGATAAAGTTCAGGTTATATTTGTATGTATTTTACTCATTGTAAATATGGCTAATCCACTGGAGTAGAGTCGGACAGTTATCTACATTTGTTTTATTACAGGGTGGCTGAGACTGAAAGCATTTTGTTAATACCTGAACATATGTTGGTCATAATTTTCATTTATTTTAAGAGAATGGGTTTGGAGCTAAGTTTTACATTAATATTGCACAATGACCTCCTCTGTTGTAATGGTGGTTGTTGTGATCGTCCCCATGGGGACTGTGTAAGTCTCTGTCAAGGTTTTGGTTCCTGCAGGTTTGCTACTGTAAAGACTAGGCTGAAAAAGTTTTGCATTGGCAACTACAGTTTCATTGCTTGTAAGTTGAGGAGATGGTGCTTCTGTTAAGGTTACTGGTTCTTCACCCCCAGACATGATCAAGATCGAAGACAATGATACAGAATTGTTGCTTTTGGTTCTGATAGTGCTGGGAGTGATAGTTTGAACTTCAATGTAAACAATAGTGGTTGTGTTAATCTCCAGATGTGTCAATTCTGTACTATTCACGGTTTCAGTTGATGTTGTAACGCTCACTACGCTACTGCTTCTCACAGTGGTTACTGTAATATTTTGCTCAGACTGTGGAGTAGTAGGAGGTGGTGTGGTTGTTGTAGTGGTGGGAGGTGTTGTGGTTGTAGTAGTTGGAGAAGTGGTTGTAGTAGGGGTCGTGGTTGTTGTTGTAGGGGTTGTGGTGGTTGTTGTAGGGGTTGTGGTGGTTGTGGTAGGGGTTGTAGTGGTTGTAGTAGGGGTCGTGGTGGTTGAAGTAGGGGTCGTGGTGGTTGTAGTAGGGGTCGTGGTGGTTGTAGTAGGGGGGGTTGTAGTGGTTGTAGTAGGGGTTGTAGTGGTTGTAGTAGGGGTTGTGGTGGTTGTAGTAGGGGTTGTGGTGGTTGTAGTAGGAGTTGTGGTGGTTGTAGTAGGGGTTGTAGTGGTTGTAGTAGGGGTTGTGGTGGTTGTAGTAGGGGTCGTGGTAGTTGGCGCCGTAGTTGTGGGTGCCATGGTAGGAATGACTGATGCTGCATTAAACGTTGGATCTGAAAAAAAGTAAAATGTGAATAATGATTTAATATTTATATGTGGAAGATTAAAAATTAATTAATAATTAAAATAGACTAAAATAATGAAATGCATTCCTCACACATTTCACATGCAAAATATTTATGATAACTGAGAATGGGCACATGGCTATGCTCTAGGCAGCTATGCTACCACCATGAATAGTACTCATTTGTTGGGCAAAATAATAGATCTTATTCATTACATATATGTTTCTGGATAAATATATATCTTTTTACCTTCTAAATTGTCAGATTCCAAACTGACACTTGCTGATCTTATAAACAAGTATTTACATCCTCTTTACATTTAAATGTCTTAATGTTAATAAACTCTAGATGAATATATTGCATACTGCTCTCATTTATAAGTGTAGTAAAATTTTGCACTCACCTGTGCAAAAGACATCATATTTTAACGATCCTGTAAACTTGTAGATGTAAAAATTCCCAGGACAAGCTTTCACAGGAATACTTGGTCCATTAACACAGCCTGCTAATGAGTTAATTACGAGTGGAACCAGCTTCACACCTTCTCCAATAGTTGGATGAGTGCCATTTAAAGAGAAAGGTTCAAAGGATCCACATTTTAAGGAGCCAGTACAACCCAATTGCATTCTTAAACCAGCATCCCCAATATAACGGACCCATCCGAAGGTGAACCGATCTGTGGCAAATACTCCAGTGGAGTTGAGTGTAGATAATCGGCTTGTTCCATTCACTGTTTGGTAGTTTGCACAAGGATCTGCACACTGAACAGTTCCTCCAACATTCACACAATCCTGGTCAAAAGGACACACACTAGTAGAGCAAGTGATGGACCTGCTGGTGCTACATAAGTGGAAACCATTCTTGTTAATACAGGTGGTTGAAGGAATGCACTTGTTCAATGTATTGTCAGCGCATTCATTGATATCTGTGCAGGTCTTATATCCAGCTCTGTCATCCCAGTAGTAACCTGTGGGACAGCAACTCTGTGTGCTGCATAAGGTAATGGCAGTGCAGTTCACTCCATTGCCAATATATCCAGGAGAACAAGTGCATACCACATAGTCTGTCTTTATGGCACAGTCACTAGCAGTTGCATGGCAGTCAGAACATGACTTGGCATCTGTGTAAAAAAACGGTGGGAAAAATCAATCAGATAACACTTGGAGATTTTTTTGTGTAACTCATAGGAAAAATAGATAGATAGATAGATAGATAGATAGATAACTCATCCTAATCTTGAAGAGGACTTGTCACCAAGTAAAAAAAGTATATTAAAGAGTATATGAATCAATGTGAAATTTTGTTTCCTGCATTAATAGTGTGAGATTTATACCATTTATGCCAGGTTACTATGCTTTCCTTTTTTGTATGACATGACAAGCTTAGCTTGATGTATGAGAAGTGGCCTTATTCACAGAGTACTCTGTAGCTTTCTATGTAAAATGTTTAATAGGGCAAGCAAAATATATATGTGGCTACCCTTTAAAGAAACAGCGCATACACATTTAGGTTGTATTTACATTTTTTTAAATGCTGTTGACCCCATCAGGAATTTAATCTGAGGCTCTGCGGGTAGATCAATTTCAACTGATGGTGCCTTAGTCCACTGAACTATGTCATCATGCTTCTTGCCTTCATCACTGATGGTGCTCAGCTGGACAGGTAAACCACTACAATGAGACATGTTTGCATTCCAATGTTGACCCTTTAAATGCTCCACATTTAGGAATGTTATGTACTTACAGAAAATGGGGGTGTAACTGAATTTGTCTGCAGTCACAACTATTCTGTGCATCAATCGATGCACCAGTTTTGAAGAGTGGGTTTTCATTTAAACCACACAAAAAAATTCTTATATTTACTGCCATGTTAAACTAGCATTAAGAAACCAGAGTTGATTGCAGTGGTTGTCGTTTCAGTGCAAACAGGTTTGAAACCACAATCCTAGAGTATTTAAAATCACTGCTTGGAGCCACAGCGCGCACATTATTAAACCAAGAAATGCTGAAATTGTTTTTATTTTACATCTCTAAAACTTCAAAAATGTGTATAATGGCCCCTAACAGCCATATCAATAGGACATCTGTAGAATTTATTCAACCCTCTGGATTGCATGTTAAATTCCAGGCAGGGTTGACTCAGTTCTTCCTCCTTCCAACATAGATAAGATTAGTACCATCAAATTGGGCAATACTATCATCCCTAGGATGTACTTGAAAATCAAAGTATATCTGAAAGTAACCTTCCTGGCAAAAGCACCTTTTATTCTGCAGTTATTTTTAGTAGTGACTGTGTTTTTCTTGTGTGTTGAAAGGTTAGTGAGCACACCTTGTGGTTTAGACACAAAGACCTATATTTAATTCAAACTAAGTCAATGGGTGCAACAATGACATTAACGTCCTTATAGTAGAAATAGCAACAAGGGATCATTATACAGATTACATTTTGTTCTACATTCTAGGGTCAATCAGCTAATATGAGTCACAAGTAAGTACTGTGCCCGTGTACCCGAGTAATGCAAGCAAACATGTGATCTTATCTCTAATCCCCAGCCCATTTGATTACAAGCACTATATGGACTAACTGACTGGTTATGAATTGCCAATGTATTAAACGTACAATTTCAACTTGTAAATGATCTACTTTTTAATGTGTATTGTAGGGGACTCTAAATCTAAACATTGCTTGTACTGTGTGTGTAAAGAATAAAATAAGATTAAAAATGATCTATACATTGTATTAACAAAATTGCATGCATGTGCACAAAATAATAGAAATATATGTTTTAAATATAACACATGTGAGACACAGCAGAGAATAAACAAGCGTGTAACACGTCGGGTTTACTCCGGAAGCAAAGGTTAAAAAACAGTTTAATTGTCCTGTAAGAAAGTGATTATTGTGGTGTCTTCTGCTTATGACATCATCTTTTGGCTTGGTATGCAAATTACATTTTTCCTTTTGAAAATTAGGTTATTTGCATTTAATACACATAGGTGATGTTATAAGCAGTAGAAGTCACAAATACATTTAAACATAGTTTTCTCTTATGTTATGTATTTGTTTTCAATCCTGCTCACATAATGTATAGATCATTGTTCATCATTTTTAATCTCTACATTCATCGTAAGAATACATTTAGGTTGACAGAGTCCCTTTGAAGTTTGCTAATTATAAAAATTTATGTATTCTTTACAGTTTGAATATCTGTATATTAAATGTACACATGTACAGCTAAGTACATCAGAACATTCCGGTTTTTTTGCTGGATGTATAACTTTTACAGGCTTCCCTTTCTGTTTGATACTTGCAATTCACTTGTCATTTTACCACAATTCCCTTTTTGTGAGTAGACCCAGATAGATTTTAGAATCTATTAAAACACCCTGCCCATACTAAATATAACAGATATTTGTGGGTCGAGATGGTACATATAAACCCTAAATTGGAAAATAGATCATAAAGTTTGGCCTATCTAGTCTACCAATTTTTCTAATTATTATACACATGAAAAGTACACCCAGTATAGAGAAGGCTAGTGACTAAATAAACAGTGACATTTATAACAGCTAGAAAAAAATGGATTGTGCCATATTTACATTTTTTCCATAAGTCACTAGTACTTTGCAATTTGTTTACTATTCAAGAGATAAGTTTATATGACGTATTATTATTAGCAGTATATCTTCAAAGTGCCAATAAATTATTAGACAGAGATCTACTGAGAAGTCATAAGGGGATAACACGCAATATTCCCCTCAACAAATACAACTTGTCTTGTTGTAGCTGGTAACCTATGATTTTTATTAAAGGGACTGTATAACCTGAACATTGTTTTCCTGTAAATGTAGAGAATAAAAAAAAAACACTGAATATGATCTATACATTTTGCTAGCAAAATTGTATGAAAATGCCTAAATTAGTAGAAAAATGTGTTTTAAATGTGTCTGTGCATTCTTCAGTTTCTAATGTCACCTGTGGCCTAATATGCAAATTACACATTTCCCACTGAAAAAAAGTTAATTTGCATATCAGGTCACACAAAATGTCGTAAACAGGATACTTTACAGACAAATTGAAAACACATTTTTCTCCTAATATTTAGGCATTTGTTTCCAATTTTACTAACACAATGTATAGATAATTTTCAATCATATATTAATCTATACAGGCACAGTAAAAACAATGTTTAGGTGATACAGTCCCTTTAAGGGTGGCATAGTCTCATTCTTCCTATAAAACAGTTCACTGCCATAATGCAATTATGCATCACATTTCATACTCTCACAGTGTTCTATTTAGTAAAAATAAACTAACAAGGTAACTGCAAACAAACTGCCATAATCAGACCTTAATAGCTTAGCTGGAAAATAAATGTACCATAAATGATCAAGTAAAATAGTTGACCTTAGATTTAATGACTACTTTACCAATACATGTATAACTATGTTATGGTCTTTGTTGCTGGCACAATTTCTACAATGAGCAAACAGATAAAACACAAAATTAAGATTCTCCATAATAATTATACACATTATACACATTATACAGCATGCTTAATATAAATATATATATACAGCGGAGATGATAAATTAATAAGTGATCAAATCACAATGTGCAGTATGTATTTTCTATATTTTTCAATGTATATATTGATGCACATGACATGTCAATACTCACTTTGGGAAAGGGCTGTTAAAGTTCTTAAAGAGAAGGCCAAGATGGAATAAAAGAGCAGGGTCTTCATTGTTTATCCTGGTTTACAAATGACCTAAAAGAGATGTTAATTAAGACACTGTGTTAAGCAATGAGACTGTAACACATGTATAGTCTTCCTTATGCTTTATCAGTCAATGCAAATAGTGGGTTTTATACTTCAGGTAGTATCTGTTACCTGCTTCCACCTTCCTCTGCTTGTTACTCCTCAGTTCATGAGTCGGGAATTAAATCTTTTTGGGTACAATTCATAAGAAAAATGAACCAATCACAAACATGGGGAGTGGGTTGTGAGACTATACAGGGATTATTGTGCCTCTTTACAGAAACAAAAAAAACAAAGATAGGTCTTTTCAGCACAAAAAAGGTGAAGTCATATTATTTGTTTAGTCGCATTCTTGTTTTTTTTTCCTTTCTATCTTCATTAACCATAATACGCAGGATCACACCCTGATGTATGGATGGAGAAAGGTCATAGGTGATTTTATACCTATTAATGACCGACAGTTACGCACACAGTGCACAATAGCCATCCAGCTGGTATCATACCAGAAGTCCAGTAACCAGTGTTATGTCTATAGAGGCAATAGCTTGGCCAGTATTTTTGTGATGGCAACCCTAGTATTGTGAAATGGTCATGTGTGGTCTTGCTTTGCCCAACAACATCCAATCATGTTTTGCTTCACTAACTCTTGAAGAAAATATATATTTTCCTACATATACGTGACTATTTTTCCAAGTCAGCTATTAATCCATGATTCTTGCAGTTCACTTGTCAGTTCACATTCAGTGACTAGCCAACCATGAAGCAATTTAATTTATGCTGATATGAGGAAGTTTGGTTGGATGCAGGATAATGTATGATAATTTGAAAAGAACAAAAAAATCTGCATATTGTGTAATATTTTGTAACAATTTATTATTTTTTCAACTACGGTAATTCAGAAGAAATCAAAAAAACGTACATACACAGTTCAGAATGGGTGTATTTAAATGCCAACTCTCTTAATTAGCAGGATTTGCACTTTATTGAAATGTTTACTTACATTGTATCCGTATTTCTGTACAAACTCTCACTTAATAGTTTAGTGTGACCAGATGTAGGTACCAATATAGTTCATGGTGGACATTTACTGGACAATTTATTGATGTTTTATGGACCTTTACAGACCTATTCACAGACACTTGTGTCTTTCTACGAACACTTTGCCTATCCCTGTTTGTGACTGAATGGTAAGTGTTCCAGTTAGAAATGACTGCACACCGAGATCAGAGGCAAGTATGCCAGCAGCATGATAATCCTGTGTAGGGTGAGTGGCTCTCAGTAGCCTTCTCTTACGGGACTTTCACTGCTTATGACCAGCACATATTGGGCACATGGGGAGAACCCCCACTAGCCGCGGTGCCTGGTAGCATAGACGGGCCACATGGTTGTGAACCACACCATATAGGTACAAGGGGATAAGGCAGGTGAAGAGTTCAGAGATGTTGCAGGGGACAACAAGGCAGTGGCAGGCAAACGTAAATACACAAGCAGGCAGAAGGTCAGGAAGCCAGGAGAGCAACGCGCAAACAGGCCAAAAAGGCACAGAGCAAGGATTAGTCCACCTATGAAGAATCCGAGGGCCAAGCAATGGCAACCCAGAAACCCCCCAGATAGAGTCATAGCACAGCCCGGCCAAGAGGTACACTTCTCACAGTAAAAGAGTACCAATGTGGCATACAAACCAGCAATTAAGGGACCACTGTCAACAAGAAAATTTACTTATGTTTAACTGAATTATTGCTGTGCTTATTTAGCTCTATCAGGGGGCTGACATCTTGGATCAGAGAAATGAAGATATAATGAAGATAGCCATACAGATCAATGCTCAGTAAGGAACTTTATTTGTATTCTAATGCATTTGTATTTAAAATCCATACTCTTGACACAATCTTTCAAATACATAGTAACATAGTAATCTACCCACCATTCCTTTGATCCAAAAGAAGGCCAAAAAAACCCATAACTTCATTTTTTGCCTTCAATTGTCCTATAAAGAGTCTGTGTTTATGTAACATTGACTCAGTTTCACACATAGCTTTAAGAACATCTGCACAAATGTTCCAATTTGATTGTCATGATGATGACAAGAAACAAATTGTTGCTTCTTGATGCTTTCAAGAAACAATAATTTATGTTTTGTATCTTTTTGGATTAATACTATATTCACTTAAAAAGACTTTCCAAAGGTAAATAATACTCTGCACCAAATACATATAATATATGTTTCTATTTTTTCTTTCATTACATTGAAAGAAAGTGATTTTCGCTTAATGTATAAATTAAAATAGTGCACATACTTCCATTTTTACAATAACTTCAAACCCTGTGGCTAATATTTACACAAAATAACAATAACACTGGGCTCAGTGAGAATGCTCAGCTGTTAAAAGCCCTGTTCAAATGCCAGCAGGGTCAACTAGGCCCTTCATTCCACCAAGGTTTATAAATGAGTACTATCGATTTGGTAATAATAACAGGTATTATTCAACTCCGATTTGGTTAATTCCAAGACTGTGTGCTAAAAATCACCTTGCGTCCATTTAGGAGAAAGGCATTAAAATATCACAAGGGCGGTGCGGACCGCACCGGCTGACACCCCCAGCTTGGGTGACACCCGTGCAGTCGGCATCCTCCCCACTGTGCATAGCGCTGCTGAACTTGCTGTGTCATTGCCTGCCACAGGATATGACAGTACGTCATATCTGGTGACTGAATTTCCCCACTCAGTGCAGGAGGGAAGACTGCATGGAAGAGACGGCCGGGGACATAGAGCACCAGGAAGTGAGTACTGGGGAGGAGGGTGGCATATAATGAGCACAGTAACACTGGCATATTAATGGAAAACCTAACGCTGGCATATTAATGGGCAAATTGACTGTGACATATAAATGGCAAAAGTAAAAATGGGATATTAATGGGCAAATTGGCTGTGACATATTAATGGCATAAGCAATACTGGCATATTAATGGCAAAATAATACTGGCATGTTAATGGCAAAATAATACTGGCTTTATTAATGGGCAAAGTGCATGTGGCATATTAATGTAAAAATAATACTGGCATATTAAAGGGCAAATTGGCTGTGACATATTAATGGCATAAGCAATACTGGCATATTAATGGCAAAATAATACTGGCATGTTAATGGCAAAATAATACTGGCTTTATTAATGGGCAAAGTGCATGTGGCATATTAATGTAAAAATAATACTGGCATATTAATGGGCAAATTGGCTGTGGCATATTAATGCCAAAATAATACTGGCATATTAATGGACAACCTAACACTGGCATATTAATGGCAAAATAATACTTCCCTATCAATGGGGAAATTGGCTGTGGCATATTAATGGGCAAATTGGCTGTGGCACATTAATGGCAAAACAATGCTGGAATATGGGCACATTGGCTGTGGCATATTAATGGCTAAATAACACTGGCATATTAATGGGAAAACTGTGGCAAATTTAATGGACAAACTGTATATTTTAATAGGCAAACTGGCTGTTGCATATGTTAATGACAAAGTGACTGGGGGATGTTAACTGGTACCTTGCAGTGGCTTATTTTAATTAGCAAAGTGATACTGTGGCAAAATAACATCTACTTTGGGGGGAAAGTGACACTGTGGCTTGTCCAGCAGGGGCAGTTCTGTGGGAAAAAGTGACACTGTGGTATGGTCTGTGGGGAATATGTGTGGCAAGCCAAGTGCTGTGGGTGCAATATAGGTACATGGCAAGTGCTGTGAGTACTGTATGGCATTGTGTTAAGTCTTTTGGGGTGCAGAGGAGGGTTATAAAAACAAGAAATGCAATTTTTCAATTTAACATTTTTTTAACATTTCAAATAACATTTTTATTATATATGAAAATAGTTGAATATAATATTAAAAAGTTCATATACCTATGGGGCTCCTGTGTGTGGCATAATAATGGGGCTCCTGTGTGACACATAATTAATGGTGCTCTTGTGTGTGGCATAGTTATCGGGCTCCTGTGTGGGGCATAGTTAATGGGTTCCTGTATGTGGCATAATTTGTGGGGCTCCTGTATGTGGCATATTTTGTGGGGCTCCTTTATGTGGCATATTTTATGGGGCTCTGGTATGGCATATTTAATGGGCCATCTGACTGGCATTACTAAGGAATCTGTTTGGCATGGTATTGGAGGAAATCCAGGAGGGTGACACCCTGAGTTACAGCACCAGGTGACACCAACCCTAGGGACGCCTCTGCACTATATTACTTATTATTATTATCAACTTAAAATTCAAATGCCTTTAAACCAAGATATATGATGGTTACTCCTGCCATATACAGACCAATTAGATTTCCAGAAAATATATCACTTAGCATTCCGATATTTTTAATAAAAGCTGATTCATTTTTTGTGTGAACCAATACAGCAATGCTGGGAAAGTTACACACTTTCCTCTTCCACATGCACATGTATCTATGAAAACACACCGATGGCTTGCTTCTTGATCCCTTCAGGCACCCATCATGTCAGTGGGAATCAAGATTAGATGCTCACTTTTGGAAAATGGATGCAGTTAGCCTCCATATGACAATTATTACAGAAATACAAAATAGCTGGATAAATAATTAAAGGACAACTAAACTTTTATTTTGTGCTTTTAATATCAAAGATATTAGCCTCTAGTTTGTTGACTTTTGATAGTACATGCCACATTATCTTCTGACCAGTTGCCATGAGTTCCTGTGAAGCGGGCAGCATGGTCTGGTCGTGCAGTGCAAAGAGACACACTCATTTTCAAAGTGGATCAACAGAAGGGACTTTTATTAGCAGATAGAGACCTCTGCCCCATTCTGATGAGCTTGGCAAGCCCCTGCTCTGATTGGTTGTGCACAATGCTGACATCAGCCTCTTGACCAGCTCTGCTTCAACTTGTATGATGAGTTAAAAGGACTGTATATAGATCATTTTCTATAATTTTGTATGCTCTGTGTGTGCAGTAAAAACAATGATTATGTGGCACAGTCCCTTTAACTCAGAATAAGGACATGAAGGGGTTAATTTTCCATGGAGACACAAATTTGAGGTTTAATATTCCTTTATTAGAAACTTGTTGTCTTGTCTGACAAATATTTATAACTGGTGATGGGGTGAGAATTTGTATCCATAAATCCATTATGCCATCCTGCAGTAGGCTACTGGGGGTGTTTCAATGGCGTGACTGTAAGGGATGACAAGGAGAAGCTAATCCCTGCCAAGATGTTTTCATTGTCTTGTAGTTAATAGTGGTTCATTCAGTAACCTGTGTATCCCCCATATGATAAATGTAAGGTCAGTGGCAGTTCAGTACCAAAAAATAACTCATTATACTTATTTATCAACCTCAGTATCAACAACGTGACACCAATCCCTTCTTGTGGCAGTGAATGCAGAGTGGTATTATGCATTGACATTAGGTGACATTTTCAATCCACACATACACATTGAGAACATCATATTTTACTATTTCAGTCATATTTGCAAGAAACTATTATTTAAACATGTTGTAATACCTTGCTTTCTAGCATTGTCCTTGTAACTTTTTTAGTATGTGCGGTTACAGCTGCTTTCATTCTTTGCACCCTTCCTTTGCACTCTAAGCATCTAAAAAATGTATTGACACACATACAAAAGGCTTGCTTTTCATCTTTTGTCCGCATTTCAGTGGAAGGAATGTGTTAGCTCCTGGAACTATTAAATAATTTAAGCAAGATGTAGACACACTGCCACAAACTAACATGCCTTGAAGGACAACACACCTTAGATATGACGTGCAAACAGCCTTTCTCTGCAGCTACACTCACGCGGTTGGGATACCTGCATTTCTCAAAGTAAACCACAAATCGGTTTTTTTTCCAGTAAAAACTCTCCTTTTTTGTGGTAGTGTTCATTCCTGTCCCACCCAGTAAATACAGAGAAGAATGCTAATTTTAGTTATTAATGAAAGGTTATGATATTTTTTACATAACACACAGATCCAAGCCTGTTATTACCACTGCTTATATCATTTGGGAAGGGAGGCTAAGTATAGCAAATCTATGTGATGGAGAGGTTGAATGACAGATTTGCAAACAAAACATATGTACCATGCTTGAAGACTGGAAAATACTGGCTGAGCATCATGACACTTTTAGTCCACTTCAGGTCTCTCTCATATATAATGTAAATATACACCAAATGGCATACACCCCATATATACTGTAAATATACACCAAATGGCATACTCCCCATGTATTCTGTAAAAATGCATCAAATGGCATACACCACATGTATATTGTAAATATCCACCAAATGGCATACACTACATGTATACTGTAAATATACACCAAACGGCATACATAACATTTATTCTGTAAATATGCAATAAATGGCATACACCACATATATACTTATACATATATGCACACATAGGTAGTGCTCCTTAAAATGGCAACTTTCTCTGTTATTCCATTTTTGTGTGAAAAGCACCCTCCAGTGACTTATATGGGGATCTTTGTTTAATTAGCATAAAAATAAAAGTCAATTTTGAGGCAAAGTTCCAACGGTAGAGCAATCACTGTGGAAACAAATGTAATGTTCCTGCAGTTTAGAGCACTGTTAAAACTTTCCCCCAGATTTGAGATTTATAAACAACCCCCCAAGTATTGGTATATCTGTAAAATAAGAAAAAGTAGGTTTGAGCAGTCCAAGCTTTGTTTGGCTGCCCTGGTGCTTGATTAACAATACAACATATAATGAATTGTATACAACAAAATACCATCAAATACTCCGGAAAAAGACTGCTTCTGAAAGCATACCAAAACATTTTGGACAATGTAATCTTTTGTGGGAACAGTTTTGGGAAGGTCCTTTTATTTTCCAGCATGACTGTGCCCCATTACACAAAGCAAAGTTAATAAAAACATGGTTGGCTGCATATGGTGTGGAAAGACTTGACTGGCCTGCAGAGAGCCCTGACCTCAACCCCATTGCACTCCTTTGGGATGAACTGGAACAAAGAGTGCAAATCAGGTCTTCTCATCCAACATTAGTGCCTGACTTCTTAAATGCCCTACTGAATGAATGTGCAAAAATTCACACAGAAACACTCCAAAATCGTGTGGAAAACCCTCCCAAAGGTTGGTACGTATTATAGCTGCAAAGGCGGGACCAACTACATATTAATGTCTATGTACGATATTTAGAATGCAATGTCATGAAAGTCCCTGTTCGTGTGAAGGACAGGTGCTCCAATACTTTTGTCGATATAATGTATTTAAAAATAAAAGAAACTCTCAATGTTTTATTCCTGGTCACTTGTATACCTTTATGTATCTGTTCATTTAAAAACAGTCAAAATGATTATTGTTTATTATTAAATTCATCCAATAAACATTATTCAATTTAAAACAAGTAAACTTCTAGGAAAGATTTTTCTTCTGAACGCTTCAGGATGGCAAATAGCCCTGACCCCTCATCACCCATAGTAAATGGGTCTGGGAGCTGGACAAGTGCTCACAGCTCCCTAAAAAAATACATTGGGGGCTAGGGATAATAGCCTGCCCCCCAAAACAGTGCCTGGGTTTGGAGCCACCAAAATAGTTCCCAGCTGCCATAAGTTATATTGGGGGCCAGGACTACTTACAATAAAATTACCTCCCACCTTGGTGTATGGTGCTGCCCAGCTGGCCCCAGGCCCCATAAATAAAATAAAATGAGATGCCCCATGGAGCACACATAAAATAATATGGCCTGTGGGTCTGAGGCTGGCAACTAGCAACATACCCCATAAATAAAATAATATGCCCCATGAGGTGTTGGAGCCTCCATGGGCATCGTAGCTTAGCCAGAGGAGGCCTTGACAGGGTTAAGAATAGGGTTAATGCAGGGACTCTTTGGATTGGGCTACAGTAGTAGTGAGGGCAGGGTTTGGGCAGTATAAAGGGGCTCAGCCATTTAAGTCTGCAGCCATTTTAATAAATAATTCACCTACCCTTGATCTTCCCTCCCACCCTCCCTGTTTTTAGGGTTATGTCACAGCGGGCATAGTTTGCAAGGGAAGTTAGAGTAGCGTGTTCTGGTTTGGTAAATATGTGTTTATTTATGTGGTTGTGGTTGTTGAGCTAGTGGTAGCTCAAACCAGGGTGGGAGGAGCATCTCAGTATGCCCCTCCTTTGTAGTAATGTCATTTGTGTGTTGTTTAATGTTATTTAATGTTTATTGTTATTTAATGTTTTAATGTGATGTATTATGTGTACAGTTGTGTACAGAAATGTATTATTACCTTTTTGGGGTGTCATTGCCAAGTCTGTGTAAATAATGGGCGGGGTTTTGTTATAGGCAAAAACGTATTAGACAATTTATTGTTATATTTTATTAAAGCTGTGGCCTTGTATACTTTACCATCATTAAGTGTCTGTCGTTATTGGGGGGTTTGAGGTAGCATTAGCCCGGACATTGACTGTACCATTGTCAGGGGCTGGATGCTGACCCATAACCCATAAATAAAATTATATGCTAATAATAATTATATTATTTGTTTTTATATTTTTATTATTTCATTATATTCTTTTCAGAATTGGTGAATTGAAAGGTCTGAAATGTGGCAATCATCCCCAAATCCAATTTGTATGCAGTGCTGATCATCGCATATTGCATATCCAAAATTGTATGCATTATAGCAGGGTTGTCCAAGTTTTTTCTGCAGTGGGCCACTTCACCAGAAATGTATGTGTGTGTGGGCCACATAAAAAATTTTATATAATATATCATATACATTATTCATACATATATAAAATTCACATTAATGTGCATTGTGTGAGTGTATCACAGACTCCACAACAATAAAATGTACACTCACACTGCACATTACTGTTTCACAATACACAATAAGACTCACAACAAAAAAACTCACATTAATTACACACACAATCACACTTCTACATATACATTAATTGTCACAAATACACACAAAGTCACACATACAAACACAGCCACTTACACACAGAAGCACACCTTGACGCCCTTATGCACAGACACCCTTATATATACACACACACGCTTTCACACATGCACAAACATCCAGACACACATAAACACACAGGGACACCCTTCCACACACTCCCTTCCACACATACACACACACTCCCTTACACACATATTCACACACACACACTCCCTTACACAGATACCTCCACATACACATACACACACACACACTCCCTTACACAGATACCTACACACTCCCTTACACAGATATCTACACACATGCACACACAGACTCCCTTACAGATACCCTTATACACATACACACAGACAGACTCCCTTACACACACACACACACTGCCTTACACACATAGTCACACACACTCCCTTACACAGATACCTACACACACATACTCCCTTACACAGATACCTACACACACATAGTCCCTTACACAGATACCTACACACAAACACACACTCCCTGACACCAGGTGCTCTGGCCGTATCAGGGAGCATGGGGGCTGAGCATGCAGCCCTCGCGCTGCGCTCTCCCCTTTTCAGCAGATGTTGGCACTGAACGAAGGTGCAGTTACCGCATCCAATCTCATGCGGGCCACACCTCCGTGTCAGGCAGGCCGCATGTTGGACGGCACTGCATTATAGGGACTGTCTATTAATGTGCTTTCAAAGTACTTTAAAATGCATGTTTTACAGTTTGCATTGCTTAAAATATAAAATACTTACAGGTAGATGCAATCGTGAAATTACAGCAGTTTGCAAGAAACCAGAATCTTCATCTTGCACCAAAGTGAGTTTAGGAAACTAGACTGTCCCTTTAAATGAAGAAAATGGCCTATATAGAAGCGTTCCAAAGATTTGGGTTCCAAACTGCCCAAACAGCTGATTTGGATCTGAATCGTGGCATTTTGTGTAGGTTGTGTAGGTGAATTTCGGGGATCCCTTTGATTCCGCTAAAATGCCAAATCTGAATCAATTTCAGAAAGTATTGGGCTATATTGTCTAAACCCGCTTATATCTCAGTGAAAAGTTCCACACACACAGCTTACATGGCAAATTTAAAGTAGTGAATGAAGCATAACATTTACTGAAATATAGTACACAATAACCTGATCACTAATAGTTTGTGCCTCCTTCAGGGCCGTCTTTAACGCGGGGCAAACAGGGCAGCTGCCCTGGGCCCAGTTACTCCTGGGGGGAAGACTGCACGGAGGAGACATCCGGTGGGGGACACGGAGCAGGTTCATGAAAGTACTAGGGAGGGGGGGGGCTGGGGCTTTACAGGCATCTAACTGGCACAATATTACTGGGCATCTGACTGGCACAATATTACTGGGCATCTGACTGGCACAATATTACAGGCATCTGACTGGCACAATATTACTGGGCATCTGACCGGCATAATATTACAGGCATCTGACTGGCACAATATTACAGGCATCTGACTGGCACAATACTACAGGCATCTGACTGGCATAATATTACAGGCATCTGACTGGCACAATATTACAGGCATCTGACTGGCATAATATTACAGGCATCTGACTGGCACAATATTACAGGCATCTGACTGGCACAATATTCCTGGGCTCTGACTGGCACAATATTACAGGCATCTGACTGGCATAATATTACAGGCAT
Organism: Pelodytes ibericus; assembly: GCA_036172795.1. NCBI lineage: Eukaryota > Metazoa > Chordata > Amphibia > Anura > Pelodytidae > Pelodytes > Pelodytes ibericus. The sequence goes on along the minus strand of CM069857.1, from coordinate 128,351,610 downwards.
CTGACTGGCACGATATTACAGGCATCTGACTGGCATAATATTACAGGCATCTGACTGGCACAATATTACAGGCATCTGACTGGCATAATATTACAGGCATCTGACTGGCACAATATTACAGGCATCTGACTGGAATAATATTACAGGCATCTGACTGGCACAATATTACAGGCATCTGAGTGGCACAATAGTTCAGGCATCTGACTGGCACAATAGTACAGGCATCTGACTGGCATAATATTACAGGCATCTGACTGGCACAATATTCCTGGGCTCTGACTGGCACAATATTCCTGGTATCTGACTGGCACAATATTCCTGGGCTCTGACTGGCACAATATTACTGGGCTCTGAATGGTACAATATTACTGGGCTCTGAATGGCACAATATTACTGGGCTCTGACTGGCACAATAATACTGCGCCCTGAATGGCACAATATTACTGGCATCTGAAAGGCACAATATTACTGGCATCTGAATGGCACAACAATTATGGCATATGTGTGTGTGGGGGGGGGGGGTAACATCGCGATGGATGGCGGGATTGCATGCAGGGGAGGGGGCAGGGTCCAGGGGGCCCAAGCAAATGCTTGCCCAGGGTCCAATCACTATTAAAGATGGCCCTGCACAGGAGTTCTAAATTTGCAGCAACTTCCTATACTTTAGATATGTCACAAGTCCACCTAAGATCGATGTCTTACTTTCTGAGCAGCCGTCTTTACTGAGCCCTGCTGATGAAAATAAAAGGAGGATCCATTAGATTCAAAACTTACAGTCTGAAGTGAGAGAAAAAAGACAAAATTGGTACTTTTAATTTCAAATACAAAGCTGAACATAAAGTGTTGTAGAAATTAATAATTTGAGAGATCTAGGCAGGATATTATAATTTTCAGCTTTGGCAGGCACATAAGAGAAATGACTTAGGATCGTGATGACCTAAGTGTTTATTTGACATTATCCTACATAGTACAATACACTACCCTATCCTACACAGTTTAAAAAGCTCAGATCTAAACACCTGTAGATCTCATTAAAAAAGTGTTGTATAAGAAACATAAAATATCCAATAAGCATTTTCTATCATGTCATATATACTTAAAGAAAAACTGTAGCAAGAATATAAGCTGTGTTTAATATAAAGATTTAACAAAATAGAGTGTGTATAGTAGCCCAAATAACTATCAAAAGAATAAATATGTAACACCATGGCTCTCCCACCAAAGTGCCGATAAAGCCGTAAAAGGGAGCTAGAGGGGACTAGTAAAATAGAAAAAACACAACAAGAAAGCACTCCCATATGAGCACTCTGGAGAGAATAAAAACCATGATCCGAAAATTCTGCAAAAATCTACAAATGTATCATCCCTTTATGAAAAGTTTAAACATATAAAGTTCTGCCCAGTATACATATCCCTAGGCGCTCTGAAGAAGCTTATGTTGTCATATAGAGTGCATATGCACTGTGATGATAAGATTAAGTTAGATGCACTAAGTTTTGAATTGGGTCTACTCAGAAAGCACAGACTTGCTTTTGAACTGGTACAAAAAAAGGCCACTGTGGATGATTTTCATGCTGAAAATTAGTCAGTTGAACGCCCGGGGAGTTCGGATGACTGCAATAGTAGAAGGAAAAAAAAGTCCACCTGAAAAAAATATGGCAAAATGTCTCCCAGCCCTGGCGACCAGGTAATAATAAATGGGGCTGAAAGCTGGCCAAATGCTCCCAGCCCCTATATAATATACATTATTGGCCATGGCTACTTGTTCTGCAACCCCTATAAGGAGTGGGCCACTTAAATGGCTCCCAGACCCCTCTTTTACACATGGAGTGATTAACCTGACCACTTCCCCAATAATAACAATCAAAATCATCCCCCCTAGTCCTCACTAATAACTAAATAATAAAACATGGGGTCCCGAGGCTGCCTAAATGCTTCTGATCCCCATCACAAATAAATGAATAACTTTCCCCAGCACAGTCTCAGGAAGGAAGTCATTTTATTTTTGATGTTGTCCAGGGGCCTTGCGCAAGCCCCCTACAAGGGTTGTATGATTTTTTGGATTAATTGGGGGTGACTATCAGTGATATTTATCCCGGGGGCTTGAACAGTGTATAGGGAGGTTAATTATAACCTCCCCCTAACTGTGGGAGAAATTATTAACGAAAGTGGCCCAGTAATTTTTGAGTGGCTGGGAGCCATTTGTTAATATTGGGGGCTGAGAGTTAATAATACAATTCCAAACAAACTCGACCGGCTCCAACCCCCAGATCAAAGGTACGTGAGTTTAAATTACCTCCAGGTGCAAAAAAAAAAAAAACACGACACATGCTTGACGCGTTTCGCACCAACCGGGGTTTTATCACCGGTTGGTGCGAAACGCGTCAAGCGTTTGTCTTTTTTTTTTGTCCGTCCCTGTCCTCATGCTTGATGTTTTTAATTACTTTTGGATTATAAATAAATATTTTGCAACCTACTATGGACTGATGCTATTTACCTACCAGATGATTTTAGCTGGCACATCCTTTGTTTGTTCTCTGAGAGTTAATAATTTCAGAGGAGGCTTGGCACTGTTTTAATTATAGGGGGCAAGGGCTTTTTTAATTAAAGGGTGGCTACTTCCCCTGGCCTCCCATATTTGTTAGATGTCCTGGGGGCTATTTGGGGAGTCCCCAGGACCCGATTTAGGCTATTGGGGAGGGTTTGTGTGGGAAAGACTTTACAGGCAGTTGGATTTAAGAAAAAATGCTTTTCAGGCTTCCCACACTGAAATAAATTGGAGTGAGTTTGAACTCTCTCTCATCCATTTTGGCAGGCCTCATCTCATATTGATCTTTGCAACACATTTAGTGAATACCATTCTGCAAGTTCCAGATGAGGCATCCGAGGGGGGGGTGGCATGTCTATCCAAGGTTAGAGGTCGAGATTGGTGCTTGACAAATCCCACTTTTGGAAAGCCATTATGTTTTTTATGGAACTCATGAGCATGATATTCTTTGGGATTGTCAGTATTATGTATATATATATATATATATATATATATATATATATATATATGTTTAATAATGCTTTACTAACTGTAATATAATGTACATAGCATGAACCATTACACTGTAGTGTCACTATATGTACACTAGATGTCGTACTTTAACAAGGAAACACAACCAGCGTATTCTCTTAAATTGATTCACAGCTACATTCAAATAAAGCAGACACATATTTGCTGTAACTTCAACCTTCATTTAATTAAACAATGAAAAAATAATTCAAAGCATGTATTGCAGGCATACATTTTTTATGGCTTGGCAAATGTACACATAGATTACATTTTCATGTCTGTTCAAGTATATTTATTGAACTGCTGACAGACCTCCCAACTGTCCCGCTTTCGATTTTGGGGGTCTTTCCCACTGTCCCGAGGTTGAGTTTGGTGGGACAGTGGGATTAAAAACCGCAGTGCTGCGTAAGTTGTTGGCACTATATAAGTACATTGTAATGTAATTAAAGTCATTTAATTGCTTGGAAACTGGAATTGTAAATTCATATATACAAACATATAGATATACATATATATTAAATATAATGTAATAAAAAAAATCATAGTGTGTATATTTCTAAATATAATTAGGTATGAGAGAAAAAAGATAGTTGAGAGAAGGATATGAATGGGGAATATAATAAAGATATTTTGTCATTTTTTAGCTATGTCCAGATGGCATGAACTTAAGTAACTGTAGGCCTTAAAAAAAAATCCAATGTGTCCAGTGAATATCACAAAAACATTTAAAGACTTGAGTGCCGACACTATTTTAGCATACTTATTTATAATTTAGTGTACCCACAGAAATTAAATATTATTTTTAAGGACAAGTATGGTTTTCTTAGTATACCATAATTTAAAAACACACAATTCAGTGTGAAAAAAATATTAAAAATGAGGAAAATTTAAGAAAAAAATATTTTATTTTATTTTCTTTCGCCAGTAAATTTTTTTTATGTATCAAAAGAAAAAAACATAATAATTATGTTATTTGTCTGGATTTGGGGGTACCACCTAAGGATTATGACAAGTAGTACATTGCTGATACCAAATTTTGAGCTTCTTGCCTTAAATATGTATGAGAGTATTTGAAAAAATGTTACAATTAAATTTACTATCAATTTTCCTAGCAGAGAAAGATGCCTAGTGTAGGATATTCTCCATACTTAGATTACCTATGCAAAATGTGTTAAAATGAGGATAAACTGGCATGTACTTTTAAAAGTAGATGCCAGTTTATCCTCATACTAGGGACACTAAACTTCTAGAAGTGGAAAAAAGTTTAGTATCCTTTTATAATACTGAAAGAGACCAAGGTACAGTGATGATGATCTCTAGCCATTGCTGCTGTATCACAGAGTGGAGACAGCTATTGGGATGTTTATTGTGCCCAATCCGCCATTGGTGTGGAGGGCAGATTGGCAAATAAAAGAAAATAAAAACAAGAAATGCATTTTATTTCAATCATAATTTGGATTAAATATGAAAATAAAAACTGTTTTCATGTGAATGAACATTTACAAGTAAAACTTTATTCTTATATTCAGGTTTTTTCTAAATGAATATCCAAAGTTTGGGGGGGGTCATCTTATAATTAGTTTATTAGTACCTGCAAGTTGTTATTTAATGATGTTTAAAAGAAACAAATGTGCTATTGTTAAATACCAGTTAATATCCAAGGTGTTACAAAGAGATACTAATAAGACTTCACAAATACAAATCTCTATGCTACCATATTTATAATTCAAAATTCGATCAAAACATTTATAGTCTCTAAATGTTAAAATCAGAGTACAAATATATAATTAAATAAAAAATAAATAAAAAGATATTCATATTTTAAAATAAAACTAAATCCAAAAATCATTAAGTGGCTCAGTGCTGTCATAATTACATCCAACACTGCACACAACTAGCCAGAATTAACAGACATTTTTACCTGAACAGATAGAATGAAAATGATGTTTATACACATTTTTTCCTCTACTTTTTCTGTTTGTTTGTTTTTTATATAATATATTGTCACTTGCTTCCCACAAATAACTTATCGAAAAATGTAAAAAAAAAAAATACTAATTTACAGTCCTCAACTAATACATTAAGTACCACTGCTGCTCCTGTATTCGACCTGGCTCTGGAGCTGTAGCATAGGTATAATCTGTGTATATGAAGGCAATCTGGAGCAGAAGCATTGGTATAATCTGTATATGAAGGCAATCTGGAGCAGAAGCATCGGTATAATCTGTATATGAAGGCAATCTGGAGTAGTAGAATAGGTATAATCTGTATCTATATGAAAGCATTCTGGAGCAGCAGCAGCAGCAGTATAATCTGTGTATATGAAGGCAATCTGGAGCAGCAGAATAGGTATAATTTTTGAATATGAAGGCATTCTGGAGCAGCAGCATCAGTATAATCTGTGTATATGAAGGCAATCTGGAGCAGCAGCATAGGTATAGCCTTTCTATAAGAGGGCAACCTGGAGCAGCAGCAGGAGTAAAATCTTAGTATATGAAGCAGTGGTGTATCTTGGTTTTGTGCTGCTCTAGGTAGACAAAATTCGGACACCCAGCTTGCACACCCAGGCTCCATCACCCACATTGCACACCCATTACATGCCCCATCACCCACATATTAAATACCCCATCACCCACATTAACATCACATGCTCCCATTACCCCCCAAGACTTACCCTGAGCAGCGAAAATCCCTGGTGTCTAGAGGCAGGCAGCATGACAACCTACCATGCTGCCTGTTGAGCTCCCTGCATGGTTTGACGGGCGAGTGCCGACAGGTCTCGTGTCCTGGCACATCTGATGTCAGAGTGCTGGGTCATGTGACATGTTGGCACTCACCCGTCAAACCACAACAGGCAGCATGGAAGTTTGTTACCATGCTGCCTGCCCTAGTCACCTCGTCCCTTGTTACTGCTCTGCTGCCTCTTGCAGCTTCCCCTCTATCATTTGTATCCAACAGAGATCTTCAAATAGGACAGGGATATTTTTCTGTTCATTTGTTGCTCTCCCCAGCTCTATTACAATCCATTCAGTTAAATGCTATCCAGGTCACATATTGAAAGGAGAAAAAAAACATGCAATCAGCTCAGTTTGGTAGGGATAATTTCCACAAATAATCCCTTTTTTTTAAAAAATGTTACGTAGCTTTGTATATGGTTATGTAAAATTGGTAAACTGGGTGCTTGCTGGGTTATAGGGCACAGCAATATGGCTTCATATCCCATGCTCTTGCCTGATTAGTCCTGCACATGATGTGACTGATGGTCGTGTGGAGGCGAATAGGGGCAGAGACCTGCGCTACATGTGAAGGCATCAGTCTAGTTAGGTGGCTATCATTGCTGAGCCCATTCAATTGTGTGTGCCTGAGGCTAGTGTCCCCAGTCACCTCGCCCTTGTAACATTATTCTTTATATGCACCAGAGATCTTGAAATAAGACAGGGATAATATTTTCATCTAGAATAGAAACCCATCCCTGTTGCTGTTTCTGTTCCTCTCCCCAGCTCTATTGCAATCCATCCAGTCACACATTGCAAAGAAAAAACAAATGCAATCTGATCGAATGTTCAGTAGGGATAATTTCCACAAATAATACCTTTATAACTTTTTATTTTACATAGCTTTTGTATATTGCCATGTTAAATTTGTAAAATTACAGTGTGTTTCCCAGTTATTGAATAATTTAATAAACATGTAGTACATTTTGGCTTCTGTAACATGACCATGTACATTTAAGTACATTTCAAGGATAACAAGCATACATTTCCATCTTTTTTAAGCAGGTTTTTGTTGGTACCACTTATATTGAAAGCATCTGCAAAAGCCAGTGATTGTACATATGTATGGATCAGTCAGGGGAATCCTTATACCCGATTTGTCTGTTGGTTTACTTACTAAAATATTTATAGAAGCTTTGGAGGGATCACATTTAAAAGGTAGTGCACCAAGACATCATCTTTTGCATGCATCAGGTTTTGTCTTTTACCATGTAAAATTACAGTTACAGGAGCCCATTAAGAACTGGGCAAAATGGGCAGATGGGAAGATTCAATTGAATTGTGTACATGGTCAAAATGTAACCTCATTTGGAGTACTCATCCCCACAAAACTTTACCCAAATTGCTTCAATTTCACATGAACTTGGACATCTAGTAAGTAGATTTTGCATTTATCTTGCTAGATTCCCAGGGAGCCCTTACAGTGTAGCACATGAGTTGGCCCTGTGCTACTGCATATGGTACTCAACTTATTTCCTAAATTTCTCTGTACCTGTCAATCACTTTCACCAAAAACAAATGTTTTTAAGAACAAAATGAAATAAAAACACTGGCAAATATCACTTTCAGTATAAATTTTTAATAGCCATATGACCACAAGAAACAAGTTTCCTTCCTCCCATCACATATATGTAAGTTTCTTTAGGATTCAGCTTTAGATACTCATGCAACTTCCCTCTTCCCCTGCATAACGTCTTAATATATTCTCATACGCTAATTGACCAGTATGTATAAATCTATAAAAATGTTTATCGATTGTCCTCTCTATAATTATACAATCTCCTCTTGCACACAAAATACCATATATGCTTTATATACATCAATATACACACAGCCCATAATAGTTGTTCAATCACTTGACTCACTTTCATCCCTCCCCTTGCTCTTTTCTCTTCTCTCTTTATCGAGGTTGCTCATAAAGTTCCCCAATGACGCTCTAGCTCTAAGCCCCCTACCCATAGTTTCGTACAACTGCTCATGTTCGTACTTCCACTGGTGAAATTTGGCAGAGTTGAGGTTTGGATTCTCCAGGACTTGATTCAGTGCATCCAGTTCCAAAAGTTTGGCCTAAGGCAGAGAGAGACAAGTGAGAGATAAACGAGGGAAAGCATGGGCATGAGAGAGATGAAATAAATAACAGAAGGCAAATATACAATAGAAAAATAAAAAAAATAAACTTCAAAAAGGTAGATGGGCAACAGAAAAAGCTAAGTGATCTCAGAATACGGTACTGAGAAAGTGAGCATTGAGCTAACTGAGGACAACAAAGACTGAATGTACTGCAGCAATTCTTCATCACTGCTGGTTTAATTTTAAAGCATGTGTAACAGAACCTCAGACTCACCTTCAAGGTGCTTTGCAGTACACGCAATGTGTGAGCTTTGCGATTGATGTCTGGATTTTTGTTTCTGCGGATGAAAGATTTCCGATATTCATCTTGTGTCATTGTAGTCTTTTTTCCAATAAGAGACACGCCCCCTTGTTGCAAACAGGTCATCATAAGTCTTAATTCATCACCTATAAAAAATAAAAACAAATCAGGTACGATCATACCTTTCTATATGCTTGGTGGAGCTTTTACATATTGTACCTCGTAGCAGACATCCTTAGAGGTTTATTTATACCGTGAACATAGAATCTATGTTTTATATATCATGTGGGCAAAATTACAAGCAAAGCAGGTTGTCCCTGGCGTCCTCAAGTATGACATCACCTTGGGACCCAATTTGCAAAATACACATTTTTTTTCAATGAAAATAGTTAATTTACATATTGGGACACAAGGTCATAGACCGGAGACATCAGGTACATTTAAAACATCATTGTCTCATAATGTATGCATTTTCTTACAAATCTACTAAAACAAAGCATTTATTTTTTTATTTATTCTCTGTATCTTCTATACTCAGTACAAAGATTTGAGTATTTGAAATTTGGACCACATGTTATACAAAGATAGATATTTGTAAACAGTAAGTAGAACACTTTTCTTCTAGATGAATGAACAAACTGTTTTAATTCAATAAAATTACATTCAAATAAATTATATTTGGTGCAATCAGAATCACCAAATATATACACCTCTGTATATATGTGTTTATATCTGATTGAAGGAAAATTTAGAAAGACCTCTAAAGAGATTTCAGGTAAAAAAAATACGTGCTTACTTATCTTACCCTTTTCAAGGACAGTTTAGCCATGTATGTATAGAATTGTAAATACATTATAGTATTTTTCCTTGGTTTCATGCATCTGGATAGGTTTTTACAGGGCTTGACAAATTTTATTTTATTTTAGGAGCCAGAAAAATTTTTTTAGGAGCCAGACAATCACGCAAACATAAACACAATTCATAAACACACACGCATACTTCACATATATACAAACACACGTACTTTACATATACACATATATCCAAACACCTTACACACACCTACTTGACACATACACAAATATCCAAACACCTCACACACCACTACTTTACATATACCCATATATCCAAACACATCACACACACCTACTTTACATATACACATATATCCAAACACCTCACACACCCCTACTTTACATATACCCATATATCCAAGCACATCACACACACCTACTTTACATATACACATATATCCAAACACCTCACACACCCCTACTTTACATATACCCATATATCCAAACACATCACACACACCTACTTTATATATACCCATATATCCAAACACCTCACACACACACCTTCTTTACATATAACCATATATCCAAACACCACACACACCTACTTTACATATACCCATATATCCAAACACCTCACACACACACACACACACACACACCTACTTTACATATACCCATATATCCAAACACCTCACACAAACACTTTACATATACACAAATATCCAAACACCTCACACACCTACTTTACATTTACACATATATCCAAACACCTCACACACACATACTTTACATATACCTATATATACAAACACCTCACACACACCTACTTTACATATACCCATATATCCAAACACCTCACACAAACACCTCACACACACCTACTTTACATATACCCATATATCCAAACACCTCACACACACCTACTTCACATATACAAACACCTCACACACACCTACTTTACATATACCCATATATCCAAACACCTCACACACACCTACTTTACATATACCCATATATCCAAACACCTCACACACACCTACTTTACATATACCCATATATCCAAACACCTCACACACACCTACTTTACATATACCCATATATCCAAACACCTCACACACACCTACTTTACATATACCCATATATCCAAACACCTCACACACACCTACTTTACATATACCCATATATCCAAACACATCACACACACCTACTTTACATATACCCATATATCCAAACACATCACACACACCTACTTTATATATACCCATATATCCAAACACCTCACACACCCCTACTTTACATATACCCATATATCCAAACACCTCACACACACCTACTTTACATTTACACATATATCCAAACACCTCACACACACCTACTTTACATTTACACATATATCCAAACACCTCACACACACCTACTTTACATTTACACAAATATCCAAACACCTCACACACACCTACTTTACATTTACACATATATACAAACACTTCACACACACCGACTTTACAATACATACAAACACACACCCACCTCACACAGTCTATTCTTGGGGGGTTTCTTCTTGATGTGCCCCCCCTCCCTGCTGCTTTACCTCACTGCAGGGGGTTGGACATTCACGCTGCAGCTGAACGTCGTTGGTCGGCGTGCCGAGTGCCAGGATGTCACGTGACGACACCCGGCACTCAGACACGCGTTGCGCGAAGGGGCGGAGCTTTCAGTCTGTGCCATCGGCCATCGGCACAGACGTTCCCCCCTCGTGCTGCGGAAAAATCGGATGGCAGCGGCAAGGGGGCCATGAGGCTGACAGCACCCAGGTCTAATTTCCTGGTCGCCATGGCGACCTGGCGCCTGGGGTTTGTCGAGCCCTGGGTTTTTATGTTACTATATTACTGCACATCAAACGAAAAACTGACCTTCAGGTTGGGTATCCCCTTGTTTGAGATCTGGTCCTGCTCCTGTTGTCATACTTTCTGTTTGTGGTGTGGAGGATTTAGGACTTTTTGCATTCTTCGTTGGTGACTGTACCGCTGACTTTGTCTCCTGATGCATAGGAATGGAAATAGGAATCATAGTGAGCTGAAAAAAGTGGGTGGGGAAAGAATAAATTAATTATTTAAGTGTACACTATGGCGTGAACAGTGGGCATTTAATTTTCTCACCAGTTCCTGTGCTCTGGGCTGATCATCGTCTTGCTCTTCGGCCTCTGTCTCACTATAGCATTCTGTGGGAAGAGAGCTTCTTATGTAATATTTACTGAGAAATTAAACGTTAATAGAAACCGGTTAATCTATATAAATTACTCTCTAAGTTTATATTATAAAAAGTTTGTTTAATACCTTCTTCAGGTGGATGTTTAACACTTGGTGGAGCTTTGTATTTTTGGAGTATTTTCACTAGACATGTAACCCACCTAAAAAAAAAAAAAAGAATGAAGAGTAACAGTAATCCAATTAAAGGGCCATGAATGTCATCTTAAAGGATAACTTTAACACTGATGGAAACAAAACTTTAAAACCATATTCATATAGTAGCAGGGTTTCAGGAAGCCAATGAAATATAAATTATTTAGGAATAGTATCTTTGGCAGTGCTTGCTGCTCAGGTAAGCGCAAAAAATCCCCACAATGGAGAAAGAATCCCAGGCTCATGCAGCTGGCAAATTAAAGTAAGGAGTGTTGTCTTGCCACTGTGAACACTGTAAAGATTGGGAGAATACTAAAATATAGAGACAGACTTTATATCAGGGCACAACGTGTTTAGCTTGGAGAAAGACTTAACAGGGGGTATGATAGAAACATTTAAATACACAAAGGGAATCAACACAGTAAACGAAGAGAGTTTATTTAAAAGAAGAAAAACTACCACAACTAGAGGACATAGTCTTAAATTATAGGGGCAAATATTTAAAAGTAATATCAGGAAGTATTAAGTATGGAATAGCCTGATGCAAAACTATAAACCCCATAATTCCCCACCAGATTTCTAGAAAGGCAGGGAATAATGGCAGTTGTAGTACAGAAACAGCTGGAGGGTCACAGTTGGATGCCTAGGTCTTAGATGGTCTCCAAGACTGGAAAGGGTGCTACTGGACCTGCTAATGCACCCTCCAGCTATATAGTGAAGTAGCAGGAGGATGTAGGTGCGCACATATATCCTCCTATATTGCCTGACTCTTCCACCTGGGCTTGCAAAGTGGAACACCAAAATGTCCCGTGACCCCGGCATTCAGTTTCACAAGACCCCGCGGACGTGTTGGACAGCATCAGAGTATGTCTGTGTGCAGTACACAGTCATCCTTGGATGCTGTCCCCACTAGACCCCAAGGGAACTGAGTGGAACATGCTGATCTGGTAACCCCCTACTGTGTGGCATCCAGGGAGGACTGCCAGTCCTGCTCCCTCCGTAGTACGCCACTGCTTTCTATAGACCAGAGTGTGAAACCTACTTTTCAGTTACTCTCATGCCAGCCTCTTAACTGATAAAGTTTTATGGAAGATGTAGGTCATCAGCAACTGGGGTGCTGCAGTTTGACACTAATAGACAATGAGATCATGGGTAAACATGACACAAGTACAGTAAAGGGTATAGTAGAGAATACCACCTACTTATTCATGTCATCAAGATTGTCTGCAGCAAATACAAAAGGTTTGTATGCGGTATGGCACAACTGGAACTCACTGAAAAGGAAAAAAAAGTCACATTTCATACACATGCCCTGCTCTTTAGTCGCTAAATCACCATTTAAGCAATTCTCACTCAGACTCACTATTTCTTCTTGGGCTTGGATTCGCGTGTGCTTTCCAATTTATAGGAGGAAACATTAACCAGTCCCAGAGCCTTTTCATCCTGCAGTGAGAGGGCATGAAACAAAAAAAGGCCAGTCTTATAAATGTATCAATAACATGTACATTACTAATCTCCTTGTCTAATGATTTTTTTGATGTTCCTATAGTGTATTCTGCACTGATTTTATCTCAATATTGGTTTCATATAATGACATTTTACCATGTGATATATAGAGCAGGGCTCGACAAACCCCGGGCACCAGGTCGCCATGGCGACCTGGAAATTAAGCCTGGCGCCCGGGTGCCGGTACCCTCATGTTCCCCTTGCCGCTGCCATTCGTTTCATTTGTTTTTTTTGCAGCGAGAGGGGTGAGAGGCTGTGCATATTGCACAGACAGCAAGCTCCGCCCCCCTCGCGCAACGCGTGTCTGAGTGCTGGGTGTAGTCTCTTCACAACCGAGCGCTCAGCCGAAAGAGCAATGAGGATTGGCTGCAGCACGAATGTTCCCCCTCCCTGAAAGGAAGTAAGGCAGCAGGGAGGGGGGAACATTCGTGCTGCAGCCAATCTTCATTGCTCTTTCGGCTGAGTGCTGAGTGACACCCAGCACTCAAGTTAAGAAAGGGGAAAAAAAAAAAACTGTATGTGTGAGGTGTGTATGTGTGAGGTGTATGTGAAGTAGGTGTGTGTGAGGTGTATATGTGAAGTGAGGGTTGTATATGTGAAGTGGGGGGGTGTATATGTAAAGAGGGTTGGTGTGTGTGTGTGTGTATATGTAAAGAGGGTTGGTGTGTGTGTGGTGTATATGTGAAGTGGGTTGGTGTGTGTGTGGTGTATATGTGAAGTGGGTTGGTGTGTGTGTGTGGTGTATATGTGAAGTGGGTTGGTGTGTGTGTGTGTGTGTGTGTGTGTGTGTGTGTGTGTGTGTGTGGTGTATATGTGAAGTGGGGGTTGTATATGTGAAGTGGGGGGGTGTATATGTAAAGAGGGTTAGTGTGTGTGTGAATGTGTGTGTGTGTGTATATGTAAAGAGGGTTGGTGTGTGTGTGTGTATATGTAAAGAGGGTTGGTGTGTGTGTGGTGTATATGTGAAGTGGGTTGGTGTGTGTGTGTGTCTGTGTGTGGTGTATATGTGAAGTGGGTTGGTGTGTGTGTGTGTGTGTGTGGTGTATATGTGAAGTGGGTTGGTGTGTGTGTGTGTGTGTGTGTGTGTGTGTGAGTAAAGAGTGTGTGGTGTGTGTGTGTGGTGTATATGTGAAGTGGGTTGGTGTGTGTGTGTGTGTGTGTGGTGTATATGTGAAGTGGGTTGGTGTGTGTGTGTGTGTGTGTGGTGTATATGTGAAGTGGGTTGGTGTGTGTGTGGTGTATATGTGAAGTGGGTTGTTGTGTGTGTGTGTGTTGTATATGTGAAGTGTGTGTGTGTGTGTGTGTGTGTGTAAAGAGGGTTGGTGTGTGTGTGTGTGTGTGGTGTATATGCGAAGTGGGTTGGTGTGTGTGTGTGTGTGTGTGTGTGTGTGTGTGTGTGTGGTGTATATGCGAAGTGGGTTGGTGTGTGTGTGTGTGTGTGTGTGTGGTGTATATGTGAAGTGGGTTGGTGTGTGTGTGTGTGTGTGTGTGTGTGTGTGTGTGTGTGTGTGTGGTGTATATGTGAAGTGGGTTGGTGTGTGTGTGGTGTATATGTGAAGTGGGTTGGTGTGTGTGTGGTGTATATGTGAAGTGGGTTGGTGTGTGTGTGTGTGTGTGGTGTATATGTGAAGTGGGTTGGTGTGTGTGTGTGTTGTATATGTGAAGTGGGTTGGTTGGTGTGTGTGTGTGTGTGCGTGTGGTGTATAGGTGAAGTGTGTTGGTGTGTGTGGTGTATAGGTGAAGTGGGTTGGTGTGTGTGTGCGCGTGTGTGTGTGTGTGTGTGGTGTATAGGTGAAGTGGGTTGGTGTGTGTGGTGTATAGGTGAAGTGGGTTGGTTGGTGTGTGTGTGTTTATGAATTGCATGTATGTTTGCGTGATTGTCTGGCTCCTAAAAAAAATTGCTGGCTCCTAGAATCAAATTAAATTTGTCAACCCCTGATTTAGAGTATAGTCAATTACACAGTGATGATTCTCTAAAATCTGAGAACACGGATGCTTTGTTTTGCAGAGACATTGCCAAATCCTTGGTGTTGAATATCTTCCACTATTTGAATTTTCAGAATTTGTACATAATTAAATCTAGATGGCAATCATTCTATTTTCTGGTTCTTTTGTTTCATTATGTTTGGCCAGTGTTCATGTTGAAGAAAGACACATTTTGGATATTCTAACAAACCCGAGTTTAGTGAGAAAACTTTGTTTTCATCTTTATTCATAGCAGTGTGCACAAAGCCGTTAATGGTCAGAGTTGGAAAAACCTAATAGTTTACCTTGAAATACGGGTGAGTCTGTTGCCGATATAGGATATGCAACGCACGTCCTGGGAGAACATTTTCCTGCAGATCATATATATTGGATATATGTATGGTATGCACATTGGCATACCACGATCAGGCTGTAACACACATGTCTGAGCGCCTCTGAATCAAGACACTCTAGCCATGTCTGTGAAGGCCCCATACATCACATTTGATTGCGGTGACATTAAATCACAGTTATAAAAAAAAGTAATAACTTGGGCTGTTTACACATTGTATGTGCTCTGTTGGGGTGGTACCCTACTTGGAAAGATCATGACTGGGAGCTGGTCCCCACACGTATACATAAAAATGGATTTAACAGAGAATCATATTACGCTACGTTAAACAGTTTATACTTACCCTATTGTTAAAATTTAAGCCTGTAAATTTATGAGCACTCTACTTTTCTTTTAGATCAGAATGTGTAACGGTGGTGGTGGGGCTTTTCTCACCAATATCATCCAAAAAACATTTGTGCAACTACTACAAACACATACCTGTGGTGCATTATACCAGTACAGCCGATCTCCTTTTAAGACACACCAGCAATGTTTCCATCTCTGGGACATGAAACTAACATTTTCTTTCCTCTTCCATAACCATCCATCGCAATCCGGGGTCCCTAGGTCCCGGCAGGATACACGCCGTCGACTCAGTTTGGTCACAACACCTGGAAACCAAACCATAGATTATAAATGTTGTGGGATGTAAACAGTGCAGATAAAGTGTCGTTCTGCTATTAAATGCCTTTATTATACTACAACCAAGACTGTATCAATGCCACATGGTCAAGAGAAATAGGGAAATTAACTAACTTACATGTTTCTCAGTCACAGGTTCAATTAAACAGGAAAATAGCAACAGGACATAGGACTGCTCCTTGACACATGTAAAAAACGGGTTCACTTCCTAGTCTTCTTCCTAGCGCGGCCGACATGGTTGTAATATAGGCATTTTATAATCAAACTTTTACCGCCTTTGCATCAAATCTCCAGTCCCAGCTTTTTTGTATGGATGGAAATATTCATGGTATCAATGTTACACTTAGGATTCTGCTTTTAAAGGACAATTTAAAAGTAATTGTCCCTATTACGAGAATAAACTAGCATGCACTGTTTTTGTTTTTTATGAAGGATTCCCAGGCAATTCCGGACCTCGTCTTCATTTTTGCATTAACTGTCTTAGACTTTTTTGTTTTTGCCCCCCTTGCATGGTTAACATTGGACATTACCTACCCCCTGAACTTAGAAACGAACTGTATTAAAGGACTGGGAGGCTTTAGAATTAGCTAAGCAGTGTTGTGGAATACAAAAAATAAATTAGGATGAATTCAGAATGTAATGACCACATCATAACCATATTTCTACTGTGTGATGATTGGTCCTACACTTCCCGATATATCCAGTTAAAAAAGAACAATGCCCAATTTATTCCTAGCAATTACCTTTCTGATTTCGCTTAGAAAAGGATGATTTCTGCAGGAAGACAAAAAAAAAAGTTAATGACTCATTTTATGCAGTGGATACGGAATGAGTTTGGCTCCCATCCTTCCAACATTACACATAACACAGAAAGGTCGAGCTCAGGTAGCTCCGATTTTCTGGAGAATATTGGAGCTCAGAGTTTCGAACTCAATCAGATCACTTCAGTGATTCAAGTGGCCCTCAGATTACGGTTACTCAGACACCAAAGTAATCTTGAATTGGCATGAAAATTGACCAATTAAAATTAAAATCTGTGTGGGAAAAAATTATAAAAAAAACAAAACTGTGACACATTAAAATAAATAGAATGAACATAAAATATTAAATCTTTTTATCAAAAATAATTATATTAAATATAATATTATAATGTTACTATAATATTGTAATGTTAGTACATTATAATAGTATTTGAATGTTTTTGTGTGTAAAATATGTTCTACACCTTTCTGTTCAATTCTGCAACTAAAATCTTGAGTATTAAACTGGAGCAATTTCTGCCAGTTTTGGGCTAACTTGGGGGGGGGGGGGGGGTTAGCAAACTCTACAGGATTTTGCTGTTTGTACCTCCGAACAAGGCCCAGGGCTGGCTCGAAATGGGAGGACATTGCAAATTTTGTGCCGAAATCAGCCACATTGGCAAACCAAACTGTATATTTCTCCGCAGTTTAGGTTCATGCCCAGATCTAGCATATTGAGTAGACCCTAGAGTGTAAACTGCATGCAAGAAATCAGTTTATATTTTATGAAGGTAATACATTGGTTAAATAAGTGTGTTGTTTCCCACTGCGTCTATTCTTGTATAAACAAATGTTGAAGAGAATTCTGCTTCCAACATGTTAATACAAAATTATTACTTTGATTTGCTGTGTTTGGATCCTTCTAGATGAAACGTGCAGTTTCTTCACACCCTCTGGGCTGTTGGCAACACTGGCCTGGTCTGGTGTTACACTTTTAGAGGATCCTATAATGTTTGCAGGAAAAGACAACAGTCATCAATATATAACCAGATATCCACTAGAATTATGTGTAGATGAGATTTAGGAAAAAAGAAAACAATCGAATCTCAAAAACACATTCACAATATAGACAGTCTATGTACAGGCAACATTTACTTTTCAACTGTGTATAAACAAGCACACAAAGATGAAAAAGGATGCTTGTCGTTTCACTTTTGAAAAAATGTTGTGGTCATTTTAGCATATTGTGAGCGCTATAATGTAAATATTACATTGAACATTTATCTTTAACGATAGCATATCTGCACAGCAGGTAATTCAGATTTACTAACATTAGCATTTTCTCCTCTCACCTTCATCACTTTGGCACTTTTTCTGTGGGGAAGAGGCAGGATTTGTAGAACTGAACAAATTACTGTCGGAGACCGCTAGCCTCAGCGCTGCCGGTGATTGAGGTGGAGATAGGACACTGCCAGAGAAGGATCAATTATAAGAAACGGAAAGGAACATAAATAAATATTGGGATAGGTAACAATGTCATGGGATTTGTATCTTACCTGGCTGTTGGTGAAGTCACAGAGCCACTTCTTGAGCGAGCAATGTATTGGGTAGTCTGAGATAAAGATACAGAATAATTTTAAAAAAAATGTGATAGGGGTAAAATTGAATAGGAATAACACAAAAAAAACCAAGTACAGTTAAAACAGTTCAGTTGAGGGGGGGGGGGGGATTAAACGCTGGAAAGAAACTGAACTGCAGCAACTGCACCAAGTACAATATTGGCTAAGAGTTCAGGAAACGAAGGTCCATGGGTCAAACTGATAGAAACAGTAGTATACAAAATAAAGTTGTTTTAATTAAACCTAATTGGCATGGAATAAATATAGGTTTACCTAATGCATTTCAGAACAAGAGAGATCCTTACTCATTGACATCACTCTAAGTAAGGTTCCTATCCTTGTCTGAAACATGTTGGGCACTTAGTTCTCTATGCATCTCCCCAAGTATGTTTAACTGAAAAACAGATGAGCTTTATTCATGAGAGAAAACTGCAGGAAATTGAGAAGGGAATTCCAAACTTAAGGCCAAAGTAGAGTTGGAAAAAGTCTTCTAATCACTTAAGAATTAAGTGACCACAGTTTCCATCATTTTGGTTTTTTTGACCCATGGATCAGTTGCTGAATTTTTACCCTATACAATGTTTGAGCGGTTGTGAACTTTAGTTGTGTGCAATACTCTTCTCTACTGAGACCACTTTAATTGGAGCATGTTTGAGAAAAGTCACCTATCTTGGAACAATAAGACACAATTATAGATGCACGTAGATCTATAAAATGGAAGGATAAATAAGTCTAACATTTTATTATAAACCAGTGAAAAGATCTGGGCTACTGCTTGAAAGAGGAAGTAAACGGCATTGTTTTAGTTTAATGATGCCAAAGGCCTTTTCGCCTCATTAAAAGTTTAAATTGAATTGTGCACTAATTTGCTTTTGTAGAGACTAGGGGGCACAGACAGTCTGATGACCGCTGGATGCCATACACCAATAAGTGCTACCAGGTCACGGAGAAAAAACTTCACTTCCACATCAAACACAAATCATTTCTGAGCAGTGCTCCGTAGGAGCATCATTCAGAAACCTTTTTAAAGGCATTTATTTTACTGTGCATGTACAGCATAAAAAAAAATGTAGATTGTAGAAAAACTGCGAGCAAATTAGGTAGAAAATGTTATTTAAATGTGTCTTAGAGTCTCCTGCTTATGACATCACATGTAGCACGGTATGCAAATGAACTGCTTTTCAATGGGAAATGTGTATTTTCCTGATAAGCAGACACATTTAAAAAAAATTCTAATTTAGACATTTTGCTAATACAGTGTAAAGATAATTTCCAATCATTTTTTTATGCTCTACATTCACAGTAAAATGTTTATGTGATCCCTTTAACCCCTTCGCGACATTGGACGTGTCAGACACATCCTGCCAGGAACTCCATTCCCGACAATGGACGTGCCTGGCAGTTCCTGCTGTGAATCAAGCGGTTTTCGCAATCAATGATCGCGAAAACCGCTTTAACGTGCCTCGATGTCAAGGCAATAGCCAGCACCGAAATTTCGAATCTGGGGCACCCACAATCGCCCCACGGAGCGATCGTGGGAGCCATATTGACGGAGCAGCATGGTGGTCTGAGCTTCGGAAGTGAAAGTAAATTCACTTCCGTCGCTCTGAATATGCTACTTGACTGCCCCTAGATAGCCAAGTAGGAGTATTGTACGAAGTACTGGAGACCGTATCTCCAGAAGGATATTGATACTTTGGAGACAGTTCAGAGAAGGGCTACTAAACTGGTTCATGGGTTGAAGGATAAAACTTACCAGGAAAGGTTAAAGCATCTTAACATGTATAGCTTGGAGGAAAGATGTAACAGGGGGGATATGATAGAAACATTTAAATACATGAAGGGAATCAACACAGTAAAGGAAGAGAGTATTTTTAAAAGAAGAAAAACTACCACAACTAGAGGACATAGTCTTAAATTAGTGGGGCAACGATTTAAAAGTAATATCAGGAAGTATCACTTTACTGAGAGGGTAGTGGATGTATGGAATAGCCTTCCAGCAGAAGTGGTAGAGGTAAACACAGTCAAGGATTTTAAGCATGCGCGGGATATACACAAGGCTATCCTAGCTATAAGACCGGGAACGGGGGACTAATAAAAGTATTCAGAAAAATTGGGCAGACTAGATGGACCGAATGGTTCTTATCTGCCGACACATTCTATGTTTCTATGTAAAAACTAGTTATATAGTTAGATTAGCCTATAGGGTCAAAATTAAATAATTTTTAGCATAAGGGATAGGGTTAAAATTAAATTAAATGTAAAATATATTAAGGGATAGCATAAGGGTTAGAGTTGGGGTTAAATTTAGTGTTAGGGTTACATTTTGGGTTCGGGTTGGGGTCAAAAGGTCAATATAGGAAAAAAACCTTTGCCTCATAACTCGCAAAAAAATACCAAAAAATATGGAAACATGCATATTTCTGAAATCGGGACAACATTTAGAAAATATTAAGACAGGGTCTTTTTTAATGATTGTATTTGTGTAAATTATATTTTAGGTCAAAGTTAGAAAAAGTGTTTTTTTTTTTTAAATTTTTATCATATTTTATGATTTTTTTTGTAGTAAATTATAAGATATGATGAACATAATGGTATCTAATGAAAGCCCTTCTTATGATGATAAAAACAACATATTGTTGTGTGGGTACAGTAATGTCAAAACAGCCATTGTCACCAAGGGAAAGTCAAGGTGAAAATATCTTGTCACTAAGGGGTTAAATCAGAAAGACGTCACCTTGTTTATGATTAAACAATCAAATTGAGGGTTTAGTCCCTCTTTAAGAGATTGCTGCAATTTACAGGATTCTAACAAGTAAAATCAACACTTTATACTGGGTTCTTGAAATTGGAGATACAGGAAAATGGAAAATGCAGAGCAGCATTCAACTTAGTGCAGTAGGATGTATTATTTTTTTTTTAAAACCAAAACAAAATAAGTGTTTTTCTTAAGGGAACCTCTCAATACTTTACATTTTTAGGGGCAGAAAATGAAAGCCCAGTTTGGACCAGGAAAAATTGTGGCACAAAGCAAGATGTTGTCTTATGGACTGATAAACAGCTGATACAAGGAAGTATCAGTAAGTTATAAACTGAAGCATAAACACATCCAGCGATAATATTTAGCAAGGTACAAATGTTTACCCACCCCAAAGTCCTGTGCTCTTACGTTGGAGGGAGGCGTTATCTTCTGTTCTTGGTGAGCAGACAGAGCAGAAGGGTATGTAGTGACGGATTCAATTTGAGTGGTGGCTGGAAGGTGAGAATTGCATTGTGGATAAGGAGTAGAACAGGACTCTGATGTGTTCAGCGGGGAAGAAGAACTATTGAGTAGAATCAGATGAAGTGGACTATAAGGGGACGTTATTGGGCTAGTCGGAGCACTATTTGCTTGTTTTAAGGTGGGTACTTCACCACCTAACGGTGTGCTGGGTTCGCTGTGTGCGGTCACTGAGCAGGTGGCTCCGCGCTGTATTTTAAGGCTGGGGGTCCAGCAATTTTTTTTTGAAGGTGTTTTTTCACTGGCACATGGCAAGGTATGCCCAATGAATGCTTGTAGTGGAGATGAGAGACGGTGATGGGTCTGTGAGGTTGTGGCAACTGGTGATTGGTCCGGAGAAAGTACAGAAACCTTTTTTAGGACGAGAGTCACACAATCTGATTTTTCCAGCAATTTCCACACTAGGTTCTGTCGGGTCCAGCCAACCTGAACATAAATCACAAAACATTCAAAAAACAAAGTCTCACAAGTAGGAACCAATTGTTCACTGTGGATTTTGTGACTGGCATTTTAATGATGTCCTATGGTGCATAGGACATCATAGGCACTTTGCCTATCCCTGCTTAAAAGGGAATAAAAACTACCACAGATTTTGATATTTTGAATATATATATATATATATATATATATATATATATATATAGATTATCAAACAAACCTCACTGTTTCAAATCAGGTTTTCACCCCACATAAAACATGGAATTCACTACCCAGGCATTACTATAATTGGGAGTAATAGCCTACCACATATTTCTCTATCCTAGAGAGATCCTGTTTATATAGTTCATTTTTTTTTTTACTCAACAAACCTCATATAGATATATGGTCATTAAAAATGTTCACCAAGAATACCAACAACATGATAAATTAATATAGCCAAAAAAAAAAAAGAACCAGATTATCATTCCTTTTCAGGCACTGCAGTATTAACACATACTACCATAGTAGTGCTCCCTTTTTCTGTTCTAACCACCAATCAGAACACAGACAATACTTACCACAACCTGCTCATTAACTTTAATTAGCTCATCTCCTGGGAGGATTTTGTCACAACGTCCAGCAGGAGACTAAATATAAGAGAGATACCACATACAAACCTTTATTAAATTTGTATACATTTGAAATGTAGTCAAAATGCATGAAGATGGATAGTAGCTCAAGCTGACGAAGATCAGATTCAGTGCAGGTAGGTGAAATAGTTAACAAGGCAAGGAAAATATCTAGAGTATAACTGTGTGGGATATACAAGAGATATGGACTTACATACAACAGTCAGCGTGTTGGCAAGAGAAGGCAGTCAGGTCAAGGGAAGAAGAAAAAAAATAAGTATCAGTCAGATAAGACTTAAGAAAAAGACTGCAATCAGACAGGTGAAAGAAGAATCAGTGTAGGAGGGGGAAAAAAGTGTGTGTGCGGGTGAATGAAGAAAAGTGAGAATAACCATCTAGGAGAGGTAGAGAGATTGCAGGGAAAAAAAGAGAGCAACTGAATGACATATTTTAGAAACCAAAAAAGTATAGACGAGAGACAGAGAGTAATAAAGGCTGATGTAAAATAGAAATTTACAGAGGTAAATACTCTATGTCGTTATAGTCTAGGAATAGATCATCACTTGGGGGAATGAGTTTTTTTTTTTTTTTTTTTTTCAAAATTAGCTCTTTGTTAGAGCTTTTTAACAATGCCAATAGTTAGTGAAGGACCATGGATGATATTGTGATTGATCACTGAAGGCAAACTGAAAAAAGTATTCTAAGCACATTGTAGAAAAAGTAAAGGGGGGGGGGGGGACCACAGGAAGTACCGGACTACAGGGGAAGCAGCTTCCTGCACCAACAACAGGCTTTACAGAAAAAGAGATTTTACAGACAGGGAAAATTCCATGGCTGAGCCGTGGACTAGGAGACAAGTCTGTTGTGACAACATACTACACTAATTATAAACAACACTTTCTAAGAACACACAGAAGAACAAAAAGATAGAAAAACAAATACAAAAAGAAAACATCATCAAAATAACATGCAGAGCTATGCAACAGATAATTATAAGCAAGTGCTTGGGCTAAATGTAAAAAAAATAAAGCAACCCAGTGCTCAGTGTAAATGAATTGCAGTGGAAAAAATACATAACTATGTTTCAGAAACACATGTCATGTGCAGTATAATTGTAGAATGCATGCACTGAAAGTATTTTACATTGTAAAAGCCATAAGAATTATGGCTCCTAGCAGTTAGAGGCTTCAAGCCACAATCCAAATATCCTCATCTAATATCCTCATCTAATACATAAACTTCTAAACACAAAAACCAAGAGGACAGAAAAAGCATTGATGATATATTTTATTATAGTGACTTTCAAGTGATGGTGAAATGTACACTCCAGATTCCTTTAGAGAGCCAACATGTTTTATGAAGCATGCCAAAAGCATAGACATACCCTCCGATCCAGAGTTCCCTGTAAGAACATGCTACAGACTTGTCAGATGTCTTCTGGGTATGACTGTACTTGGAAAAAAGTTCACTACAGAGGCCTCTATGTACCACAAATAAACAGAACACATGCTGATTCAGTACCCATGCCAGTGCAGTCACCACATTTTAACCAAATTGAAACATTATGGGAGCTTGTAGAATGATTTAGGCAGCATTTTCCAGCTCTTTCAAAACAAGCACAAACAGATTATGCTGGTTGAATGGTGCCACATTGTTCATGTTGACTTTCAGACACTAGTGCAATATGCATGTACATATACAGTTATGAATGTAAGTTGTAGTTCAACACCCATACTAGTGACTTTATGCTGCTGTGTGCATTTTATTTTGGGTCCATTTCCTGTAGTTCGTGGAGATGGCAAGAATGAAGAACTTTAATCTAGCATTGCTGCACTCTGACTGAACGACTGTACAACAGGCAAGTACAGTGAGAGCATGCTGAGTACCATTCTACAGCAGCATGACATCACCAAATCAGCACCCCGTGTCTTTTGACAACTTCTAATTTGTGATCTTAGACCTGTAGGAACCCTTGGCTGCTGCGTCTGGACTAAACTGCACCTTTACATGGACTTTAGCAGAGAGCAGATTGAATATGCGAAGTGATAGTCATCAGTGGATATTTAAGGATATGTTTGTCATTATCCCCCTTCTAGTGATGGCACAGAATGAGACCAGCAAGGGGGAAAAAATAGTAAAATGCAACTCCGCAGTGTGCGAGAATGCCAAAGAGACAGACAACTGAAGACAGGTCTGAAAACACTGCGGCTCCGTCCAGTCTTAAGAGTAAATATTATTCATAACGGAGCATGCATAATTTGATGGTATTCTTAATGAAGTGACATCAAATACTGTGGTAAAAAGCAGCCTGATATGGCCTCTTATAATCTTTTCCATTTGCTGGCAAGCACTTAGAGGGGTAATTGACATCAAGTGCACCAACTAAATGGGGAAGTGATGTCCTCTTGCCTTAACATTTTTCTAATTTAGAAAATGAAACATTTAAAGTGTAAGGGCTCATAGAACCTCCATGAGCAGGATATATTAACCAAACCCAGGACAGGGAAAAGACTCAGGCTTCTGTAAATCATCCAGGATAAACCCATGGTCCTGCACTAATTAAGGGCTGCCCGAGAAAGGTAATTTACTGGATGAAGAAATGTATCTACTGGACAGTAGCTAGCAAGTTGGAATCCATTTTAACACTGGCCAGATTTCATATGTTATTGTTGATACAGACGTATTTGAAGGCAATAAAATAAGTGACAGAGCAAAGCAAGACTGCAAGTGAAAACACAGAGTTGGTAAAGGACCCTATATTAGAATGTAATTTGATATATATATTATGAGGAGGTTAAAGAGTTTAAAACTGTAGCACATCTCACCTCTGGTGTTGTCTTGCAGACAAAGTGCTGCCCAGAAGATGTGGATTTAATGTCAATACCCTGGGGAGCAAAATAGTTCAGTATAACAGCTCGCACAACACATACGTACCATGCAAACTAACACTGCCACTGTCTATTCCAGATGCACCCTGTCATGGTCATGTTCTACTGCATACTCACCGTCACACTACAGTCACTCTTAGTCATACCATGCTTTGCATCTGCCCACCTCCAACTTAATCACAATAGATAATCTTAAAAGTTTCCCTGATTATCCACTTCCCCAATCCATCTCAGAGCATTACTATTTTACTTACCCATCCACTTTTCCCCTCTCTTATCACACTATAACAACAGCCCACTCCTTCTCACATACCAGTTTGCATTCTGGCTGTTCAGGGGATATCCGAACAGTTTCGAGTGTTGCTGTCTGACTCAAAAGACTCTCCGGACTATAATTTAAGATACTTGTGCATATACCACAAATACTCTGGCACTGCAATTAGAAGATAAAAAATGAATGGTGACATGATAATGCAGGAACATGTGACGAGTTAAATTAAAATGTTATTATACCACCTTTTATCACAGGGTAATTCCTGGGATGTCTACATACAAAAATGAAACATATCAAACAGACCTAAAAGAGGTTTTGAAAACATACTCGCACTGTGACCTACAAGCCAGCTACATATACGTGAAACTCACAATCAATAAGATCTTGTTCTGGATCTCTGCATCTGACCAATCCTGAAAGAAAGTACGTGAGATAAGATTAAATTATCCATTACATGGTTGTGAAGGTATCTAGTTGTTTTCATGGAGTGGAATTATTATCTCTTTAGAGTTCAGGGAGATTATATATTATGATAAAATAAATATAATAAGGAGCACCTTCTTAGATATTGCCTGAACTGGGGGAGGGATGTTTCGGTTTTGTAGTCTCAGTAGGCTTCCTCTATCTGCTCTTCAACTAAGCTTGTTTTCGCAGATCAGGTTTTGTGCAACCAGATCCTGAGTTATAAAAATACACTGCTCTCTCTAAACACGGACATGCAACAGTATAAGCTAGTACATGGATCAGAAAAGACGAGTAGGCATATAACTTATATTCTAACTTTGCTAACTATAGACAGAAAGATTGTTCACAAATTAGAACCATGTAGCAAAAGTAAACCTCTAGTAATATAATTTAGAACTTTCATAAAACCACAGAAGTATGGGTAGAAACCATGCTACCAATGCCACCTTCAACAACATTACAAAAGGAACTGGACTTTTGGTAACTTATATGGAGATCAAGGCAACCTACATACAAGAAAATGTACACACTTTAAAAAATATTGCTCAATATAATCAAAATCGTATGTTAAAAAATACTGATAATTTCCTTTCCATGCCAATATGCATTTTCAGTACAGTACCTGCCATCAGCCTTAATTTTAAAAAAAGTATTTGTAAATGAGTCTGTTAATCAAAAAATTTGTTTATTCAGCAGGCTCAATAGAATAGAAACTCCGCCTCATTTAGCAGTCAGAGCGCAACAGGTCAGTGATGGACCCTCCAGCAGTAATGAATACATCAGTAGCATGTTCGTGGACACTTCCACTGTATGTGTACATAAATGCACACTGCCCAGCTTTGCTGCTTTGGCTTCTATAAGTGATCAGGTGACTAATAATTGTGTTTATATGTGAAATGCTACACAAACCACTCAGCTGCTTCCAAGCTGCTAGAGTTTTAACTCCAAATTACATTGAAGAGATTATTACATGAATTGCCTATCCAAAAGCATGTTGCCTTCATCCCCCTTTAAAGCCTGATAAAGTGCCCTGACAAAAATACACACCTCATGGAAATTATCTGCCAGCTCGATACACAAAGCAATGATGTCTCGACTAGCAGAATAATCATTCATTCGTGTGAAAAGATACCTGTAGGTACAAAAATTCTACATATTATATAAGAACATATATAAACAAAGTAAAAATCACTAGTGAATTATTGGTGAATCATCTTGATGTAACATTGTTTAACTTCTTGATTGAAAGAGGAGTGAGCAACACACGGCACACCAAGATGGCCCTAATTAAAAAAAAGTCTCACCTCCACATTAATTTATTTATATTGGACTACTTCTGTTTTTATGACATATACACTCTGAAGCATGCACTTTTCATAAGCAGTCCTGACTGAAATGACAATGTAGTGTCACCCTTATAACCTATGGGTTCAGGGCCTTTGACAAGTGCCATCATTGTGGGTTAACTTGTCACAAAGTTGAATAAATATCAAATATGGACATTAATCAACAGACCCTCCAAAGAAGATATACAGGTAAATACCTAAGTAAATCCTGTATCAGAATATTAATTTAACAAGGACTGAATATGTACCATTCAAATGTTATGTTAATCACCCCTACAGTCTCTGTAGCCAATTTTATTTATGTGATTTATACAGATGGTAAATACAAAATGTGAGGAAGAAGGAATTAAATAGGTATTAAGTGCAGAGTAAACCACCTGTTGAGCCAGGAAAATAATCCACGTGCTGCTGACACGATGTCTATGATGCAGACCAGTTGTTTCAGGGTGGGAGAGAGTACATTGGCAGGGGAGTGCGAGGACACCTTCCTGAGGCTGAGGATGTGTGAACATAATGATTGTGACACACTAAATAGTTTATCAGTCAGTGAACGCAGGTTTTCAGAGTGCAGTTCGTAGTGCTAGGGAGAAAGGAGTGTGAGGAAAGAAACAGACAGTTTAAAACCAATGCAGGTGACTAGGGAGCTGCAACCAGTGAGGCATATACTAGGAGCATGATGTGATAGAGATAGGTAGTATGAATAATTTGAATACGTGTGTGGGAGAAATAATTAGAAGTACAGATATATAGTTTCTATCCAAACTTAGTGCTATCTACTAAGTGAAGGATATCCTTCAAAAATATAGATATAAAAATAAATTTCTAATCTATTCCAGAACAAGAGTTACAAATATTTTATTTCTATTATTAGCCAAATCTTATCTTCAAATCAGGAACCAAAAGTTTTACAAATCGATGCAAAAGTTGTAAGCAGGGCTGGTGCAAGGTTTTTTGCCACCCTAGGCAAAACTTCATTTTGCCGCCCCCTTTATGTCCCGCCCCCTTTTATCCCGCTTTTTTCATATTTTGTTATCTTACATACACGATCACACACACACACTTTTTTATACTATATACCTTTATTTGGTTTTGTTAGGTTATAAACTGATCTTCTAAATATAACTGTCATTTATAAAATTGT
Organism: Pelodytes ibericus; assembly: GCA_036172795.1. Taxonomy (NCBI): domain Eukaryota; kingdom Metazoa; phylum Chordata; class Amphibia; order Anura; family Pelodytidae; genus Pelodytes; species Pelodytes ibericus. Next base: position 128,322,899 of record CM069857.1, on the reverse strand, counting down.
TTAACAGACTATAGAATTAATCAGAATTATGTACAAAGTATATTATAGCTGCCATGCTTCCATGGGATTAGCAGCGTGGCCTTAACTAGGTCCCCCCTGTTGATCCCATGCAAAAACGTGGGTCTCTCTCTGCGCTAGCAGCTAGAGACCCTTACATTCAGCTGTCAGAGCGGCACGAGCCCCTGCTCTGATTGACTGTGCATGCGTCAACCAGGAACTGCTGTGTCCCGCATGTGACTACAAAAATACAAAATACACGTCGAGTGTACTTACAAGTCCCAGGACATGTTATGTTTAACCCTTGCTTCCTTGAATGTAATGTCCCTTTAAGGACTTCAGGCAAAAAAAAAAAAAAAAGTTATGTTATGTTTAGTTGAAAGACTGCATCCAGCGTACGCATTTTAAACAGAAATGCTTTAATTAAAAAGTATACAAAAAGTACTTATTGTCCTCCCTCTGCTTATATAGCTCTAGAAAGGGGCTTATAAGCTGTAAAGAATATTTGGTCATATGGATCAGTAAAAGTGGCGACACCCTGGTATTTTTCGCTACATTAGACATGCTTGGTACGTCATGCATCCAGCAACAGCCAGTGATGCGGCTTCAGTATCAAGTGAACTCTCGAATGAGCGATCACACGACAAACAAATTTTTTTTTGATCGCACGTTTTTTGAGCGAGAGATACAGAGATTCTGATAGTTTGTAGCCTCTAGTGTTACATAAATCGTGGTCGTTATATAAATAAATGTTGTGTGCACTATGTTCCAAAGCCCTTTCCCTTTGAATAACATTTATCTTTAACCCCTTCCATCACTGCTTAGCAGCACTTTCTTGCTGTAAATAAAAATATTTTACCCACTGGGGTTTAACTTTCTGTAGTAAAAATTTAGTTAGTTTGGAGGTTTAGGTATGTTAGTGTGGTTCGGGTAGATTTTTAGATAGGTAGGTGCTAGCTATAAAAAAAAGTGTTTAGTTGTGAAGTGATTTAGTTTGTAAGTTAGGTAAATAGTTAATTTAGCTTGGTTAGTAATTTAGTTTATACTTCTATATGTTATGCAGTGAATGTATAGCAAAGAGGAAGCTTAGCACAGAGGAAGCTTATGCCTTCTTGGCCGACTAACTCGTGTCAGATTTTGACACTGGTCATTTAAGATACATCCAGCAATGTAGGTGGCTGCTAAGCCCTCTGTTGAAAGGAGGCGTGGTACTCTATGTGGCGGTGCTGATGAGGAGTGGGTAGCACCTAACAATTTTAACCCAGAGATCACTCTGTTTACTGCCAAGGTGGCATCAAATCTTGATGTGACATGACTCTCCACAGTGCAGTAAATAGGACCTTGCATCAAAGAAAACCAGAAACATCATTCTTGGCTACAAAACAACTCCTTTATTAGCTTACGAATAAAACTACATGGCAAGACATAAGGAGTGAGAACTCCCAAGTGAAGGAAGGAAGGTAAAACATCTGTGTTTGCACATCAGCAGTGCTTAATCATAGGCCTATTACATGACAAAGCATAAGGATAGAAGGACCCCCAACTTAAAGAAGGGAGGGCGACATACCAAACGCATTACGTGTTTTATTCTTTCACTTGGGAGTTCTTCTACCTGCTTTTGGCTTGCCATGCAATTATATAAATATGAAAATAATGGAGTTTTTTTTGCAGCCAAGATTGAAGTCTGCCGTTTCCTTTGATGGGAGGTGCCAAGAAATTTTATTTTATCCATGTAAAGTTTTCCTGAAATGTCCCTTAAAACTTGAATGGACAGACTAGGTGGACTTAATGGTTTTTTACATCAAAATCAGTTTTTCTCCATTTCACTGTAGTGAAAGCCTGTGACAGGCTGGAGACTGGATAAGCCTTGCTTAGTAGTAGTCTGCTTGAATACTACTTTCTGCTTGGAGCCATAACATTCTCTTGATTTTTATTGGTTGGAACTAGAACAAGGCTGTGTTTATGTTAAATAGCATTACAATTCCTAGAATGGAACTAAAAGGAAATACATAACAGTAAGACTTGTACCGTAATTTACCTAAATTCACCTATTTAGTGAAACCTGAATTCTTTACTGCTTACACTAAAATTGTGTGTAAAACATAGAAAATAGTAAAATGAGAGATTTATCAAATATACTTTTACATTTGATTAATTTAATTTCTCATAAAGTAGCAATTTAAATAGTTCGCTGTGTACTGAAATACTACATTTATTTTCAAAAATCAAAGCACAATACTTTTCTGCTCATGAGTTATTATAGTAAAAATTACTGAAAGTCTTATTATAGCTTTTAGGTTTATAACTGACATTATTTCATGGATAACACAAATAAATAAGTGGAAATAACTTAATTTTATACATAACCTATGAAAACCGGGTATTTTTGCAAAATGGAAATCTCCCATAAATATTTTCCAAACAGATCCCTAAAATAGTTATAAAAGCTATTGGGGGTTTAGACAAGGGTATGATACATGCAGTGTTATAAAAAGGAAAAGAGCAGTATGGATGAATAGCACATTTTTCTCTCCTCAGGATTATTTACTTTTTAGAAAAAACATCCTTTGACTTACCAAGGCACACAACTGTTCAACAGCCTCCAGAATCAACTCTTGGTGCCCTATGCTTCTCACTCCTAAGGCATCTAGATGCTGGTGGGACATACCTAACAGATCATGCCCAACCACATCCCACTCCTGGAATGGATAGTGCTGTAGGGAAGGGTCCAAGCCTAAGAGAAAGAAGAGATCACATAACTTGGAAGAGACCTGCTGCCTAGCTGTCACCCACCTCCCCCATTTAATTTCAGAAGGGCCATTACTATAATGAAATCACCATGTTACAGTCTGACAAGCACAAGGCTGTCCATTTATAACCCCAGCCCCTGATGTGCCCCATCCTCTCACTGTGATTTCATCTGATCACTCACTTACGTTACTGCCCTATTCAAAACTTGCTGATTCCGACCCTGTATTAATTATATTGATTAAAAAAACTTCCTACAAATCGGCTTGCTTCCCTCCTCTCACTCTTACCCCTAAGGTAGCTACAGACAACCTCCCGGGTCCATGTAGTTACAGGCTCCATCTGGACACTTCCTGTCTGGTCACCTGCGTGACGTCACTCAGGTAGGCTGGCCCACAGTCTCCTCCTACTGGTGGGAGGAAGGAAATGGGCACAGCCCTGTTTGTGAAACATGCAGTATATGAATTTATGGGGTTTTATTGCTGTTGTTGCTTATCATAAGGGTTCTGTGGAATGATAGTCAGTAAAATAACACTGCATATTGAAATGATTAGCAAAATGAAACCAAAAATATAAAGCCTCGAAAATGCAAAGATAGTAACTTTCTGATGCATGACATACCTTACTGTTACTCTTATAAAAGGACAGTTCCTAAGTTGTACCCAAATTCCCCTGTTCCTGTGGATTCATGTAGTCTATGAGTGTGTCACAAATCTCCACAACATTAATACAGTTTGCGATATTCATGTTTATCAAATAGTTTGTGCACAAATTATTTGCTTTGTTTATGTTCTTATTGTCTTCACTAACTTAATTTGTAGCTATCAGTAGTTTAAAAAGTTGCACAACCATATTGGAATTTCTGTTCCTTAAATATCTCAATGCTAAATTGGAATTTTTTGACTAACTGTTATTTTTAAAGGTCTGAGAAAATATAAACCTGTGTAAAATAAACTGTGTAATACGTAACACACTTAAATCCAAACTCATCCAACCATGTCTTTATGAACCATGTTTTGTGCACTAGGGCACAGGCATGCTGGAAATTAAAAGTGCCTTCCCCAAACTGTTACCCCAAAGTTGGAAGCATAGCATTAACCAAAATGTCTTGCTATGCTGAAGCATTAACATTTCCCTTGACTGTAATTAAAGAGCTTAGCCCAACCTCTGAAAAACAGTCCCATGCCATTATCCTCCTCCAACAAACATTACAGTTGGCACAGTGCAGTCAGACAGGTAACAATCTCCTGGCATCCGCCAAACCCAGACTTGTCCATCATACTGCCACATAGTGAAGACTCCACAGAACATGTTTCCTTTTTTTTTAATTTTTTTTATTAGACACATTTTTGGAAGTACAAAACGTATCAAAAATATAAAAAACAAGTCATACAACTTAGTGACAAATAAATAACATTTCCCTAACCAATACACTTTATAGAGATATATCTTTGCTGTTATCATGCACCTCCGTAAACAGAACATGTTTCCACTGCTCCAGAGTCCGGTGGTGGCATGTTTCACACCAGTCGATCTAACACTTGGGATTGTACTTGATGATGTGAGGCTTGCATGCAGTTGCTTGGCCATGAAAACCCGTTAAGCTCCCACTGCACCATTTTTGTGCGGATAGTAATGCCAGCAGAAGTGTGGAATTCTTCAGCTATGGAATCAGCAGAGCATTGGCAACTTTTACACACCATGCGCCTCAGACACCACTCTGTGACTTTACATGGTTTTCAGCTTTGTGGATGAATTGCTGCTATTTGTAAACACTTTCCAATACTACCATTTACAGTAGACCATCTAGCAGGAATTACATTTCATGAGCTCACTTATTCCAAAGGTGGCACCCTACCACAGTACCATGCCTGAATTTATTGAGCTCTTTAGAATAACCCATTTTTTCATAAATGACTGTGAATACAGACTGCATGGCTAGGTACTCGATTTTATACACCGGGGGCAATGAGTCTGATTGAAAAACCTGAATTCAGTAATTAAATGGTGTGTTCCAATACATCTGTCCATATAGTGTATATTTATCATGGAACCCTAAATTCCCTAGGCTCCTGGAGGAGCGTGAGAGCCAGCCTCCTCCCCCCTGACTATGGAACCTTGCCTGAGTGGAGGTTACAGTCCTCCTGAATAGCTATTAACACTGGCCTGTCCCCAACCTCTGTCATTCACTACGGTTCCCTCCACCTGACCAGAGGTCAGCAGGAATTCTCTCAAGCCTTTCGCGATCCACTGAAACCACCAAGGATTGTTACTCCTTCCCTAAGCAGATGAGCACGTCGCTCTTTTGGGAGGATGTCAGCAATACTAGTGGACATCCATATGATATACTTGTTTTGGGAATCGACAGGACAGCTTTTGGGGAGCCAGCGGCACCCTGTTTCTGGACACTGGGCAGAAGCACCCGGTAGGTGATGGCATCGAGGGGGTGATGAAGATGTTAAACTATAGGGAATATTTAAGCATCGAACACAGACAGTTTTTGAGACAATGCATGTTGTTTATCCTTGAGTCTAACTACTTCTTATTTAATGGTGATTTTTATCTACAGACTTGTGGCACTGCGATGGGGACCCGTTTCGCCCCCAGTTACGCCAACCTGTTTCTGGGTAGCTGGGAGGAGGAGGTTATTTTTGGACCCCATCGCAGTGCCAACCTCCTGCTGTATAAACGATATATAGATGATATTTTTCTCTTGTGGAGTGGTACTGTGGAGGCATTGGACGTGTTCATGGGGGAACTCAACGCAAACTCTTTTGGTTTGATCTTCTCCTATGAACATAGTCAAACCAGTATAAATTTTCTGGACTTGACGATATCCACAGATAAAAATAATAACTTTGTCACTAAAACATACTTCAAGACAGTGGATAAAAATACTTACCTTAATTCTAAGAGCTATCATGATAGGAGATGGCTTAATAATATACCCAAGGGTGAACTAATCCGCATGAGAAAGAACTGTTCTAGACAGAAGGATTTTGAACAGCAAGCGATTGAAATAAAAAATAGATTGACCGCAAAGGGGTATAGTAAAAAATTGGTTGATAACACTATGAATGATATCAGATCAAAGGATATAACCCTATTTTTGAGTGGTAGTAAGAACTCCAAAAAGAATAACAAGAAGTTTAGAATTGCATCTCTTAATGGTTGCCCTATTGTAGAAAACCACAGGCCATGTCATAATGACATTGATAGCAACAATTCATTTCCAAATACCTTTGGTTCTAGCTTTATTACTACTTTTTCAGATAAGACTAGCAAGATAAAAGAAATTCTTAACCGACATTGGCATATCTTAAGGGGAGATCCTATTTTGGCCCCAACGTTGCCAGATAAATGAATGATTATCTGTAGACGGAATACCAATATTAAGAATATCTTGGCTCCGACAGATATATCTGAAAAATTTATTAAAAAATCCAAAAAACACAATTTCCTGTCCAGTATAAAAGGGTGGTACAGATGTGGCACTTGTGACCACTGTTCGGTCTGTCCCAGAAAATCAAACTTTTTTACAGACAATGCCACAAATATTAAACATCCCATCAAGAGACATATATCTTGTAATACAAAGTTCGTCATCTATGTGTTGGAGTGCCCTTGTGGCCTCCAATACATAGGTAGGACTAGTAGAACTTTTAAAAAACGCCTTTCAGAACATAGGTATAATATTAGAAGAGGTTTTGAAAAACACATTTTGTCTAAACACTTTCTAGATGTACACCAGCGAAATGATAAACAATTAAAGGCAATGGCAATAGAACATTGGGCCCACGTAAGGGAGACAGACTTAAGACCCTCTGTAAAAGAGAGACTTTTTGGATCCTCACTTTAAACACTTTGACCTTGTGCCATTCCTAGATTAGATCCATGTATCTCATTAAGTGGCAGTGTTTCATCATGTATCGTGTATATTTACATATATTTACATATACATATCTATTCATTTGTTTTAATGGTTTTTCTATATCTGTATACTCACATGTCCTTGCTGATTTAGGATAACTGCCATTGTGGGATTTGATCTATATATATTTCTATATTATGGTGTATTTTAACATGCTGTCTGTATGTATATGTGTATTTTTCTCCCTTTTATTTGTATAAAAGATACATATTATATGTATTTCCCATATGCCTATGCCCTTTGGGACCTGTGATTTTTAGAGAAGTTTGTTGGAATCATTTTTGATAATAAATCGATATTTTTTTTTTTATTTTTTTTTTACATGATATCATGTTGCCGAGGCAACAAGGGAATGCCTAGGCGTTAATTATAATGTTCAGACTGTTTAATTTGTTTTTCCAGTTTTTATTTTTCTTTTGTATTACTTTGGATTTAAGTTTTTCTTTCTTCTTATATGTGCATAAACGCGAGCACCCTCTCCCTGCACTGATCGATGCCACACTATGCCGGCTTTGTGTGGTTTCGATGCGTTGCTATGGAGACTACGCTGGCGTCGCAACGTTATGACGTCATCGCGCTACTACACGACTACGTCACACTTCCGTGTTTCACCGCTGTCTGCAGTCAGAGGCGGTCTATTTAAACAATTGAAGATCCGTTTGAGACATGCTGGACGCCTGTCCCTGTTTGGCGTCCCCTTTTTTCTGCGAAAGACCTGGCCAGGCTTCTTTTTCGCTCCTGATTCACTGCTCTGAGTCTAGCATTGTCTCAAACGGCTCTCCCTTAATGGTGTGTATTATCTACCCATTATTGTTATTATTTTTGTGTTATTTTCTAGTTCTATTTGTATTTGTCAGTAACATATTTATACTGTTGATTGTGATATATTTATTTGTATTTTGTGTTTCCACCTCTCAACTCAGGTGGTTCTGTGTTTGTTTATTTTATTTTATTACATTATATTTATTAAATCTATATATTTTTTATACCTTCTAATTGTGTGCTTCTTTATGGTGTATTTAAATACATTCATATTCAACTATCTTCAATTCTATATTACTCTGTAGCGCTGTCTTCCTTCTTCCTACCCGGTAGGTGCTGCAGACATTGGATGATTCAAATATGGCACCAACAGGCTCAGCAGTAGCTCGGCTACAGATGTTGCTCCAGGGGCTAGCCCACTTATTGGTTGCCTCTGCTGTTCTGAACACAAAGACATTGCACAGCAGGTGTAAGGAATATAGGTTGCCTTTATAAAAAAAAAATATTTTATATTTAATTAATATGTATATATGCATTTGAATGTGTATAACTAGGATAGCTATCTGGTTTCACACTGGAATGTCAGAAGAAGTGGTCATCAAAGGTTTACAGCAGAGATTACTTATTTATTTATTGACAGATAGGTTAGACAAGGGGGTGTCTCCAAAACTGTGTTGAACTAGTTCTTTAACTTTTTGGGAGGTAGCTGAGGGATTTTGGGATCTGCAAGAGTCAGTCTGCTCTTGGAGACGTGATGACAGCAGCAGAAGAGACTGTCCCAAGAAAACGAAGGCACAATGAGAAGATATTCATTTAATTGTCTAAGTATTGCCTAGCGGACTAGTTATGTATAATGTGTTCTGTGTATTTTCATTTATAACTTGTAACGGTATCCTAATATATAAATATACATTTTTATAAATACACTTGTCTTTGTGCTTCATTCATCACACATTCCCTAAAACAACAACCGTGTATGAGGTAAATATAACATTTCTCACAGACAAATCAAAAGAGAATGATGTCAGGCAGGCGGCCAGAGTGATTGCTGTGAGTCGAATAGGCCATTTTGGGTTGATAAGTGGATTATGCTCTTTTGTGTGAACCTATTATGTCCCTTGAAACTCCATTGCTAGAGACTGTTATTTCACTGGTTCTCCCCTGTTATAGTATCCTTCGCTACCAGGGACTTTTGGTTCTCTGTTCCCCCTGTCCTTACATTATGTCCCGTTGCCAACATCTATCGCTCGAGAGAACTTTCTAAGCGTCTAGCTTAGTGTCTCCACTCTTGCAAACAGGACTCCTGCATCTGGACGCTCAGGGTCACATGCCAGTCAGCACCCAATCATGACACACAGTGAGCATTCCATAGTACAGGAAAATAGAAAATGAGAAAATTACTGTGCTCCTCCAAATTATATTTTCAGTAAACCACATATTACAGACCACTGAAGTGGTTGAGGTGTACAGGCTATATGAAACTATAACAAAGTTGAGTCTAGTGATGTCATAGCTGTTGTACATGAGCAAGGTCACTTAGATTCCACACAATGTATTCTATTCCAACAGCACAGGAAGTGACTAAATGAAACAAAATCTTACATACTCAGTGTCTATATATTTGATGCTGCCGCGCCTGTAGTATACATGCAGAGTAATCACTGATGAATGCCTGCATCAAATCACACTGGAACAAAAGCCTGTGCACTATACAAGCAGTACTTCTCAACATGCACCAAATTGAGTTTAGGGACTAAACAGCAGTGTATTTAGTGTGAGTTAAACAATGCAAGTGCCTAGGGCGGCACTTACCTTGTCTGCCTGGAGGGGGGGAAAATGGAAAGAAAAAACAAGCCACCACCTTTAAAAAACCAAAAACAAAACTTGCATAGACAATGACTGTTCCATGCACATCCATGCTGCCTGTTCGGCTCCACGTGCGGTGTGAAGGGGGAGAGCCGACAGGTCACGTGTCCCAGGGCTCTGACATCAGAAACCCCCATGGGACACGTGACCTGTCTGCACTCACCTCGTGGGAAGCCAAATAGGCAGCAAGGTAGGACACTATGCTGCCTGCCACTAGACACCAGTGACCAACGCTGCCCATGGTAAGTTCTGGGGTGCTAGGGGCATGTAATGGAGGTGATGGGGGTCATGTTATGGAGGTGATGGGGGCATGTAATGGGGTGATGGGGCCATGTAATGGGCTAATGGAGCATGCAATGGGTTCATGTAATAGGGGTGATGGGGGTCATGTCATGGTGGTGATGGGGGTTATGTAATGGTGGTGATGGGGCATGTAATGGAGGTGATAGGGGCATGTAATGGAGGCAGGGCCGGCACCTCCTGTAGGCGAACTAGGTGTTTGCCTAGGGCTCCAGCTTTGTTGGGGCAGCTGTTGCCTGCCGCCGGGACACATGATTCCCTGCAGCAGGCAGCCATGAGAATTTTTTTTTATTTGCACCTATAGTGCTGGCTGGTCCGAGCCCCCATGCAGGGACACAAGCATGCAGAGCAACAGAAATACAATGCTCTGTGTCATCACTATGCATGTAAGCGCGAGCAGAACTGACAGAGCTCTGATGCTGTCCGAGGTAAGATATGGGGGAGGAGGGAGGGAATAAGATACCAGACACCAGGCATTGGGGGGGAAGGGAGTGGGAAATTAGACACACCAGTCATTGGCGGTGAGAGGGAGGATGGAAAAAAGATACACTAGTCATTAGGGGTTGGAGGGAGGGGAGGAAAAGACACACCAGGCATTGGGGGAGGGAGGGGGATAAAGACACACCAGGCATTGGGTGTGGGAGGGAGGCAGAAAATAGACAGACCCACAAGGTAATAGGGGGTGGGAGGGGGTAAAAAGACACACCAGCCATTGGAGGTGGGAGAGAGGGGGAAAAAGACACTCCATGCATTGGGGGTGGGAGGGAGGGGGAAAATAGACACTGCAGGCATTGGGGTGGGAGGGAGAAAAAGAGACCCCAGATATTGAGGAGAGAGAGAGAGACATCAGACATTGGGGAGGGAGAGAGAGACACACACACCAGACATTGGGGAGGGATGGAGAAAGAGATAGAGAGACAGCAGACATGGGGTGGGGGGACTGAGAGAAAAAATAAAGACATGAGGGAAAGGAGAGAGAGAAAGGAAAATATAAACATGGGGGAGAGATACAAAAGAGGGGAAGATAACTGGGGTGATGAGAAAGACAAAAGTTGTAAACAGACAGATGAATGGCAAGGGGGAGAGAGAGACAGACACTGATGGCATGGGGGAGAGTGAGACAGACAGGGATTGCATAGAGGGACAGACATTGGTGGCATGGGGGAGAGAGACAGACAGACAGGGATGGAGTAGAGGGAGAGCGAGACAGACAGGGATGGCATGGAGAGCGGGTGCCAAAGATAGGATCACATTGCATGTGTGACTGAGTGGCTGTATGTGACATTGCATGTGTTACTGTGTGTACGTATGGCTGCATCTGACATTGCATGTGGGTGTACATGTGCCTCCATTTGTACTGTGTTTCTGTGTGTGTAAATGCCTGATGGCAGGATCATCAAGGGCGGAAAAATATATGTTCACCTATGGCGGCAAAAAGTCTTGCACCGGCCCTGAATGGAGGTAATGGGGGCATGCTGGTACCCAGATCAGCAATGTCCTTGTTCTTCATCTTCAGCCCAGGGAAAGGATCCATCCGAAAATATTAAATAAATCAACCTATTCTAAAAAAATAAAAATAAATCGCACCAGCAAATAAAAAACCTGAAGCAGCCCTATCTGTAAGCTTCCTCAGTGGGGGATGGATACACACTGAAAACCCAGCCTGCAGGAACTCTGTCAGTCAATCAGAAGCCTGCCTACTACAGCCCTTCTATTTTTTTTTTTTTTTGTAAATCAATGTTTATTGAAACGATTTTTGGTTTTGTGTCAAGAGAAAAAAAAAAAAGGGGGGGGGGGGTTGGGTGGGGTAGATACAGAAACAAATAGGGTGGTTAAGGGAGACGGGAAGGGAGGGGGGCAAGGGAAGGGCACAGCACATACAGTAGTGTCTGACGCACCAGACTCCATTTCAATATTTGTTCATTCTATAACTCTTAACAGATTTCACTTGTTTTCTTCTCAGATATATACAGATATACATGTATGTACATATACATGTATACACACGTACATACACACCTATATACACACATACACGAATTGATCTAAGTTCCACTAAACATTATTTGGGATTGTGGGTCTTCTAGGAACTGTAGCCAGTAGAACCACGTCTGTATGTAGTGGTTGTGGTGGTCTCCAGCTTTCTTAATCAGTTCCTCCATCTGTCTAACCTTTTCCACCCTGTTTATCCACTCTCGGAAAGTAGGTGGTGTTACCTCCCCCCAGTGTGCTGGTATGAGTGCTTTGGCCTCATTTAATAGGTGTCGCACCACTGATTTTTTGTATTGTGTGATGGGCATTGTTGTGTGGTGCAACAGCATTGGTGCTGGTTCGAAGGGTGGAGGGTGGTCCGTTAATTTCAGGAGTACCGAGTATATCCTGTCCCAATAGGGTCGTATACTGGGGCAGTCCCACCAAATATGTAGTATGGTTCCAGATGCTGTACCGCATCGCCAACATTCTGTAGGGTGTGTGGGAAATATTTTCTGGAGACGCACCGGTGTGAGGTACCACCTTGTTAAGAATTTATATGACATTTCTTGTGATTTGTTGTTAATGGAGCATTTGTGTGTGAGTCGGAATATTTTTCCCCACTGTGACTCGGATAAAGTGATATCTAGGTCCGATTCCCATTTTCCCACCAGGGTTGGCAAGCCTACTGCTGTTGTGGTCATCAACGTTTGGTATATTGTGGAAATACTATGGGGGGGAACGCTATCACCGGAGGCCCACACTTCAAACTCAGTGGGTTCCCTGTAATATAAATGCTTACGTTTTGCTGTTTTAAAAAAATGACTCAGTTGGGTGTGGTGAAAACGGTCTATGAAGGTCAACGACTCCTCTGGGAAAATCTCTTTTAGTGGTTTTAGGGAGCTGTCCAATAGGAAATTGTTAATCGGTATCGAGTCTGTCATGCGGGTCCGGAGAAAAAGCCCTGGTTGTTGCCCAGGAGGAAACTCCGGGTTGCACCTTAACGGTGTCTTAGGGGATGGGTGGGAGGTTATAGTGCCCCTGCGGGAGTGGGTATGTAATACCGAAAGTGAGGCCGAAATCAGCGGGTGTTGTGTCCCTATAGACTTGGACTCCTTAGGCGGTAGCCAAGGTAGTAAATGTAGTGGTTTAGATATTGCCGCTGCTTCGGCACTGATCCATAACTTATGGGGTGGGTTAATTGCCCATTCCAAGACTCTCAGTAAATGGGTCGCATGGTAATATGTGTGTATGCATGGGAGACTAAGGCCTCCTTTTTCTTTGGGTTGGGTCAGTAGGTTCATTCTGAGCCTGGGGTGTTTTTGGGTCCAAATAAATTTTAGGAACATCGTTTTTAGTGAGATGAAGAAGGCTGGGGGGATTTTGATCGGGATTGTCTGGAACAAATATAGTACTCGGGGGAGTACATTCATCTTCAGTGAGTTAACTCTGCCCAGCCAGGAGATGAATGTAGGTCCCCAAACACTTAAATCTTTTTGTATGGCTTTTAATAAAGGTGGGAAATTTTGCTGGTAGAGATGCATGGTGTCTTTAGTGAGCCAAATGCCTAAATATTTCATTTTGTGTCTACACCATTTAAAGGGAAACGCACTCGATAAACCCTGGACTTCATTGTCATTTAAGTTGATATTGAGAATCTCCGATTTGGAGTTATTAATTTTGAGATTGGCCAGAGCTCCATAGTCATTAAATTCTTTCAATAACATGGGTAGTGATCTTGGTGTGGTAAGGGCAAATAGCAAGTCGTCTGCGTACCCCAACACTTTATGTTGGGTGCCGCCAATTGATAGACCTCTAACATCGGGATTATTCCTTATAGCTTCTAGAAAAGGCTCTAGTGTGAGGGCGAATAATAATGGTGACAATGGACATCCCTGCCTCGTGCCGTTGGTGATTGTGAAAGATTCCGATAGAGCCCCGTTGATACGGATTCTGGCCGAGGGGCGGGAGTACAGGGATGCGATCCAGGCCACCACATGGGGTCCAAAGCCCACATGTTGGAGTATTGTTAGGAGAAAGCTCCAGTCTACACGATCGAATGCCTTTTCGGCGTCTGTAGATAGGAGGATTGTTTTAATATTACGTGCTTTAGCATGGTGAATCATGTTGATGGCTCGGATCGTGCAATCCCTGGCCTCCCGTCCCGGGATAAATCCCGCCTGTGGGTGTATGGTCCCCCCTTCGAGCACTGAGTTGAAAGCTTCTACCATACGCGGTCCCAGGACCTCGAAAAATTTCTTATAATATAGTAAAGGAAAGCCGTCTGGACCTGGGCATTTACCTAAATTGGAATTTCGGATAGCTAATTGTAATTCTAGGAGTGATATCGGTCGTTCCATGTGCGCGGAATCTGCAGGTGTAAGTTTCCGAATAATATGCTTAGTAAGATACTCCGTTATCTGAGCAGCACGGGTGTCCCTAGCAGTGGGGCTCGGTTGTGAGGGAGAGATATTGTACAGCTTGGTATAGTATGATACAAATTCCTCGGCTATGTCTTTTGGGAGTAAACGGGGTACCCCCGCTGATGTTTTGATTTTAGGTATATAGGCCACTTGTTGCCGTTTTCTGAGAGCCCTTGCTAAGTATTTACCAGATTTATTGCCATGCTCGTAGTATATTGATTTTAATTTGGTAAAATTACGGTGTGCCTGTTGGTTGAGTATTGTTGCTAGCTCTTTTCTCAGTAGTAGAAGTTGTTGGAATTCCTCTTTATTGAGTTATTCCTTATGTGCTCTCTCCAGGGTCACAATCCTTGAATAGAGTGACTGAAGAGTTGCACCATTGGCTCTTTTCCGTGCTGTGGCCTGCATTATGTACTGCCCTCTCAGTACGCATTTGTGGGCCTCCCACACCGTCAATAACGGAGTATCTTTATCGCTATTAATTTGGAAATAATCTGTCAGTGCTCCTATAATGGGTTCCTGTAGTGTGGTATCGTTCAATAGGGCCTCATTTAACCGCCAGGTGCGTTGTAGTGGTTTCTGGAGTGGCGAGAGTAAAGATATGGTAAGTGGGGCATGGTCTGACCAAGTTGTGGTGCCATAATGTGCCGATCGTAGGTAGGGAAGGTAATAGTATGGGACAAAAAGATAGTCTATGCGTGAGTATCGGGAGTGGGGTATGGAATAGAAGCTGTAGTCTCTTGTTGTGGGATGTAGTGCTCTCCAGCAGTCAGTGAATTGGAGGTCAGTGAGTAATTTCTTTATTTTACTTATAACACGGAAAGGGGTGTTCGCTGACCCATGTGAGGTATCCATCTGTGGATCTAAGGCGATATTGAAATCCCCTCCTAAAATTGTCATGCCCTCTTGAAAGAGTCGCAGTTTAGATATTATTTTAGACAAACATCTGTGTTGTCGTGTGTTAGGGAGATAGACATTCGCGAAGGTGTACAATCGGTCCGCTATCGTTCCTTTCACGAGTGTGTATCTACCCTCTGGGTCGGAAAGGTATTCTTGTGCAATAAATGGAATATGTTTTGCGAATAGAATTGCCGTGCCCTTAGATTTTGTGTTCGTGTCATTACTGAAAAAGCCCTGAGGATAGTCGCGTGTGGTGAGTCTCGGGGGTGATTTAGCGCAAAAATGCGTTTCTTGTAGGAAGGCTATATCTGTTTTGTTATATTTGAGTTCTTTCATCAAGTGTGAACGTTTTTCTGGTGTGTTAAGTCCTTTTACATTATAGGATAGAATATTTAGGTCAGCTGGTGTCGGCTTCCGTGAAGTTGTTTGGTGTGGCATTTTTTAAGAAGATTGAGGTTATCTGTCAGTTGGCTCAGTTTTGTTTGGTGTAGCTGCGTCAGACCTTACATAAACTAAGTATGTGGGTAAAAATATTTGGGTTGTATTTACACGGGGGGGGGATAGAACACGTGGGGGAGTAAGGAATACACTACAGGGATATGCCCTGTGGCTCCTATTGGTCGAAAAGGGGTGTGCCTGCACCTTCGGGGCAGAGCTCCGGGGTCCGACCAATATAAATTGGGCCTGGGCGTGAGGGTGGGTTGCCAATCCCCTTGGAAGATCCTACCAATCGTAAATTGAAAATTTCACAATTTAAACAGAACAATTGTGGGGTTCCGTCACCCCGTAACCCATTAATAATAAAAACATTTAACAAACAAATGAGAGTATTGTGCACAATCACTCCTGAGGTATTTTGGGCTTTGCTATGCGATGTTTTGTTTACCCTTCATTTATATCTCTAACTTTGTAGTTCGTTTTCAGGTAGTGATCTTTATGATCACAACATCTAAGTATCGCTATCGCGTTTAAGTATAGCCAATAGCTCAAGAGTGGTTGGCCGTCATCCATTACCAGAGATTAACTTTCAGTGTACATTATTTAAACTTCAACTGATCACTGTAACCCTCCTCAACATACCTATAGAGTATTGCGGTGGTTGCCATATATATGGGTTTCTCTGTTCCCATCCCTGCTACAGTAGTTAGGGATCAACCCAGGGTGTGGGGTGGTAGTTATATGTGGCATGGGAGTAGGGGTTGTTTAGTTAGAAGGGGTTGGGGGTTTGTGATTCTGATATTCCCTTTAGTATATCAATACAGGTATTGGATAAAACACTTATCGATAGTAGAGGCGATGGGACGCTCCCCACCAGCAGGTACGCCCGCCTACAACGTTGTCCGTTGGCTTGGGGGACATCCTCTTCGGTTTCCCGAGCCCGATGTCAGGGTTGCCTGGGTGTGATCTGCAGATGTGTATAGGACTCAGGGTCTAGTTGTGGATATCTCTCTAGAGTCTTTTGGGGTCTTTTGGTGATATGCGGTGAGAAAAGCAATCAAGAGTGCATGTTCCAAACGAGGTGAATATCCATGGTCCTTCAGATTCCATATAGACAGAACAATAATATAAACAATAAAACTTAGTGTCGATTGTCTCAACTTATTTCGGCTTCCGTGTTTCTTGCGGAGATCTTTTGGCCTGGCTTTTTGGCTATTCCTCTCTCTCCCTTCCAAGTGAGTGAGGTGGGTCGGCAGGGTTCTCTTCGGGCGGGGTCGTCGTTCTTGCTTGAGGCGAAGCTGGTCTAGGACGTTGTCTCCGTCTACTATGGTCGTTTGGTCTCTGCCTGGAGAAATCGCGTGTGTTCGGGAGTGCCCAGTCTGGTATGTGAAGGTCTTGGAGCCGTAAGATAGCCAGCAGTTCTGGTAGGTCTCGATGGTATCTGATAGTGAGGATCGAATCATCTAGGTGTACCATTAAGGAGAAAGGGTGGCCCCACATATAGCGGATGGCTTTGCGTTGTAGGATAAGTGTAAGAGGGCGGAGGGCCCTTCGAGCCTGGAGGGTGAGGTCCGACAGATCTTGATAGAAGGATATGTCATGCCCTTCGTGGCGCCATGTTTTAATTTCCCTCGCTTTTTTCATAATCTGCTCTTTGAGCTGAAAGTTCACCAATCGACAGATGATGTCTCTTGGTGGGGTATTTGGTGGGCCCCTGGGCCTGAGTGCCCTGTGCGCCCTGTCCATCTCGACCGGCTCTGAGGTTGGGCGGTTTAGCAGTTGGTTGAAGACGGTGGTGAGAAGGCCGAAGATGTCTTCGGTAGCGCCATTGGCCGCTTCCGGTACCCCGCGGAGTCTTATATTATGTCTGCGGCTCCTGTTGTCAAGGTCTTCAAGACGTCTACGGTATTCTGTTAGTGCCTCTGCTTGGTAGTTTACCGTACGGTCTAGGTGAGTTAGGTGGCGTGCCTGTTTAGTCGTTTCAGTTTCCTGTTTCGTCAGCCTTGCGTCCAGGCCCCCTATGTCTGACCTTAATTTCCTGACTTCATCCTGGACCGTATGTTTCAGCTCCGTGATCAGGTTTGCAAAGTCGTTTTTCCATGGGGCCGATGAGAATATATGTTGTTGTGCCGGCTGCAGGGAGGTAGGTAGACTGGTGCCCGGGTCTCCGTCGTCCATCGACAGGGAGCTGGTTGGGGAACTCGCCTCGTGGTCGCCCTCCGTTTGAGAAGATAGGGCCGCAGGCGTTTGGAAGAAATCCTTTAGGCAGTTCGAAGGGTGTTTTCCCTTACCCCTAGGTGTTCCGGGGTCCAATCCTCCTTTTTTGTTGCGTCTCATTTCGCTGGTAAAGCTTATGTTGCGCTGTATAGGCTAGGGGGTGACGGAGCTCTCACTTTAGGCAGCCATCTTCCTCGGCGGTTGGCCACGCCCCCTACAGCCCTTCTATTGGCTGATTTTTCCACACCAGCCAGATGGATTTTGGTGAGGTAGTGGGTGAGGGAGGTCAAATATTTTTAGTGAATAACAGGAGCTCAAATGTTTATTCGGCCTCCAAATTCAACCCGCCTCTTGCTCCTATTGAATTTTAGTGAATAGCCTACAGAAACTACATTCACAGTAAAAACAATGTTTAGGTGACAGAGACCCTTTAACTTGTTCATTTTTTTTTTTATTAAACTAATAACAGGATTTTCTTCAACAGAGGTTTTGTTAATGAAAACTGCATGTTCTATACACCAGAATTTTAAATACGAAACTGAAACCTACCTAAAGTAGTTTGGCCATTTGCCAGAGTGAGTAACTGCCCTAAAAACTAGGGCAACCTTAATCTGTTTATTTGAGTGTTAGCTCTTTTAAACAGCTGATTTGTGTGTGATAGACATCCATGTGAAGAAAGGAAAATTAGGGTGGATACTGGCACAAATCAAAATTCATGCCTATACTTGCAGCTAAATAATGTATTTACTGTGAACATAGTTGTAAGCCTAACAAGCATCCTGCCTCTATAAAATCACACTTGTTGATCTAGCTACCCTGGTACTTTTTGGGGTAACAAACTGGGGCTATTCACTAAAAAGGTGAGTTGCTTTTGAGATGAACATTTCAGCTCACCAACTTAGCTATACATTGTGCAGGGACAAACCAGGTCCTTAGCAGAGGTAATTCAACAGGTTTTGTCCTTGTACAATTATGTCTACAGTCACCCTTGCATATTTTTTGTTTTATGGTCTTGGATAAGTGAAATCCAACTTGACAATACAAGCTAAACAGATTAATGTTCCAATATTCTTCTTAAATTCAGCACATATACTAAAAAAATTAAACAAGTATACACTCGAAAGTACAATACAGGGTAAGGGGGAAAAGAGTGCTGCCAAAAATAAATGCTACTAAATGCACAACAGTGTGAACCCCATCCAAAGTAAATATAAAGTGCAAATGTAAAGTACGGTGAGCAATATTAATATCAATCTAGAACAATCCAGCACCACCCAATGGGCATATACAATTTTAACTATTACTTAAATAATGTTGCGCCGGTCTTCAGAAAAATTGAGCCAGATAATATTCACATAAAAAATAAAAACACAAAAGAATAACACATAGTGCAATCTGTAGAAAATAAAAAGACACTATTTGTTATTCTCTTGTGTTCCCTTATTTTGTATGTGAATACGACTGTATCTGGCTCAAATATTCTGAAGACCACAAAGACAAATACACTTATTCGCACACAAGTGCTCTCTGCAAAAGATCTTTTGCAATAAATGAGTGGTTTAAATATAATATGTCATCATCCAATAAACAAGTATAGGAGAGAGAAAACCATAGAATCTACAATAATAATATACTCAAAAAACAAAATGCAGCTTATTAGCTTGCGATGAATAGTAAAGTAACAGATTTATATCTTATGAATAGCGCTACTAGGTTGCAGTACAAGGTTACAAAGAAATTAGAAAATACATTTATAGTAAATGGAAACATTCTTTATATCACATGAGCTCATGATTGGATAAGGGTCTATTTACTCAGGTAGTTCTGAATTTCCCAATGAAAATCAGAGATCCAAGCTTCAGACCACTTTAGATCATTTTGGTGATCCGAGTAGCCAATGAATTAGGGCTACTCAGAAAGCACCGAAGTGCTCTCGAAATGGCACAAAAATTGGCGAAAATAGTACCCTATATCCTTCTTATAGACTTCTATGTGGCAGATAGAGGAGATTCATGTCGGGAGGACTTTGGCTATTGCGAAAATAGCCAAAGTCCTCCCAAAATAAAAATATTAATACATAAAAATGAGATTAGCCCTGACCTCTGAACCCCCCTCAAAAATGGGGCTGGGAGAAGGGCAGTAGCGTGGGGGGAGGGATATAACACCTGTAAAAAAAAACAAAAAAAAACACTCCTTTGGTTCCAGAGAGTGGCAGGGAAAATCACTGGTCATCCCTCTGGCGCCCAAATAGTGCCCTGCAAAAATAATTATACCTTTTTTAATGTGAGAAGTATGAATGGGTCTGCACACTTACAAGTGTCGGGTGCAACGAGGGAGCGTCATTCACACCCATAAAGCAAAAAGAAAACACAGGAGACTCGTTTAAGGGAGTTTAATCCACACAAAAATAACGACGTTTCAGCCCAGCACTGAGCTTTTTTCAAGTCTTGTATTTTCTTTTTACCTTTTTTAATGTCCCACACTGTACATTATGTCCTCGATTCTTGGCCCACAGAAAGAGGCCATCAAAAAATTTAAATAATCCACCTATTCTAAAGGTGCCCCGGCTGAGATTTTATTAGGCATCCATTCTCCTTTTACTTTTTTTTTTTACAGGATTTTTTTTAGAATATCTAAATATGTTCTTCCTTTAGTCCCTGGGACAACACTAAAGCTCAAATTCACCCAGTCACTTAGACAAGTGCGCGGTGAAGGTTAGCGGGACACAGCAGGTTACCCCAATCACTAGATGACACCAGTGTGAGGGAAAAAACAAGAATAACTCTTTATTGCACACAACAAACAGGTATATATATATGATACACAATCAGATAAGGACATAATCACACTACTCAGTCCCTCCCAGAAATTTTGTGCGTCTCCGAACCAACATTCTGCTCGCCTGCCTGGCACCATCCTCCAGCACACTGTTGTGATATGTTCCGTGAACCAATACAGGGTGCGCCTGATTCCACTAAGGTGCACAGGCTCCAGTCCAGTATATCCCTGTATGCCTCACACCATCGCCTCCCTCCTCCCCAAAGAGTGACATGATTTGATGCTCAGTGAAGAAGCGGCAGGTTTAGCAGATTTGTAATCTGCCCAAGAGTTACAGGAGATTACAGCTGTCCCCCGGTCAGCCGGATGTAGCGGTGGCAACGTTCAACAGTGCCAGTTGCATGCTGGGTAAGGGCACCATGAAAAGTAACTGAGGCAGAGATCATAGTCCATCTAGGGCAGTCATGTCCAAAGTCCGGCCCGCGGGCCAGTTGCGGCCCGTCCTTTACTTCCATACGGCCCCAGAGCTGATCAATGTCTCTTTTTTTTTCTAAGTCCAATTCTCGCGAGACGCGAGATTTCGGCCGTTTCGCGGGCTTTTCTCTGCAGGGAGGAGGTGTCCGTCCAGGGACACGGAGCAGCAGCTACCAGGTAAGTGATGGGGAGGAGGGTGGTTCCTGGGCATCTGAGAGGCATAATATTACTGGGCATCTGAGAGGCATAATATTACTGGGCATCTGAGAGACATAATATTACTGGGCATCTGAGAGGCATAATATTACTGGGCATCTGAGAGGCATAATATTACTGGGCATCTGAGAGGCATAATATTACTGGGCATCTGACTGGCATAATATTACTGGGCATCTGAGAGGCATAATATTACTGGGCATCTGACTTGCATAATATTACTGGGCATCTGAGAGGCATAATATTACTGGGCATCTGACTGGCATAATATTACTGGGCATCTGAGAGGCATAATATTACTGGGCATCTGAGAGGCATAATATTACTGGGCATCTGAGAGGCATAATATTACTGGGCATCTGACTGGCATAATATTACTGGGCATCTGAGAGGCATAATATTACTGGGCATCTGACTGGCATAATATTACTGGGCATCTGAGAGGCATAATATTACTGGGCATCTGAGAGGCATAATATTCCTGGACATCTGAATGGCATAATATTCCTGGACATCTGAATGGCATAATATTCCTGGGAATCTGACTGGCATAATATTACTGGGCTCTGAATGGCATAATATTCCTGGGCATCTGAAAGGCATAATATTACTGGGCTCTGAATGGCATAATATTCCTGGGCATCTGAATGCCACAATATTACTGGGCTCTGAATGGCATAATATTACTGGGCATCTGAATGGAATAATATTACTGGGCATCTGACTGGCATAATATTCCTGGGCTTCTGAATGGCATAATTGTCCCTCCATGCTGCCTGTTCGGCTTCCCGGCGATTGTGCCGACAGGTCACGTGAACGGGCACGCGTATGACGTATATTTCAGCATCCTGTGTTGTTTTTTTTTCATCTGGCCTTCAGATATGAAAGGCAGAGTGATTTTACTACTGTTTAGAATTGTCATTCAAATCGTTTGCAATAAAGTTTGCATAAAATAGTTCATTTGTACTTAATTTTAACTGTCAGGCAAAATGGTCGGCCCTCACGCATGTTCACTTCATCAAGTCTGGCCCTCTTTGAAAAAAGTTTGGACACCACTGATCTAGGGGGTTTCCAAGGCCAGGCAAATCCTTAGTGTGCTCTTTTCTGTGTGGGTCCCGGTGCTCTTTTTCTCCTCTCAAAGACTTATCCTACTCCCGCTGTGCGCTCCCCACACCTCTGTAGATTCTGAGCGTTGGAAGGTTACTTTACCCCTGACACTCTGACATGTAGGGAGCATGAGGCAGCCTAAAAAGATGTCTGTGCACCTGAGCAGCACACATCGGCTGCTGCCCCCTTCTTTCCCTTTGGCACGAGTAGGGCTGGTGAAGCGAGATTGTTTAACCTCACCATCCAACACCTATGGTACCCCCTCGGTGCTGAATCCCAATGCCAGACAGGTGAAGCCCAGGGAGCAGGCCCGCCATCAGGGGGTGACGGGCGATACTGGTGTCCCGGGCCATGCAGGTCCAGGGGGCCATGCAGGACCAGGTCACGCCAGGAAAAATAAAATTCTCTGTTAAGCCGGTCCGCAGCTGTGATGGAAGTGTTCTTTTTCCCAGAAAATGTGTTCAGTAAGGGGCCCTAAAATTCCTGGTGGCGGCCCTCAGGACAGTGGGGATCAATAATCTATATTATACCTTTTTAACAGACCACTATGCCTTCCTCATTTACATTCTCATGTGCCCAGCGAACCAGAGAATGAATATGGTGATGCACAGAGGTTTTTATACTGGTATATTGGTATTAATAAAGTATATTAGTGAAGAGAGCAACACTATCTCACATATAAAGTTTACCAGCTGCATGAAAACTTTATTACTATCCAATGTTAAAATGTGAAAAAGGATATCTGTTTGTCTGATGCAATTTCTACCTTGGAAATAATTATGTGAAAATGTAAGGTTGTGTGTGCAAAACCATGATTCTAGACAAAAACTCATTTTTGAACAAGATAGGAGCTTACAGTAGGTGAAAAGTGAACATACATTATAGTGACCTTGTGTGAGCAACTTGTTGACTTTCAGTGTGTGTGTATAAATATATATATAATTATGTCATATTTCTTTTAACCTAGGAGCTGTCAATGCTCAGATAACTCACACACTTGTCAGTATGCTTTATTTAAGATTATAAACAAGCTTGTATACAGTTGCACCCATGGAAAATGAGTGTGCATAAATGCCCGTTTACTGTTCATACCATTATAGTAAGACAAAACTGGTTTATTGAAATGTCTGTCTTCAGTCATTTAAAAATGCTGGGAGCTATGGTATACAGATATACATAGATATATATGCACAGACTCCTCCCCTTGCATACCAAGGCTGGATGGGTGATAAAAGGAGGAGGCTCTCTGAGCACTCATGCATACACACTTTAACTAAGCCATACACAGCTATACACACAAGCTTACTCAGCATTGCACACATAATCTGCAATCAAAAATAGTACTCTAAGATCACTCATAACAGACAAACTATACTTCACTAACACACAGTTGCAAACCCTGGTGATACTTCCTCTGACTCAGACAGACTTTCTGACAGTCAATCTCTGCTTCTTGAAATCTGTTAACAGCTGATCACTTGTCATCTGGATCTCCATGGTGAGTGTATGCTCACATAGCCACAGCACACACATTGCCACCACATACTCATATTTATATTGAGGTTATACTTTGGGGTACTAACTATGCTATTATTTTGCTAATAGAACTCAGTGGGGCTACTCACTAAAAGTGAGCTAATGGGCACTAATTGCTGGGCTACAAATGCTTGATTTTTACAGTTAAATGTAACGTAATAAGCCCTTCTGGCATAAACATTCCTCTGAGAATAATTTTTTTATTATACTGTTTATTTTATTTATAAAGTACCAACATACTCTACAGAACTGAAAAAATATTATTTTTCCCATAGTAAAGTATTTCATTTGCACATCAAGCCACAGGTGATGTCATAAACAGGAGACAATACAAACACATTTCAAACATATATTTGCCTTAATTTATGCATTTGCCTGCTCTTTTGCTAGTATAATGTATAGGTAATACTTCATACTTTTTTATTGTCTACATTCACAGTACAAAACAACGTTTAGGTTGCTTCCTGTGTGTATTGGTGTTCTCATTGCTGTCTAGTTTTTTAGCTAGACAATTTGTTCATAAACTCAGTGCTGTAATGAACAAAATATAAACTAGTCTGCAATACTTCCCAATGCATCCCTGGAGTATGCATTTTTCAAAGGCGCCCAATAATAAAGCGGCAATGTTATCACCCTAGTGTGTGCAGGTCAATTATGGGGCACACTTCCAATAGCAGATGAGTAGGAGGCATGAGCATCATAATGGTAATCACTTCTGATTGGTGCTTCCTAGAAGAACCATTAAAAAGCCTTTTTAATCAGAAATAAGAGGCTTTTTGTTAACATTCCTCTAGCGGGTTTGGTCCCTGTTCAACAGCACACGGATGTCTATTCACTAATAAATGGTCTTTTTGCAAAAATAAAGATACCAATATATATTGCTTCCCCGGAGCCCCAAAAGTTGTGTTTCTTAAGAATACATTATTTAACAATATTATTAGAGATAATTCAGGCGTTACCCCTTGTAAATGCTGCATAGTTTGCAGAAATACTACACATGACAAATCTAGAAGGAGTGACTTTAAATCTGTTACGAATAAAAGTTATCCAATCAAATAGTTCCTCACTTCTCCACGAATGTTAAATATCTGCTGGATTACTTGTGTGGACTCAAGTAAGTGGGGAGGACCATTAGCACCCTTAAAAAAAGATTGGAGGACCATGTAAGGAACATAAAGACTGTTTTTCACAGACATTCAGTTATCTCGTTATGTGATTTATTAAATAAATGCTGTAAATCTGAGGAATTTTCAAGCAGCACAAGAGCCAATAATTATTGGTAAAAAAGATTAGGTATAAAATTGACGGAATCTTTAACACAGAGACATTAATCATATTTTGAAATATTGAACAGCTTAATATTTTAATGAAACATTCAGCCACAATTGATTGATATCAGTTCTCTTTAGAGACAGCAAAGAATAATAATGCAAATATTTGTCATAGCTGTGTTATTAAGCTTCTGGCATGTGATACTAATTTAAGTGCACCCATGTCTGCTATTATTAACATTGTCCTGATAATGGTCTTTGCTTTCCAGTTAACTGACTCTTTTGAAAGTATTCTGTTTACAAACAGATGAACCATTTGGTTGGTGGAAACTTCCATAAGTAAGTAAGTCACAGTCTGTCTCATCAGTCAGCACACCAGACATCCTGAGTCCCACTAGAAGTGTGAATACCTCTAGAGGGTGACTGCAGTTTATATCTCATTATACCACCATTGACTGATTAAATAACTTAGGTCTTGACACATACTTGTACTTGTATTTAAGAAAGATGTTTTTCACATTTATTTGTATAACATGCCTGAGGCAGAGACCTAAGATGTCTTGAAAGTTTTCATTACAATGTTCGCAGTTAAAATCACACCAGGCCCCCCACCCCCAATTTCAGTCATAATTGTAGCATTTCAGTGGTAAGCGCACACCCTGAAATCAGGCTACTCGGGTAGCACCAATATGCCGCAGAATACAGCCGTAAATTGGCAATGACAGGCAATCTCAGACTGATATGTTCGAACTCCAAATCATTCAAAATAAATTAAGTAGCAGCCTCAAAAAACCATTTAATCCAACTACCGCAATTCAACCAAAATATTCCGAAACCTCTATAACAAGTTATTGTTGCAATTAACTTACAACTAATCACTATCAAATATTGTGTGTATAAACACTGAGCATTTGGCAAGACCACCATTTTAGTGCAGCATTAACAGCCAGCAGCATTTGCTGATGAAAAAAAAAGAAAAACACTCAAAAATGGAAAGTCAAGTGTCAGTGGAGGGGGTCCAGTGTAACATCCAGGACACTGGAACGGGTGGGGAGAGATTTTCAGTGGAGAAGAACAGGGCATTATTGTGTATACTGTGCTGAAACTACAACTGGGTTATAGGGGCAGCAGCCAAGAGAACAAGCCAGAGGAGGAAGTCAATGGATGTGGTGAAGAACAGGTAAGTGCATTTAAAATACTTTCACGCCTTAGGCCTCATATTAAATTGTACTAAGCATGTAACTTATACACCTATAGTTCATGTATCAAATGTAGTAGATGAATGAAGGCTAGCCAGGACTGTTCAGATAGGGATTGTACATATGCACATCAATATGTTTATAAATACATGTATAGATAAATGTATTGATAAATATATAGGTAGAAAGATAAATGTATATGTACAAATAGTATAACATGTACAGATGATGAATGATAGTGTACAATAGCAATGTTCTACTGTTATATTTCAGATACCCGAATATCAAAGAGTCAAGTGAAGAGAAAGGTAACCAAGGTAGCCACTGCCAGACACACTGGTGGCGGCCCTCCAGAGCTGGCTGACCTGCTGGATTTCAAGGAGGAGCTACTGCAGGACATGGGGACTGTAAGTGTCATGAGGGGTGAGGGTACCTTTGACACACTTACCTGGTCATAAATATTGAACATCCACTGTATTGTATATGTCAGTTGATATGTATTAACACTGTTCTCTCACTTTACTCCTTACATCTGCAGCGGTGTTCCCATAACTCCCTGCACCATCTCAGAAGGAGACCCCCATGACCTGCAAAGGCTACACAACATCTACATTTCAAAGTAACATCCATATGAGTGGCAGGGCCCAAGATTTCCCAGCAGAACATTGCCCAAATACTGCCTATAATGTTATGGCATCTACAAGTGATGCTTTGTCATTTTATAACAGCTATTGTTGTAAATACATCTTTCTGCGTGGGTAATCCTTCCCTTTACTGTGGTTACCAATTGGCGTATTTGGTGCACATGTGTACCAATAAGATATATTACAGCCTCTCAGCATTCATGAAATACAGTAGTATCAATGCAAACACTGTATAGAGAAAATACATCACTTTTATTGTGATTTGAGGCATCGTAGGGAACCTGCAGTTGGTGCTTCACGCCTTCACATGTGCCACTGTATTACCTTTTGTGGGGTGGGGCAATATGAGCATGCAAAGGCTATATTGCAACTTAAGTGGGCTGTACACTGAATAAACTGGTGTGCGCTTGCATTCTGACAGTGTGGGATTTGTGACAAAATCCCCCAAAATGTTTGGATAACGGATCATTTTGGGTAACAGATTTCTGATTAAGGGATACTTAACCTGTACTGTACTTTTAGTCCCGTTAAAGCTTAATTCTCCAGTTAAAAACTGGAGAATAGATTTTGTGGAAGTTCTGAAATGTTACCCAATATCGGGGCCAATTCTACCATATTGAGTAGCCAAAAGACAGAATTATTTGGCTGTTTTTGCCAATCTGGTTCCATTTTGGACCAGATCGTGCTGTATTGGGTAACACCCGATAATCTGCTCAGTTAGCCAATCAAGGTATCAACTTGACTCTACTTGTCTCCTGTAATTCTATGGCTAACACGGTATCATCTCCTTTGCATAAATATTATTTTCAATGAGCATGTGGAGCACAAAAGCTCACCCCAATATAAATAAACTACTACAATTCCAAATCTCTAACTGTATTCATTTTCACTATTCCACTGAATTGTTCCCTCATTTGAATGCTTTAGATTGATTTCACACACCTTTATAGATCACTGATGTACTTTCATGCTCTGCACCTTACATAAGTTACACACTGTAATGCATTCTATGTGGCACATTCCTCATTATTCTCCCTGCTCCTCACATGGAAGGGAGGACGTTGCTTGACCACTATTACGTGTTTTTCAGTCGGCATGAATTGTACCTCAGGTTTTCCTGCACGGTAGGAGAGATTGTTTTTCACAGTTGTAAACTGACACCGTGCTAGATGTGACTTGACATAATTATCTTTTAAAACATTCTTCAGTGTATACGTGCCTCTTCTGCTACATAGTTTAATAATGTACGTGCTCAACCTTTAATTTATGAACTTCATCTCTTACATTGATGTTTTATTACTGAATTTAGAACACCTGCTAAGGATAATTACATTACTTTTAAGAACTTTTGAGTCTCAAAAGAATTCCAAAGCTTACCAAATTGCCTGTCAAGCCCAGGTAGCACATTTTGTTAAGGTAAAGCAGTAAGATAACAGCCATTTCTATTGTACAACTTGTACCATTTGGCTGTCTTATTAATCCCCTGATGATCAGTGATTCTGTTTTGTGAGCATCCCTGAGCCTGGGCATTGAGGGCTCATATAAATGTGAGTTTGTTTCTTTTGGGGGAGCATATTTACTGGTATTGACTAATATGCAGAGGTGTAGTTGTTGTTTCAGTTATATCTGTGGGAGGTATGGGAATGGTTTAGTTATGGGTAATTAAATCTATGTGCTTGTACTATTAGCATTGCTATTGCGTGTACAAAGCTAAAACATCAACAAGATAAGAGTGAAGACATCAACAAGTGGGAAACACACAACCACCAGGCAACTTGTGTATCCAGCTTTACCAAGATTATCTGCAGGAAGTGAATTGTGCCCTAGAAAGTACACCAGGGGCAGACATAACCTTCATGGTGCATGGCACAGTGTAGTGATCTCTGGAACCCTCTCATCATCATTCACAACAGGAAACATATCAAACATATAGTTATGGCTGATACCAATGAGTCATAACTTTATGACCACCTGCCTAATATTGTGTAGGTCCCCTTTTGCTGACAAAACAGCACTGACCCGTCAAAGCATGGACTCCACTAGACCTCTGATGGTGTTCTGTGGTATTTGACATTAATTAAGTAGTATTAAGACATTAGCAGCAGATCATTTAAGTCATGTAAGTTGCAATGTGGGGCCCCGTCGATCAGATTTGCTTGTCCAGCACATCCCACAGATGTTCGACTGAATTTAGATCTGGGTAATTTCCAATCAGTCATAACTTTAAGACCACCTGACCATATTATTATGGTCTCTTTTGTCTATATTTTGCCACAAGGCTGACACTATAAATATCTTATAAGATAAGTTTGCCAAATTATTTTTATTGTGCACTCTCGATCTCTTTCATGATCAGTGATTCTCAATAGCTGGAATATAATGGGCAATCTCTGTTTTAGACAATTATTACATAACTGAATGCCCACGATTCAGATGGGTGCTCAAAGCTTTTCCTATGCCCCCCCATGGATTCTGTTGCATGATTTAAAAAATGTCTTGAAAATACTGTATTTGAATGGCAAATTGTGTTCAATACTAAAAGGTTGCACAACTACGTTTTTTTGTGTAATAAGATCTATTCACTTACAAGTGTATTTAAACTAGCAAATTAGACAGCTATTTCCAGTTGAAGTTGCACTACTACAGAGTGATCATATATACTCCATTGATTCAAAGGGTGTTTATTATTTTGACAGTTATATTCTACACATTATTTTCACACAACTTTTAACACCAAGTCTGTAATAATTCCTTGGTTTCCAGTTCCAGTCTCAAAGCAATGCGCTCCTTCCGGCTATTACCCTATAACATATACACATTGGGCATTTCTAAACTCGGGACCAATATTAGGAGCTGTTTAGCAGGGGGGGTGGGTTATTACCTTTTGTAGTAAAAGTGTTTTCATGTAAAAGTTGGATTTTTTTTTTTAATTTTTCATAATTTTCTTATAGTAAATTATATTATATGATCAGAATAATTGTAACTAAAGAAATCCCTTCTTATGCCAATAAAACAATCTATAATATGTGTTGGTACAGTAAAAGAGAGAGGAAAAGTACAGCTAAACACAAACAATGCAGAATTGTTAAAAAAAAAACAGGGGGTAAATGCTTTAGACCAGTGATCCCCAAACATTATGCCGTGGCACACTAAGACTGAGCTAGGTGTGCAGCGGCAAGGCCGGCTGGGGAGTTTTTTGTGCGAGTAGGGAGGCAGGCAGCCGACATCTGTGCGCTATATGTTTCCCCCCCCCCCTTTTATTATGAATGTATCAATCAAAATTTGCATTAAAAAACGAGTTTAACTTCATATCAAGGATTTGCTCTTTTCTGAGCACACATAACATATATGTGCAATACTAACAAGACAATACATAACAACACATACTAGTGGACTCTGCAGGTTGCCGTTTTATAGTTATAGTTTTCCGACAGCTGCAGTTATATACATTGTCATCTAGATATCTCATTTGTTTTCCTTACTGGTCTCATTTCCCCCACCGACGTGCTACCATTAATCTAATTGGAGGGTCTAATCTAGTTCCCCATTTTGTAGAACCTGGGACCACCTATTCCAATATTACCCTTTTCTGTGGTTATATATGTTTTGACCTCCAATTCCTCTCTCCATAGCACATTGATGCATCAGTTGTACTTTAATCATAGGCCATGTAATGACTTCTGAGGCCCTCCACTCCTAAGTGGCCTCCATAAGTGGTGTCCAGGAGTGTCTCTGTGTTGTACTATAGGAAGGCCCTTTGGTCCCTGGTAAGCAACACATTAAAAGAGATTTAGCCCTATATAAGCATAAGTATTTAGTTTTAGGACCCACCAATATTGGAGTACTTTGACGCAGTGGTGGGCTAAGCACTATATGGCCATATAATAGGACTAAAACTATATGTTATCTTAGAAATGTGTTTTTAACATTCTGTGTGAATAATAATAATAATTTTATATATATATATATATATACACACACACACACACACATTTAGCTTTGTCGGTAGCTTGAATCTGGTCCCCTAGTTCAACAGAGCACAAACGTTGACCATTTTCACAGTGGAAGGATGCCTGGCAGATATTGTTCTTGACAAATCATATGACCAATTATGTATATAGACTTGGTGCCTACTATAATAATAAGACTTTTTAAGTGAAGCACATTTAACTCATGACAGTTATTGCTTTAGGTCTTAACATTGAGCATCATATTTATGGCATCAATATATCAATAAAATGTTTTGTGACCAGTATATGACACATGATGAGAAAAGCCTTTATCTCTAATACATACCTTATTGTGGACCGAATATAACGATTTTTGATATTAATGGAAATGAGTTTCAGTGGTTAGTTTCAGGAGATAAGGTTAAAGGGTTGATAATGTGAGAGATTAGTCATGTGGGGGGGGGGGGGGGGATGATTGAATTGGAGATGCTAAGGTTATTTTCATGAACTGATCCCACAGAATAAGAGGATTATCTTAATTGCACTGCCAGAGAAAGTGTTCTGATCTATTTTTCTATGGCAGCCGCCACATCTCTACTTAAAGTGCCAATAAAAACATCTACGGTTTTTTACTTTACACAATACCATACTTCAAATATATTTTTCAATCACTGTAGGTGCAACTACCCTTTTAAAACAGGCTAACTGGATCTTGCATATTTATTGGAATTACTTAGCTATGTAAAAATCATACCTTATAAGTAACCATAACATTATGTAAGTGCAAAACTGTATTCAGGCACACATGCTGTGGACTAAGATAAGGGAAATGGATGTAGCACTATGCTTTTAAAGTCACAAATATGATTCATTAGGGCTCTAATTTGTTTAATTCCAAATATCATCTCCATTTGTATTCCATCTGCCACTGGTTATAATGATAATTAATTATACTGAGGCAAGTGAGACAGAATTCTTTCAAGTCTCCTCTGCAAAATAGTTAACCAGCAATATTTTCTGTTTGGGTTTCTCTCTCCCTTCCGGTCTCCTCTCTCCAAATCTCTGTTGCTTTCTCACCCTCCCACTTTCCCTCTAGCTATGTTTTAAGCCTTCACTGCCCTGATCTCTTCTGACAGCTGTTGTTTGGGAGGGGTGGTGAATACATTGGTAAATGTTAGTGGGAAGGGCTGGTGATGGGTAAAAAAAAGGGGTTATAGGCAGCATCTCAGCGCATTTCTCCTTCCTTTTTATCAGTTGGAATCCATCCACCGCAAAGAGGAGACCTTGATCAGCAGCACACTTTAGAAAGACTGAAGAAGCAAGGTATTCACATAATAACGTTTATAACGATTATAGAGGAATATCAGGGAACTCTATATAAATGGCAGTTCTGGTAACTGCAATAAACAAAATGAAGCAGACTTTATAGCAACAGCTTTCTAGAATGCCCACCTATTGTAAAATTTTAATTCTGTCTTTACAGTTTAAGCCGAAAAGCCTTGCCTGGCTAAGCAAAATGATCATTCGACTTGGACGTCTCACCCCAGGATACTTCCGTCTGCTGCAGGTACATCTAGGGTTTAGAACGGGAGAGAGTAACGGAATGCTGAAAAGCTGCACTTAAGTGTTTTAATACATGACTGTGCCATAGGACTTGGGATGATTCGCAAGGATGTGGGGGAATAATTCATATTCACCCAGCTGAGGGTTGTGAATTTCCATCGCTGAGCGCTTCATACAGATTGTGTTGTATATGTAGTGGTTAGATTTGGTTATATAACTACATTAGTGACCTTCATATATGAGCACTGCAGTGATGTGTGAACATATTGGTATATCCATATCACATATGATCGTTTTACATTGGCAGCTGTCTCATATAGATATGTGTGGGTCTCTTACAGTTGCAAGTTTCAGGAGAGTTGGCCTCTGAACCAAAGGATCGGTTAGTGAATCATTTGGCTCTCCTTCTGGCCCTCATGGGCCTTGGCCTGTCCTATTACAGCGTTCGGAAGATGATACAAGAATCGAGTGGTCCATCACAATGATAATTAATGTCATCACCACAACTTATGAAAGACAACTGAACTGAGAAAATATCACAGACAAAATGTTTCGGATTGTAAATATTACATTTAAAGCACAAATTGCAGGAGAAATGCTGAAAAGAATTCCAGTGGTGACACTCAATGACCAGAAGACAATCTTGAGTAAGACCACTAAAACGGAACAAGTGTAGGAGCACCCAACTTGCCAACAGGTATCCTGAGTCCAGGGTGCTTAAATATGCGACATGTGGAAGAATTGAGGTATGCAGATTAGTGCAAACAGTTAAGCAGACCTGTCGTCAGAAATGTTCTTTGCATTGTTGTGTAGATGATTTTAAAACTGTAATAAAACAGAGTAATTGCCTAATTTTTTTCCCTTTGCACAGTGGAATGCCTGGAAATTGCTCAGCTGAGGACACTCCAGATTTTGCCTGGCTGTTGCCAGCAGTTTTCTTTTTTGAATGGTAGTCAGGTGTGAAAAGGTGGGTACCCACACAATTAAATTAGTCATATTTTACACATAGTAATTACAGCTCCATTAACATTAGCTAGGTATATGAAAATAATCTGTTGGAAATACGGTTTTGAATGCTTTATGCGATTGCATTTTTTAGGTGGAAGGTTCACTTTAATTAGCCGATAGAATGCAATTCCTTAAGCAAAAGTCAGACTTCTCAACTTGCAAGAAGGTTTAAGACTCTTGGATGGACCGTAACTCAATGTAGATTCATATGGCTGCCTAGATGAACAGTTTGTGAAGGAGGCAGTTGCCTTGTTTATTGAAGCCATGAAGGATGCAATATGTGTACTGTAAACTGAAAGGTGAATAATACATACACTGTCTTTATAAAATGAGCCACTCTTTCACCACAAGCATGTACTTCAGTACTGGAAATGGTTGATTTAATAGTGATTGGACAACAGCTAATTTAACTTTGCAAAATATGGTAATAACAATCTGAAAAGAGCAAACAGAACGAGGAGTCATTTCAGACACTCGGCAATATCTTACTCTAGTTCACATGCATGGATATTTATCATCTCCCCCTTCTCTCCTATGCTCTAGTCACATCCAGAAATCAAGAGGTTAAGCACTGTAGCTATGATTATGCATTCATGCGTAGACAGGAGGCAGACATGATTGTATGTGACAGGCCGACATGTTTAGAGATGGCTGAACGAGCGCTGCACGCACACAGTAGGTCAGCTTGTTACATAAGCAGTCGGAAAGCCAAATTAACATACTCCACAGCAGAAATAAGGATGAGGGCTCAGAGACCATGTTTAAGGCAAATCCAAACGGAGCAAATATACAGATTGGACACTTTGAATCAGGGAACATATATGAATAATTTTAACAGCAGTGGAAAAGATCTATTGCATAAGGTATCTTATACAAATATGCTCTGTTTATGTCAAAGTTAGAGATGTACATATTCCAAAGTATTTAAGAAAATAGTTCTCTTAAGTTGATCCAGAAAATGGTAAGTAACTATTGCCAGGGTCATCATCAACCACAAGCAGCAGCCCAAAGTCCAAAAAGTGAGTTTAGTAATAAAGTCCAACAATATACATTATTTCATTTCCACATCCTGTGTCTGGACTTCAACTTTTTTGGGAGCTATGTAAGAGCCCATTCCAGCTGCCCGCTCTGCTTCTGCTTGGGTGTAGGGCTCATCCTTCAGCTTTTTTATCCTGAAAAAAAGTCACATAATTTATGCACTCAACCATTACCGGTACATGGCATGCAAATACTATTACTCCAGAAACAGGCACAAAGAACTACACCAACTAAGCAGCTCATTAAATCTAACCAACCTAAAGCTTCATTTAGAGGTATGAATTATATATATTTGAACTTTTCAATTAATGGGAATATATATATATATATTTTTTTCCTGAAATATAGGAAGTATGTTAGCGACACCAGACATCTTTCTAGTTTCTATAGGAATTCTATTACAATTTCCCATTACTCCTCTCCAATACAGACAGGACACTTGCTCTGATAAACTTTGAGGGAACAATGAGGATATGGAGAATTAGTTATGCAAATGCTGTTCCCCTCTAAAGTCAGCTCTGATGAGATCTCATGGTACCAACTGTTGAAACAAATTATCCCAGAACAGTAGTATTTTTGATACATGCTAAAGCCTATCTATTCAATAAACACACATGGGTAATTCCACTTATACACATTTTTTCCTATGTTGTACATGTTTTGGTGTATGTTCAATAAACGTATTTTACTTTAAAACCAATTAGTTCTTCCGTAGCTTTATACCTAAAAGAATTTCACCACGGTCTCTAAATTCACTCATTATGTATAGGTGCCCCATGAAATCAGTGAGAGGGAGTATATAAGCTACCTCATGAGAATGTGCTGTCATTAGCATGACATCAGCCTCTCTGTTAAACCCAGCTGAAGGGTGTCGACTGTGATGCAATATAAGGACTGCTTTTAGTTACTGAAATGCTATAAAAGGCACATAATTATAAAATAGTTATAAAACATCTGTTTCTTTAAATGATGTAGCAGTTATCCCATATAATTTTTACATATTTCTAAAAACATTTGAAAATTCTGCCCCCCCCCCCCCCCGAGAATGCTTATACCAGGCAAAGGGTCATAAATCCCATGTGATGTGGCTATCGAAGCAATTATTTACCTGCGTTTGTGAACTTTTGTTTTGAAATGTTCCGTTAAGGTCTTTAGGTCAACAAAGTACCTACTGTAAAAACAAAACACATGAATTAATGAGCAATGCTTTACAGTACGTGTAACCAATTAAATGTGTGCACTGGCATTCTACCATCAATACAAATTCTATAGCATCATTGCAGAGCAGACTAAAGTAGTTTTACTAACAAGGCACTGCAAAAGAAAAGAAAAAAAAAAAAAAGATTACGACGGCAGTGTCTCTCTTTCACATGGGATCAACAAAGGGGATGTTAATTAGCAGTTGCTGACCAGCCCCCGCTGTGATTGGCTCCATTGAAACATTTACTCATCTCTGAGATAAGATACATGAGTGTTTACTATTTTGCTTCTAAGGAAGCAAGTATTAAAAAAAAAAAGTTTAGAGTTGCTTTAATCATGTTAAGGGAAAAGGTTTCAAAAATCGACGGCCTATACAAAAGATGGACATCCTGCATTGGCAAAAAGGGACAGAGTTCGTAAGTCGAAGCTCAACTACATGGAGAGATGTGCAAGAACACGTTACAGTATAGTTGTTAACCCCTTAGTGACAAGGTTTTGTGTCTTTCCCACATACTGTACACAAACAAATGATATGTTGTTTTTATTGTTTTGTCGTCATAAGAAGGGCTTTAATTAGATACCATTATGTTCATCATATCTTATAAGTTACTACAAAAAAAAAATCATAAAATATGATGAAAAAATAAAAACACTTTTTGTAACTTTGACCTAAAAAATAATTTACACAAATACAATCTTAAAAAAGACCCCATCTAAATAGTTTCCAAATTTTGTCCCAAGTTCAGAAATATGATTCTTTCCATGTTTTTCTGTAGTTTTTTGGTGAGTTATACGGCAAAAACCAAATGGTTTTTTTTTCTACAGTGACCTTTTGACCCCAACACAAACCCTAAATTTAACCCCAACTCTAACCTTTATATGCTTTCCCTTAATGCAGGGCTCGACAAACCCCGCCTGGGTGCCGTTCCCTACATGGCCCCGTTGCCGTTCGTGTGTTGGATTTTTACAGCGGATGGCACAGACAGTAAGCTCCGCCCCCTCGCGCAACGCGTGTCTGAGTGCTGGGTGTCGTCACTTGACAACCCAG
Organism: Pelodytes ibericus; assembly: GCA_036172795.1. Taxonomy (NCBI): domain Eukaryota; kingdom Metazoa; phylum Chordata; class Amphibia; order Anura; family Pelodytidae; genus Pelodytes; species Pelodytes ibericus. Next base: position 128,286,314 of record CM069857.1, on the reverse strand, counting down.
CACTCATCCGAAAGAGCAAGGAAGAACGGCTGCAGCACGAATGTTCCCCCTCCCCTGCAATCAGGTAAGGCAGCAGGGAAGGAACATTTGTGCTGCAGCCGTTCTTCCTTGCTATTTCGGATGAGTGCTGGGTTGTCAAGTGACGACACCCAGCACTCACAACTTAAGAAAGGGGGGAAAAAAAAAAACTTTTGTATGTGTGAGGTGGATATGTGTAAGGTGGATATGTGTATGTGTGAGGTGGATATGTGAAGTGGGGGGGTGTATATGTGAAGTGGGTTGGTGTGTGTGTGTGTGTGTGTGTGTGTGTATGTGAAGTGTGTGTATATGTGAAGTGGGTTGGTGTGTGTGTGTGTTTATGAATTGCGTGTATGTTTGCGTGATTGTCTGGCTCCTAAATTTTTTTGCTGGCTCCTAGAATCAAATTAAATTTGTCAAGCCCTGCCTTAATGTATTCTAATTTGAATTTAATTGTAACCCTATCCCTTATGCTAACCCTAATTTAAGTTAACCCTTGATTTTAGCTAATTAAGTCTTTTTTTTTAATTGCAATGTTGCTGACTGCCTCTAGGGGCAGTCAAGAAACAGCATCAGAGCGACGGAAGTGATTTTTTTTTTCACCTCCGACGCACAGGACAGCAGCTATATTGGAGGAGCATGCTGCTCCGTCAATATGGCGCCCACTATCACTCCGTGGAGCGATCGTGGGTGCCCCAGAACCGAAATTTATTTGCTGCCTAATGCTTCACTAATCACAAAACCGCTTGTTCCACCGCAGAACGTGTCAGGCACGTCCACTCTCGGCAACCGAATGTGCCTGGCACGTCCATTGTCGCGAAGGGGTTAAATGCTCTATAACAACAGCCTCAAAACTAAAACACAGAATTTAATCCGCACCTCTTTGACCCAATCTTTACGAAAACAGTTCACAAAGCTGGAATGTATGCACTACAAATGTAGCTGAACCCAATAACGTAGCAAATCCGATTGTGTAATAGGATATTTACAAAACTAAAAAACAGTGAACCAAAAACAGTAGTAGAACAAAAATTAAGGCATAATGTACCAGCTGTGCCAAAGAACACACATTGGAAAAACAATTACCCATGTGTACAATTGCATGCAGAGAATCCTTTTTTTTTAACCCTTGCTTCTTTGAAAAAAGCAGGTCTGGAGGCTGGTGCGAGCAGACAGTGTCACCGTGCACACTGGGCTCATCCTTCTAGTCTGATGACGGTCTGCAGAGTGCTGGGGTGTGCATTTGCTAGCACACAGAGAAACCCTAGTTTTTGCATGGGATCAGCAGTAGGGACTTTAATTCCCCTCTGCTGATCCCATTCAAAAATGAGGGTCTGCTAGCAATGAAGACACCCCAGCACTCTGCAGACCCTGCTTTGATTGGCTGTGCGCACAGTGATGCCAGTTATGGTCCCCTCTGCTGATCCCATGCGAAAATGAGGGTCTCTCTCTGTACTAGCAGAGAGAGAAAATTGTTGAATAGACTGGGCTGCCTGCTTCCCATGGAAAGAGGGTAAAACTGGCATATACTATCAAAAGTACATGCCAGTCTATCCTCATATTAGGGATAACTACATTTTCACTTGTGCTTCTATATTAGAAGCACAAGTGAAATATTAACTTTATTTTTCCTTTAACCCCATGACGACAAAGGACGTGCCAGGCACGTCCTGGGAGAAACTCCCTTAACAACATTGGCACGTCCTGCATTGAATGAAGCGGTTTTCGCGATCAACGATCGCGAAAACCTCTTTAACAGTGCTGGTCTATTGCCTCGACATCGAGGCAATAGCCAGCACCGAAATTTCTATTTCGGGACCCCCACGATCGCCCCACGGAGCGATCGTGGGGAGCCATATTGACGGAGCATGCTGCTCCGTCAATATGGCTAAGTCCTCTGCCGGTCTGAGCTTCGGAAGTGAAAGTAACTTCACTTCCGTCGCTCTGAATATGCTACTTGACTACTAGTTTAGTAGCATTGCAATGGGAAATATTTAAAATAAATATTTAATTAATTAAAAACAGGTTATTTAGCTATATTAGCCTATAGGGTTAAAATTAAATATTTTTTAGCATAAGGGATAGGGTTAAAATTAAATTAAAGTTAAAAAATATTAAGGGATATAATAAGGATTAGAGTTGGGGTTAAATTTAGTGTTAGGGTTAAATTTTGGGTTCGGGTTGGGGTCAAAAGATCAATATAGGAAAAAAACAAAAAACACTATTTTTGGTTTTTGCCCCATAACTCGCAAAAGAATACCGAAAAATATGGAAATATGCATATTTTTGAACTCGGGAGAACATTTAGAAACTATTTAGACGGGGTCTTTTTTAATGATTTTATTTGTGTAAATTATATTTTAGGTCAAAGTTAGAAAAAGTGTGTTTTTTTTAAATTTTTCATCATATTTTATGATTTTTTTTGTAGTAAATTATAAGATATGATGAACATAATGGTATCTAATGAAAGCCCTTCTTATGACGATAAAAACAACATATAATTTGTGTGGGTACTGTATGTGAGAAAGAAAAAAATTACAGCTAAACACAAACACCCTAGAAATGTCAAAACAGCCATTGTGACCAAGGGAAAGTCAAGGTGAAAATGTCTTGTCACTAAGGGGTTAAGTAGCTATTTCAATGTTTACTGCTCTAGTTCTATTTTTAATTTACATTTGCTTTTGTTCACAAGAGACTCTGCATTCAATCTAGTTTGAGGTTTTTTTTATAGCAAGGATTGGTTGGGCAGAACACTTGTGTGATGTAAAAAAGGACAGCACTAACGTCTTCAGCAATTATTCATCGCTGATGTTGAGGATGCCAGGAGAGCAGAAAATTTCAATGAGGAGGAAAAAGCATTCAAAATAAAAGTTTTCAACTTAATGATTAACATCTGAACATTGATATTTACGCGCAGTGAAGACAATAATGCTGGGCATTGCCGGGAACTTGATAGTCTACTTCCTGGTTTAGTAGGAGATGGGCATTTTCGGGACGCAGGTCATGATGAATCTGATCTAAATCTTTCACCCTACGTTTTGTTTTCCAAAGCTTGGATATATTTTTCTTCTTGTCGCTGTTGTGATTCCCAATCTGCTTGGAACGTCCCATGTCTAGAAGAAAAGGTAAGGCGTGATATGAAAGATTACATACATAAAGAAGGTAAAATAGAGACTTAATTTTGATAAAAAGTAAGATAAGAAAGATAAAGGTGAAAGATGGTGGCACACACAAAATGTTTCTTTAATCTGTCTATAAGTTGTGTGGATATACAAATTTGCTGGCAAAATCATAAACTTAAGGATTTATTAACTTGACCTAGCCTGCCATCTCCACAAACAAATCCAGTATCTGACCAGATACATGGTAACATGCCGGTACCCTAATGATGACATCTCTTAATGCTTAGTGTGCAGCCCTCATGCCAAGCATTATGGGATGTGTGAATTTTCCCACCAGACGGAATATTGGTAGGTAGTTCAAGTGTATGTCAAGACATAGTGGTAAAAAACAAACATCTCTAAATAAAAACATTGTCTAGCACAACGTGTGGAAAGGTTTTATTTCCTATAAAATGATAGTGTTTCATTTTTTATTTTTTTTACAGGACAGGTTACACAATGTAGGTTTGGTCTATCACCTTAATATTTATCTCTGTTGATAATGTAACAAAAGGGTCTCACTACAATTATGCAATACATGTATCACATAACTGGAGTTTATATAAGTGAATTCTTTTTTTTTTTGTTACAGTTTACAAAACGTCCTGTTAGTAACCACAAATTTCTACATAAAGTTATAGTTCTACTTTTTTAGATGTTCCTACATTCAATATTAGTGGGGCTTGTTTGTTTCTGAAACTGTATATTCATGATTGATTCAAACACTATTTTCAAAAGTGTTTACATTTTAGAGTACTCGGACGATGATCTAATCAAAAACCTTTCCGCTCTGCCATGTGTAAGGCACCAACGCTTCTGTGACAAACATAACATTTGTGTATGTTTAGTGACCTATGGAACTCCTTCACATTTATAGAAAATAAACAACATCAATGTCTACAATTTAGATGTCATCTTACATTATATCATTTGCGAACATCACACTAACCTGCACAGTAATCTTAATTGCTTCCCGACACCATGCTACACACAGGAAAAAAGGCTATGACGTAGGAACGATAAAGCTATAGGACAGACTGTCTCCAGTTTCCACCATAGAGACGGAAACAGGTTGATTTTGGCTTAGTCGCCATGGCCAGAAAGGGTGTGCGTATACCAATGTTGTAGGAGAGCGAACAGCGATCCCTAGGGGACTTCCGCGGTATTTTACCAAGCCAAAGCGAAATTGGGTTCCCTGGACTGGGAACGTTGTCTTCAAATACCGTAGAGAGCACTCTGATGGCAGGAAATTACGGTACATTAAAGTACCTTTTCACTTTAGATATGATTTTAATAAATTAATATTAAAACTTACACTTTAAGTAAGGTGCAATTTACAAATATTTGGAACGTTTACACCTTTTTCCACTGATTCGTGCCTCTTCCGTTTATTTTTATGTAGTGTGCATTTTCTGGTTGCACTAATATTTTGCGATTATATTTGTGCATGCTAAAGTTTTTTGCAAATATTTTGTGAAAAATAATTCTTATTTTTCATGTGAAAATTACACCAGCTTTTAGCAAGTGCTATCAAAACAGGTGGAACAAAAATATTGACAAAGCACCAGCAGGTGCGAAACGCGTCAAGTGTGAGTTAATCCTTTGTTGCTTTTTTTCACCCTTCTGTTTATGGTTTTATATTTTTTGGACTTTGAATAAAATTACGTTTTTTCCTGGACATCTACTTTGATAGCATTATTGGAAATCCCGGATGATCTTCCGCTGGCACACACTTTTTGTTTTTTATTTATGTTATAGGAGCTTTGAGTAGGCTCTATTTAGTGCTTCAGCACCTGGGATCTCTTATCACTCACTTCAAAAACGGATTTCATTAAGGCTTGAGCCGGTCAACATCTTGTGTATATAGGAACAAAAATATTGCCTGTTTTTATTCGCAATTATGTCCGTGTTTGTTCACAATTTGTTCGTATTTAACATTTGAGTGTTAAATGTTTAGTACATTGCAAAATTAGCAAAGAGAAAAAATAGTTTTGCACATAAAATATATTTACATTATTTTTTTTTTTAGTGCAAGCCCCTCTTTAGGTTCTACTCAGGTAGCTCCTATTTTATCAATGCAAATTGGAGCTCCAAGTTGTGGACCACTTCAGATCACATCAAAATACCTCCCAACAGGACAGTCCCAATTTCGGAGGTCTGTCTGCTTTTTCGGGACAGTGGTAGAGCTCAGCGGGACTCAGGACACAATTACGCAGTCCTGATGGCATTCTCCAGTGTCTGGGTAGGGTTGCCACCTGGCCGGTAAAAAATTGACTTGAGGTCAATGTTAAATCTATGGAGGAAGTAGAATTACTGGTATTTGTTTGTAGAAAAGTTGGCAAACCTATGTCTGTAGCAGTAGCGCTTTTGCCCTCCGCTGCCAGCTTCAGCTGGACAGTGACTGAGCTTCCGAATATGCACAGTAGCGCTGACACTCACCTCCCACCGGCCTTCGCAATGTTGGGAGGTATGCATCTGTGATCCAGATAGCACTTAAATACGAGCTACTCAGAGACCATCTATGTCATCTTGAATCGGAAAGAAAATTGTCAAATGTGGCGAGGTTTGGCTGGCTTATATAAATTTAAATGAGTCAGGTTATAACCTAATTTGGTCTTGATGTATATTTGAGGATTATTTAAATGAACTTTCTGGTGGCCAAAATGCATCTTCCAAATATGAATGTGCTTTCAAAGTACTTTAAAATGCATGTTTTACAAATTTGCCTTGCCTATAATATAAAATACAGCTAGGTGAAATTACAACAGTTTGCAGGAAACCAGGACTGCCCACACAATCAGGAACCAATGAGAATAATTTCATTCAAATAATTTCCTGTCTCTCTGGTGATGTCATCAGACAATGTGTTGCACTGTTAAGAGATCCTACTGTGTAGAAGAGCGAGTTGATCACAGTCCACTTAATGTATTCTATTCCAGGAACACAGGAAGTGACTAAATGAAGCAAAACTTTATATTCTCAGTGTCTATATAATCAGTGCTGCCGCACCTGCAGTAAACATGCAGCGTAATCACTGGGGAGGGCTTGAGTCAAATATTAAAGTATAGGGCCATAGATTTTATTGCTGGGGCCAGCGAACAGCTGCTGACCCCAAGGAGGGTAATATTATGTTATGGGGCCAAGAGACTTATGTTAGGAGGGCATTTAAGCAGAGGCGTCGCTAGGGGTGGGCTAAGGGGGCTGAAGCCCCGAATATGCTGAGCAAAGCCCCGAGTCTCTGCAGCTCCGTGATAGCTCTGCCCCCTGACATCACACAGACAGTGTGTGAAAGCCCTACACTGATAGGATGCTGAGTGATGTGTCAGCCAGTCAGTACAGGGCTTTTACACATAAATCCTTCCTATCCTGTGTAGCAGTCCTGTAATAAATAATGTCACACATATGTGTGTTATGTGTATGTGTGACATGTTTTATTACAGGACTGATTAACAGCATAGGAAGGATTTATGTTTATATCAGGGCTTGACAAATTTTATTTAGTTTTAGGAGCCAGCAAAAAAATGTAGGAGCCAGACAATGGCACATCATTAAAGCATACATACACAGAGACATTCACATGCACGCACCTCAGATACAGAATCACATAAATACACAAAGTCACATACACACCTCACAGACATCCAGTCAGTCACATACACAGCCAGTCACACACACACACACACACCAGTCAGCAAGTTTTTTTTTTAAAGAAAAAAATAATTCCTTAATGTGTCCCACACGTCACATACACAGTCAGTTACATACATATTAACATACAACACATACACAGCCAGTTACATACATACACACACAACACATACACAGCCAATTACTTACATACATACACACACACAACACATACACAGCCAGTTACATACATACATACACACACAACACATACACAGCCAGTTACATACATACATACACACACACACACAACACATACACAGCCAGTTACATACATACACACACAACACATACACAGCCAGTTACATACATACACAAACACAACACATACAGTTACATACACAACCAGTTACATACATACACACACAGAACACACACAGCCAGTTACATACATACACACACACAGCCAGTTACATACATACACACACAGCCAGTTACATACATACATACATACGCACAACACATACACAGCCAGTTACATACATATACACAAACACACACACACAGCCAGTTATATACATACACACACACAGCCAGTTACATAAATACACACACAACACACTCACACTGACATACACACACTCTCGCTCACAATGCGTACACACACTCTCGCTCACAATGCGTACACACACTCTCGCTCACACTGACATACACACACTCTCGCTCACACTGACATGCACACACTCGCTCACACTGACATGCACACACTCTCGCTCACACTGGAATGCACACTCTCTCTCACACTGACATGCACATACTCACACTGACATGCACACACACTGACATGCACACACTCACTCACACTGACATGCACACACTCACTCAGTTTTTAACTTACCTGCTGCAGGCATCTCTTTGTTTTGAGCTCAGTGTGAAGGAGGTCTCAGCCAATCACGGGAGGCTTCTGAACTCTCAGCCGATCAGGAGAGTTGAGAAGTCTCACCTGATTGGCTGAGACCTTCAATCAAGCTCCCCTGGACAGAGGAAAAAAAAAAGAGAAAAAGACCGCTGCATAGAGAAGCAAAGTGGCACCTGCCAGGGTGCCGCCTGGGGCAGCTGCCCCACTCTGCCCCAATAAAGGGCTGGCCCTGTGAAGGCTCCTAAATGACAAAACGGGCATGAATCTTAGAGTGGTGAGCATATATTGGTAAGTGCTCGTATGGTTCCATTTAACAAACTAAAAAAGTCTTATGGGCTATAGCCCCAGATCTTTTGAAAACCTAGCAACGCCTCTGCATTTAAGTATATGTTAAGGGTAAACAGACCTCCGTGGCCCCCACTTAACCAAGGGCATGACCCATCACTAACGTTGCACACCCAGGACTTACGCCAGCACCCCAGGATATGCCCCAACACCAACATGGCATACAGAGGACTTACTCCAGCACCCTAGGACATGCCCCATAGGCAACATTGCACAGCCAGTACTTACCAAGATGCATGCCCTATCATCCACAAAGACATATCCTAGCCAGTACCCACAGCTCGCTGGTGTCTGGTTGCAGGGCCCAGGGGCACAGACATCCTACCATGCTGCATCGTTTTTGTTACTTTTTTTAAGAAGCCCTGACTGTCCCTCCAAAAAAGTTTCTCTTTGCACTGCTTTGTTATAGACACAGGAACATAATTCTCCTCTGTAAGAACACATTCTGTTCCAAACAACACCTGCTCTGGCTATATTTTAATAAACATTGTTTATACTGTGCATTCGGTGATTAAATATGATGCATGTAGAGGGTGTACATCTTTTACATCTAAAACATATTTTTCCTTTTAATCTATGCATTTCCTTGCAGTTCTGATTACATAACTCATAGATTCTACAGTTTTATTGATCCCGTCACACTTAAATGTACATGCTTAAAAGTATATACCAAAAAATATTTTGTGGCAACAGTAGAAAACTCCCCCTCTTGAAGCATTTATCTTATATCAATTGCTTCAGAGCAATGGGTGATGTAAGGAATTATTTATTTGCTAATTGTGTTTCAAGGCACAGTGTAAGCTTCTGTTAACAGGTATCAGTTACAGATGAGACTAAAGTTCAGGAAGAATGATAGAAGAGGCTGCAGCATGGAAACAGAGGAGCCAAAGAAATAAATTATGCCATACTCTAGGATTGTAATAGAGTTGGTATTAGCAGAGATGGTCATGTCATTAAATAGAAATAAAACCTTCAGGAAGAACCAGCGAAACAGAATGGGTTTTCAAAATGTGAAAGGCTATGGGGCTTAGTGAAAAAGAAAAAATTATGGATCATGGGGAGATGAACAGAACTACTGAGAATGTAGGACCCCCCCAAAGACATCATGACACAAGATTTAGTGGCAAGCCCAGTTTAGGGACAGATAAATGAGTGGAACAGACACATATTTGTGGCATGCCCAACATAAATGACAGTCCTTTGTCCCTAAGTTCCTGCTTTAGATCCATCCTTCAACTTGTCACATATCGCCTATCGTATTTCTTTTGTATGAAGAACTTCCTGCAAATTTAATGAGGCCACAATACTCTGGTGTGCAAGAGCCAATGAGGCCAGGGAACCCTGTACCTGAGATCCTTTGCATAATGTGAGATGCTATGCATACCAAAGTCCCTTTGTGCATCATATGACACTGTTAATTAGAAGGGGCTCTACACAATACAAGACTGTCTTAAGAAAAACTGCATATCACAGGCAATCTACCAGATTATATATGCTCAGTACAGAACATATTCTTCCCATTGGATACACAAGAGATCTGCACATTAATCTTTTGACTGACATATTTTTAACAATACAAAGGATCGTGGCAGACAAGAGAGTGATAAGGGTACTGCAACTAACTGCAAGAGAAGGAACAATCAGATCCTGAACTCTCCTGCACTGACCCAAGCTCTCGGCATCTGGAAACATGAGTCAGGGATTCTGGAAAGTTTACAAAGCAAAAGTCCTGCAAACGTTCAATGCAGAACAAGAAGACATGCAGGAGGTAAGGATGAAAATAATTTGTATGCTCTGAAATAGTGGGCAAGAACAGAGAGAAATGATATAGGAGGAAAGGACAAGGGAAGTAAAAGCAGTCATGGGCATTCAGATCAAGAAGAGAAGACTGTAGAGCAATGTTCAGGAAACTGGAGTTAATTTGTACTAAACGAGTGACTGGATAAGGCAAGATGAATTAAGGGATGGGAAGGATGAGAAGAAAGGTAGTGAGATTCCAAAGTAGGTACATTCTAAATGGAGGGCTGATGAAGTTGCACCTTGAGCCATCAAATTGTTTTTGCCCAGCTGGCCAAATGTTGCAAAATATCTCCTGACTCCTTCAGTGCTAATTATAACAGATTCATCTTTATTATTGAGATATCATGTGGAGAAATGTACTACATAAAAAAAAACAAGTTATCATTATTATTTGTGCTTAAAGGCACAGTGAGGACCCCTTTTTCCACAGTGGTCAGCAGTGGATAATCACAATATGTGCAGCATTTATCTGCCTGCTTCTTCCTCCTTAATGAGAAAGGAATATACTCTAATATGGGGCAGAGACCATGGCAGGGTGCATACTTTCATGATTCCACTGAAAACGTTTCAGTGTTCACTGTTCCTTTAAACTAGAATATTGTGAAACCATGGTTTCTTAGAATGCTAAGGAGCAGAAGAAAGGGTGTCTTAAAGACTAAGATGGAACGTGTATTTGTGTATTTTAGAACGATACTACAGAGATGATAGAACCAGAAAATCAAGCCGAGGACGAGGAGGGGTTAAACATGTCACAGCTTGCAAAAAAGGTATGATTCAAATTTTTGGGAAAATAATGTAATTAAGTGTAAATCCCAAAACATTTTGCTGCATTAATGCATACCTTAGGATCCAGTGATGTATATTAGGGATACAGTACATAGATGTCTATAGTATCAGGTTTGCGGAGACAGTCCCATTGGATTGGGGTCATGATTGGTCAATTTCCGGCCTATTCCGGCAGTGTGCACAGGGAGAATTGCATTTAAGCTATGTTTATTTAACATACATACACAGCCTAAATGTGAAGAAATGAGCTTCAAACACCTGTACCATGTAAGCTGGAGCTCATCCTTGTGGGGTGAAACAACACTGCATGATCTCACATGGTGTCAGGTAATGCCTTTTGGCTCCACCCTGCAGTGATCACATTCTTCCTTTCAGGGACACAGTATGGAGCAGATGAGATTGCACACACACAGTTGTTTATTTTATTTATGACATACACACTGTAAAATACACATAATCCATAAATGATTAGGAAGCCTTGGGAACCATGTAGATTTCAGATTTAATAATATATTTATATTAGAATGTACATAGTCATTAACCACACATGAGCAGTTTCAGAGAATTAACCCCTCTCTTACTAGACATGAGCACTTTTGAGAATTAACCCCTTTATTTCCAGACATTAGCCGTTTTCAGACATGAGCAGTTTCAGAGAATAAACTCCTATATTACCAGACATGAGCCGTTTCATAAAATGAACCACTCTATTACCAGAAATTAGTAGTTTCAGAGAATTAAACCCTGAAGTACCATCCATTACACACATACAGTCACGTACACACACAGTCACACAAACAGACAAACACACACACACAACAGAGTAAGATTCTTATCTGATGCAGCTTACACTGAGAGCCATGAGAAGGAGGGACTCAGAAGAGGCTTTTGAAACCTCAGTCAATCAAGAGAGTTAAGAAGTCTTTCCTGATTTGCTGAGACCTCCTTCACTCAGAGGTTTCATTCTGGGACAATGGCATTGAGTCCGATTGCGGGACTGTCTCAGGTAATCAGGATATGTGGCTACCCTACTTCACCCCTGCCATGTACTAGGACCAGATCGCTGGAAATTGTGGCAAATATGACAGTACTGTATACTCATGCAACTATCATTACTTGCCAATAACATAATAATACTTTGCATATTAAAGACGAGGTAATGGTAGAATAATTTAAAAAAATAGCTTGGTTTTTCTGAATTATTCAAAGGAGGTGTTCCTCCTTTGATTTGACAGACTGGCGTTTCGGATGTAACTCGAGTATTTCCAGGGGTTTGTGTGCTGGCTGTTCTCAGCACACAAACCCCCGGAAATACACGAGAGACATCGTGCCTCCGAGTGACAGGCGTGCTCCAGGCTGGCAGCACGCCTGTCACTCATGGGCATGATACGCCCCTAGTGCCAACTCTAGTGTTAGTAACAAGCCACACACACTAAAACATATTACCAGAAGCAAATAACCTAGTGCTTATTTCTCCCTTACTAACTAGTGATATCATCTAAACAAAATGTGATAGAAATATAATTTTAAAAGTGAATAAATCACCAAAACACTGGTAATTTCTTAAAAATGTTAAACAGGGAATTAAAACTGTGGTTTTGATATGAATGTAGAGAATAACAGTGATCTAAATATTCTATTAGTAGAATTGCAGCAAATGCGTAGATTGAGAGAAGAATGTGTTTCAAATGTCTGTGATGACATTGTTGCCTGCAAATTAATTACTTCAATATAAAATGTGGAATTTACATGTCAAACTCTAAAATAATGTCATAAACTAAAAAAAATAAAAACATATTTATTATATTTTTTCTTTTAACCTATGCATTTTCAGAAGTGGTTGAGGTTAACACAGTGAAGTATCTTAAGCATGAATGGGGTAGGAAAGATAAGGACTAGGGATTAAGAAAAGTATGCAGAGAAATGAGTAGACAAGATGGGCCAAATGGTTCTTATCTGCTGACACATTCTATGTTTCTATATTTATTTTTGCAATTCTGTTAACTCTGTGTATAACTAGCATAACTAACTTATGCTCTACTCTCACACTGTAAACACTGTTCAGGGGACAAAATCTCTTTAAGATTACATTTTCATGGGCCTTTAGTTGCCAAGGTTAATTTGCAAAAGTATCTCATTCACTATGAGGACGCTCAAAGTGGTATAATTTTAAAGGGACACTCCGACCAAAAAATGAAAAGGTTTTATTTTTTTTTATTTTGTATTGTTGAGTTCAGATATGTCTTTTGTTTTTGTTATGTGACTGTTTTTAATAAAATATGTAACTAAACAAGTGTGATTGGGCACCATCATTTGTGAAATATAGTGTTTTTGGGTGCCACCCCCTAGTGACTTTACAGCGCAAATTTCTCACTTTGGGGCTGGGGACACAGAATGCAGTCTATAAGTCAGAATTCTAATCATAGACTTGGATTGAATGGGAGGGTAATGTAACAATTACATTACAAGAGGCGGAGTTATGATCCTGTTTGAGTAGGTTAATCTTCTCTTTGTGTTGGAAGGCAGATACAAAACGTTGTACATTTTAGCCACCTAGTCCTGCCCACTATTATACACAGGAGCCATTAAGAGAGCAGGGGAGTATCTTATGACATCATCATGCAGGCTTTGGACACAGTTGCTGTAAGACTGGCTGGAAGATTTTGGATGATGTTGCATCATGGGAAATATTCACAAAATGTAGCCAGGAAATAAACACCTAATTAAATTTTTCCTTTAATATGCACTTAATTCAATCATATAAAAAAACAGTTGCATATGATTTATATATATGTTTGTTTTAAATGACCAGGTTATCTAGTTACATCTTATGTAAGTGGTAGTGTCCCTTTAATTTACGAATGAACATGATTCGCTGCTACATAGAATGACTGGACCACCTGCATTTATCTATCTTAAACATATAAAGTTTTTTTTAACCTGATATTAACAATATTCTAGCCATGTCTACTTTCAAAGATGGAACATTGTTATGCTTATGGAGGGGACCAAAACAACATAATGTTCTTAAACATATTTATTAGGCAGCAGTCTTAGAGAGTTGGATCTTCATTTTATAATTTCTATTTTCCGAACTTTGATCTCAATTTCAGGAGTCCATATAATATCAGCTATAATCCTATTCAAATACCCTATTAGCATCAAAAGGAGTGTGGTTCCCAGTGCCATCACTATTTGTCCTTTTTATTTTACCAGTATATATTAAACAAAAAGAGTACTGCAATGGAAGAGATGGGGACATGGACAACCTGAAAATCTTAACTATTAAAATCAAAAAAGAAAATGCCCATAGTCCGAAATATGAATATAATAAAATATAAATATAAAATTACAATAGTATAATAGTAAAACAGTATAGAGTTAAAATTATGACAGCACTGGACTAGAAAGTACCCAGTAATATAAGCCTAACTTTATTTGTACACACTGAAATATTTTTTATTTTACTACTATTAGCAGTAAAGGGATTTATTTACTTTACCCATTTATCTGTTCCTTAGCAGGTCTTAAAATTAGGTAGCTACAACCTCGGATGAACAATAACACATAATACACCATGTCATGTCACCAAGCCAAAATGGAGAAGCCATGTGTGAAAAACAAAGTATGTCCTTACTGCATCCACGGGAATTAAGAAGCTAAATAGCAGACGGGTGCTACTAATCAAAAGCCCTTATTAATTAATTGATCATCAGCAAGTGTGACCTCATCTGTAAAAGCCAATGTTTTATCAGTTTGCGAGTCTTGAGCATTCATGCCAAGGAGAAAAGACATCAGTAATGATCTTAGAGAAGCAATGGTTGCTGTCCATCAAACAGGGAAGGGCCATAAAGCCATTTCCAAACAATTTAATGTCCATCATTCTACAGTGAGAAATATTATTCAAAAGTGGAAAACATTTAAGACAGATGCAAATCTTCCCAGGAGTGGTTGGTCCAGCAAATACAATAATTCGAAATAGCAAAAAAATCCAATAGTTAAATCTCAGATGAGATAGTCGTCGGTTAGTATGTTAAACGTTAAAGTTCATGACAGTACAATTTAAAAAAATGTTAAGCCATCTGTCCGACAGCTAAAGTTTGGCTGAAATTGTGTCATGCAACAGGACAATGATCACAAAACTACAACGGGATGGCAGTAAAAGAAAATAATCAAGGTGTTGCAATGGCACAGTGAAAGAACAACCCTCACCACGATTAAAATTCTGTGGCAGGACCTTAAGAGAGCTGTGCATTAACAAATGAACTAAAGCAATGATGTAAAGAAAAGTGGTCCAACATTCCTCCACAATGATGTAAGAGACTGATAAAGTCATAAACAAAATGATTACTTTAAGTTATTGCTGCGAAAGGTGGTTCTACAAGCTACTGAATCATAGGGTGTACTTCGTTTTATACACATGGCTTCTCCACTTTGGCTTTATTTTTGTTCAATAAATCATGACACGGTGAGGTTGTTTTTTACTTAATTTTAAGACCTGCTAAAATGCATATGATTGTTATTATGTCCTGATATGTAAAATCATAGAAATCAATGAGGATGTACTTTCTTTTAAATAGGACTTTGGATAAAGGATTCCACTGAACTTCTAAATTCAAGTAAATTCTTGTTACTTTTTTAATGAACATTCCTTAATTCAGAATTATTTACGTGTTAATTATATATACAATATATTAATTTTGGGAAGCTTCCATCTCTCTGATGATTATTATATTAGTGTAAGCAGGTGAGGTTTAAATGCACCCCAGGACATGCCCCATAACTTGCATTGCACATTCGGGATTTACCGCTGCCCCCAGGACATGCCCTATCAACCCCATTGCACATCCAGGACTTACCAATGCCCCTCAGGACATGCCCCATCACCAGCATTGCACATGCAATACTTACCCCTGCCTGCCAATACATGTCCCATCACCTACATTGCACACCCAACACTTATTCCTACCCCACAGGACATGACACCTCACCCGCATTGCACATCCAGGACTTACCCCTGCCCCCAGAACATGCCCCCTCACCGACATTGCTCATCCAATTACTCCTGCCCAGCCGCTCCCTGGTGGTGACCTTTATAGATAAACCCCATTGTCTTAACATCCACGGAATGTTACTATTTCCTAATTATATGATATTTTTTAATTGTACTCCTTTTATCTGCCTGAAGGATATAGGGCCTAAAATTATTCCCACTGGGAACACATTGATCCCAAAGTGCTCTCTTGGTATGGTGTAAGGGTATTGAATCCTTTGTTCCATATACTGTTGCTAAATATCTCTAAGTATATAGAGATATCGGCCACTAAGCATTCTGCATTGAAAATACAGATATTAAGTACTTTGTGTAATGAATTGTATGTACAGGAAATCTAATGATGAGCAGCTACACGTGTAGTAATGTAAACTTTATAACAATTACCCATAACTCACAAAATTATATGTATCCTTCAGGAATGAATATACATATACTTGAATGTTTTATGCTTTACTCTACACACCCCTACTAAATCCATGTGTACATTATTTGAATGCCACACCAAATTATGTTGAAGACACACAAGTATCATTCAAAATGTATCACCGTGTGCTTCATGTGTGTGCTTTTTAAATTAAACCAGCACTACTATAATATAGAATCATATGGATATGTATGGATAGGTCACAGTTCCCTCAACTATATGCTACCATACAAATACGCATGACTCTCCAAACACAAACTCAAATTGTTGCTGTATCACTATGTAGTCATGTATTCCACATTGCACACACAGATGTAGTTAGGTATACAGGAAGTTACATTACTCTACATGTAGTTGTTCATTGAAAGATTTTATGTACATACAATTCATTAAACACAGTGCTGAATATTTCTATACAGTGGTATATCTACCAAGCACAGAGGCTTGCAAAATGAAAATAAATGTATAAAATCACTCTCAATTACAGTAGGCACAAAAGGATTTGGTCAAGGGATCAAATGAACATACAACAGTATTATGGAGCTAATTTTCCATACCCAGGTCATGGTGGAGTAGAAGGACATAAAGGAAGCTCCATTGAGGGGCAAAGTAGTCAGCATGGCCTTTAGACCCTATCCATAGATCATGGTTATGCAACAAGCAGGTTCTGCAACACTCATGATCCTCATGCACTTACAAAATCAAATGATAGCTAAGGATCTTAAGGGTTATCAGGGCCGCCACCAGGAATTTCAGGGCCCCTTACTGAACAAATTTTCTGCACCCCCCCCCCCCCTACAATATCTCCCACTCGCCCCACCTACCCTCACAAGCATGTTATCCCAGTCTAGTGTAATATGGAGGGTGGTTGGGAGCAGTTGGTCAATATGCCAGTAATATTTTGCCACTCAATAAGTCAATATTTAGCCATTCAATATGCCATTCTTTTTCCATTTAATATGCCAGTATTTTTCCCCTCAATATGCCATTCTTTAGCCATTCAATATGCCATTCTTTTGCCATTTAACATGCCAGTATTTTGCCCCTCAATATGCCATTCTTTTGCCCCTCAATATGCCATTATTTTGCCATTTAATATGCCAGTACTTAGTCCCTCAATATGCCAGTATTTTGTCACTCAATATGCCATTCTTTTGCCATTTAATATGCCAGTATTTTGTCCCTCAATATGCCAGTATTTTGCCCCTCAATATGCCATTCTTTTGCCCCTCAATATGCCATTATTTTGCCCCTCAATATGCCATTCTTTTGCCCCTCAATATGCCATTCTTTTGCCCCTTAATATGCCATTCTTTTCCCATTTAATATGCCAGTATTTCCCCCTCAATATGCCATTTTATATGCCAGGATTCTGCCCCTCAATATGCCATTCTTTTGCCTACAATATGCCAGGATTTTGCCCCTCAATATGGCAGGATTTTGCCCCTCAATATGCCAGGATATTGCCTCTCAATATGCCAGGATATTGCCCCTTAATATGCCAGGATTTTGCCAATTAATATGCCATTCTTTTTGCCCTCAATATGCCAGGATTTTGCCCCTCAATATGCCAGGCTTCTGCCCCTCAATATGCCAGGATTTTGTCCCTCAATATGCCAGGATTTCCCCCCTCAATATGCCATTCTTTTTGCCCTCAATATGCCAGTATTTAGCCCCTCAATATGCCAGGATTCTCCGACTTAATATGCCAGGATTCTGCCCCTCAATATGCCAGCGTTATGCTTGTTTGCCCCTCCTCCCCCCTTCCCCAGTACTTACCTCCTTCCTGCTCTGTCTGTCGTCCGGTACAGGTCTGCGGCAGCAGGGCTGGTGCAAGGATTTTCTTCTACACAGGCGAAGGTGCATTTTGGTGCCCCCCTCCTCTGACCTGCCACGCCTCCCACACCACCAACCCTCCATAAATTTTATATAATATAATTATATTATATTATTTAAAATGTTATATATATATATAAGTATATATGTTATATTATATAAGTATAATGTATAGTGTAGAAAATAAATACATCTAAATATTAAACTTGCATGCTCTAAATGAGTCACACATTGAAACCCTTGTAGTCCCACACAGAGACACACTTACCACTTACACACACACCCTTACACAGACACAGTGACACAATTACACACACCCTTACACAGACACAGTTACACACTTACACACACACCCTTACACAGACACAGTAACACACTTACACACACACCCTTACACTGACACAATGACACACTTACACACACACCCTTACACAGAAAGTGACACACTTACACACACACAGTGACACCAATACACACATAACCTGAGACACATTATTTTGCCACTCAATATGCCAGTATTTAGCCACTCAATATGCCAGTATTTTGCCATTTAATATGCCAATATTTTGCCCCTCAATATGCCATTTAATATTCCAGTATTTTGCCCCTCAATATGCCATTATTTTGCCATTTAATATGCCAGTATTTTCCCCTCAATATGCCATTTAATATGCCATTCTTTTGCCTACAATATGCCAGGATTTTGCCCCTCAATATGCCAGGATATTGCCTCTCAATATGCCAGGATTTTGCCAATTAATATGCCATTCTTTTTGCCCTCAATATGCCAGGATTTTGCCCCTCAATATGCCAGGCTTCTGCCCCTCAATATGCCAGGATTTTGTCCCTCAACATGCCAGGATTTTGTCCCTCAATATGCCATTCTTTTTGCCCTCAATATGCCAGTATTTAGCCCCTCAATATGCCAGGATTCTCCGACTTAATATGCCAGGATTCTGCCCCTCAATATGCCAGCGTTATGCTCGTTTGCCCCTCCTCCCCCCTTCCCCAGTACTTACCTCCTTCCTGCTCTGTCTGTCGTCCGGTACAGGTCTGCGGCAGCAGGGCTGGTGCAAGGATTTTCGTCTACACAGGCGAAGGTGCATTTTGGTGCCCCCCTCCTCTGACCTGCCACGCCTCCCACACCACCAACCCTCCATACATTTTATATAATATAATTATATTATATTATTTAAAATGTTATATATTTATATATATATAAATATATATGTTATATTATATAAGTATAATGTATAGTGTAGAAAATAAATACATCTAAATATTCAACTTGCATGCTCTAAATGTGTCACACATTGAAACCCTTGCAGTCACACACAGAGACACACTTACCACTTACACACACACCCTTACACAGAGACACACTTACACACACACCCTTACACAGACACAGTGACACACTTACACACACACACACACACACACACACACATCCTTACACAGAAAGTGACACACTTATACACACACAGTGACACCAATACACACATAACCTGAGACACATTATTTTGCGACTCAATATGCCAGTATTTAGCCACTCAATATGCCATTATTTTGCCATTTAATATGCCAGTATTTTCCCCTCAATATGCCATTTAATATGCCAGTATTTTGCCATTTAATATGCCAATATTTTGCCCCTCAATATGCCATTTACTATTCCAGTATTTTGCCCCTCAATATGCCATTATTTTGCCATTTAATATGCCAGTATTTTCCCCTCAATATGCCATTTAATATGCCAATATTTTGCCCCTCAATATGCCAGTATCTTGTCCCTCAATATGCCATTTAATATGCCAGTATTTTACCCTCAATATGCCATTCTTTTGCCATTTAATATGCCAATATTTTGCCCCTCAATATGCCATTTAATATGCTAGAATTTTGCTCCTCAATATGCCATTTAATATGCCAGGATTTTGCCCCTCCAATATGCCATTTAATATGCTATCATTTTGCCCCTCCAATATGCCATTTAATATGCCAGGATTTTGCCCCTCCAATATGCCCCTCAATATGACAGGATTTTGCCCCTCTAATATCCCCCTCAATATGACAGGATTTTGTCCCTCCAGTATGCCCCTCAATATGCCAGGATTTTGCCCCTCCAATATGCCCCTCAATATGCCAGGATTTTGCCCCTCCAATATGCCCCTCAATATGCCATTTAATATGCTAGCATTTTGCCCCTCCAATATGCCCTTTAATATGCCAGGATTTTGCCCCTCCAATATGACAGGATTTTGCCCCTCCAGTAAGTCCCCTCAATATGCCAGGATTTTGCCTCTCCAATATACCCCTCAATATGCCAGGATTTTGCCCCTCCAATATGCCCCTCCATATGCTGGGATTTTGCCCCTCCATATGCCAGGATTTTGCCCCTCCAATATGCCCCTCAATATGCCAGGATTTTGCCCCTCCAATATGCCAGGATTTTGCCCCTCCATATACCAGGATATAGCCACCCTCCTCCCCCCCCCCCCCTTCCCCAGTGCTTACCTTCTTGCTGCTGTCACCCGGTGCAGGTCCGCGGCTGTGAGGGAAGCGTTGTGCGCTCCCCTCCAGCCGTGCAGCTTCAATAAAGTTTGTTTAAAAACGTTTTAACAAACGTTATTGATCCGCGCGTCATGAGGGGAGCGCACAATGCTTCCCTCACAGCCGGGGACCTGCACAGCAGCGATCAGGTAAGTAAACCCCCCCCCCCCTTGTGGCGCCCTAAAGCAGCCGCCTGTGCTGCCTTACGGTAGCGCAGGCCCTGGTCGGCTGTGAGGGAAGCGTTGTGCACTTCCCTCCAAACGCTCGGATTCAATAAAGTTTGGAATAAAAAAAGCCGACCGGAGTTACTCTGGTCGCATTTTTTCTAAAACAAACTATTGAAGCTGCGCGGCTGGAGGGGAGCGCACAATACTTCCCTCACAGCCACGGACCGCCTTAAATGGGGGAATTTTTTTTAGTTTTTTTATCCTGGTGTGACCCAGGCCCCCTGGACCCACCGGGCCCGGGACACCAGTATCGCCCGTCACCCCCTGATGGAGTAAACTGATCATTTTGGACAAAGCACGTAATCTTACCTGCATTAAAGTGACTGTCTAGTACCATGGGCATCCGTATAAATTTTTTCGGGGGGGGGGGCATAATTTTACCGTCATCCTTTCTGCGCCGCGCCTCTTTTTGACAAGTTAACATGAAGTGGAGGAGCTTTGTCATTATCAGTGAAGGCATGCAAAGGGTTGATAAACCCTGTACCAGATACAGATCCACAGCACCAGATATAAACCAACCACACTAGATATAGCCTCACTGCACCAAATATAGATCCACTGTGCCAGATATAGACCCACAACACCAGATATTAACCCACGGTACCAGCTAAAAACCCATGACACAAGATATAAACCACAGCACCAGAGCTCTAGCTGAAACTCCACAGCAACAGATAGAACAACATAGCAAAGATTTAACCCCATAGCACCAGATACAACACTATAGCACACAATATAACCCAACAGCACAAGACACAACACTATAGCACACGATATAACCCAACAGCACTAGACACAACACTATAGCACACAATATAACCCAACTAGGGCCGGCCTTAGGGGTGTGCAACCTCTGCGAGCGGGTAGAGGCACTGGATTGGCGAGATCAAAAGATCAAAGGGGCGGAGCTAACCGGCTGAGGGGTGTAACTCCGCCCCCACCCTGTGAAGCAGAGCAATGTCTGCTTCACGGGGAGCCGCGGGCATCAAGAGCAAGTGCTGCTCGGCTCCCCATGCTTAATGCAGGCTCCCCATGCTTAATGCAAGCATGGGGAGCCGAGCAGCACTTTCTCTTGCTGCCCGCGGCTCCCCGTGAAGCAGACATTGCTCTGCTTCACAGGATGGGGGCGGAGTTACACTGCTTAGCGGTAAGCTCCGCCCCCACCTTGGATCAACATTTGCAGGCAAAGGGAGGGGGGAGAGAGACACAGACCCGGGGGAGGGTGGAGGTGGAAAAGAACAGGGGGAGAGAGAGAGAGACAGAACAGGGGGAGAGAGAGAGAGACAGAACAGGGGGAGGGGGGAGAGAGAGACAGGGGAGGGGGGAGAGAGAGACAGGGGAGGGGGGAGAGAGAGACAGGGGGAGGGGGAGAGAGAGACAGAACAGGGGGAGGGGGGAGAGAGACAGAACAGAGGGGGGGAGAGAGACAGAACAGAGGGGGGAGATAGACAGAGGAGGGGGAAGAGAGAGACAGAACAGAGGGAGAGAGAGAGAAAACAGGTATGGGGGAGTTAGAGAGAGACAGACATGGCAAGGAAGAGGAAAGGGACACATGCATACGGGGGGTGAAAGAGACCGGGGTGAAAGACAGGGGGGCGCCACAGGGGGGCGCCACGGGGCAAGCCCGCACAGGGCACCGGGACACTTAAGGCCGGCCCTGAACCCAACAGCACCAGACACAACACTATAGCACACACAATATAACCCCTCAGCACCAGACACAACACTATAGCACACACAATATAACCCATCAGCACCAGATACAACACTATAGCACACAATATAACCTCTCAGCACCAGATACAACACTATAGCACACAATATAACCCCTCAGCACCAGATACAACACTATAGCACACAATATAACCTCTCAGCACCAGATACAACACTATAGCACACAATATAACCTCTCAGCACCAGATACAACACTATAGCACACAATATAAGCATACGGCAACAGATACAACACTATAGCACACAATATAACCCCTCAGCACCAGATACAACAATATAGCACACAATATAACCTCTCAGCACCAGATACAACACTATAGCACACCATATAACCCCTCAGCACCAGATACAACACTATAGCACACAATATAACCTCTCAGCACCAGATACAACACTATAGCACACAATATAACCTCTCAGCACCAGATACAACACTATAGCACACAATATAAGCATACGGCAACAGATACAACACTATAGCACACAATATAACCCCACAGCAACAGATACAACACTAAAGCACACAATATAACACCACAGCACCAGATCCAACACTATAGCACACAATATAACCCCACAGCACCAGATACAACACTATAGCACACAATATAACCCCACAGCACCAGATACAACACTATAGCACACAATATAACCTCACAGCACCAGATACACTATAGCACACAATATAACTCTTCAGCACCAGATACAAGACTAAAGCACACAATATAAACAGAAAGCAACAGATTCCCTAAACACCCAAATTCCTAAATCCATGACATTTCTTTATCTTTCCCCCTTTTTTATATGTTTTATTCCTCCATGTTTGCCATCTCTTTTCCCATCATTTTATGTGTTTTATTCCTCCATGTCAGTGACCTCTTTTCACCTACATTTTATCTTTTCTGCCCCATGTCACAATTTTGTCTGTATTCTGCTCCAATAAATCACCTCTTTTCATTCTCTATTATCTTTTCTGCCCCATGTCATCCCATTTTGTTTGCAATCTGCTTCCTTCTATCACATCATTTTATCCTCCATTATCTTTTCTGCCCCATCCACTTGTCACCATGTTGATGTGAGCAGAGCCTGGTCAGAGGAGCTGCTCAGACTGGACAAATGGAGACCTCAGGGAAATGAGAGGGACCTCCTTGGATTTACCCCACTCTACCATGTACCTTGGCTGTTTTGTTTTTTAAAGCTATTATAAGCTCTTCCTACCTGTTACAGAGGCTCAGGTATGGTCTCTGAGTATCTTCCCCTGTTTCCTCCATGATGTTGCACTGCAGGCTCTCTTCTGTCAGTCATGCTGCCACATGGAGGGCTGAGGGGCGGGGCTATAACTTCATATCCCCGGGCACCCCTGTCATTGGCTCTCCATGCAGCATGACTGACAGCTGCAGAGACCTGCACCAATGTGGATAGGAGACCAGTATTACAGCAAGCAGAGTTGCAGAGAGCAACCGCTTTGGGTGCCACCTCCTACCCCAGCAACTGGTGTGCAGTCCCCTAGGGACAACTAGAGGCTACACACTGAGTAAAAATAATAATAATTAAAAAAAAAAAAATTCAAATTTTTATTTTTTTAAAGGGGAATTGCAAAAATCCAGTAGGGGCAAGCGCCCCCCCCCTTGCCCCCCCCCCCTGCAGACGCCCATGTCTAGTACCCAAAATGCATCTTCCAAATATTAATGCATATTAATGTGCTTTCAAAGTACTTTAAAATGCATGTCTTACATTTTGCATTGCTTAAAATATAAAATACTTACAGCTAGAATAATTTGTGAAATTACAGCAGTTTGAAAGAAACAAGGACTGCCCACACTAGATGAGTACAAGTAATTTCCGTTTTTTTTTGCTGTAGGAACCAATAAGAATAATGCCATTCAAATGGATGGAATATCCTGTCTCTCTAGTGATGTCATCAGACAATGTGTTGCATTGTTAAGAGATCCTACTGTGTACAAGAGCAATTGAGAGAGTCACTCAATAGACTAAATTTGAGGACGACAGGAAGTGAATATATAAAACAAAACTTTATATCCTCAGTGTCTATAGAATCAGTGCTGCCGAACCTGCAGTAAACATGCAGAGTAATCACTGGGGAGGGCTTGAGTCAAATATTAAAAATATGATTTATACAGAATGCCTGCATCAAATCACACAGGGATAAAAGCTTGTGTATTATACAAGCAGTGATCTTCATCTGCACCAAAGTGAGTTTAGGGACTAAACTGTCCCTTTAAAGTTTTGACCATTTACACCTCCTGATCCATTCCGTGAGCTTGAAAGTGTCAACCCTTTTGGTACTTTGCTATAAGACAGCCACAGTCCATCATCTGTAATGGTTGTGGCCTAAATAACACAATGACCAACATAATTAATCATGACTATAAGGCAATAGCAAACCAGGGGAGACATTCTCAAAAACTCATGTTTGCTGACTTTGTTTAAAAGTTAGGCATAGAATTCAGATACAGATTTTCCTGTGAAATGTGACAGATTTGTTGCAGATGTTCACTTGGCATATTCCTTTTTGTCTGCAAACAGAGTGTGTGTATAAACTATGGCTGCCCTTATGTAACAAGTGCTTGTGTTTGACATATGTCACCAGCTGTGTTATATTGCATTTCAGGTTAGATGTGCAGGATTTTGCTGAGTGATTGGTTTGATGTTATTTTTCCCAGGTTCAAGGTGCTTTGGGTTGGCGGAGTGTAACGTCACTCTTCAGTAAGGAAGAGGAGCAGGGTGCAGGGCATACTGAAGAAACAAGACCAGAGCAGGAGATAGAACAGTGAGTTTGAAAGGGAGATAATGAAAGGGACAATGTGTTAATCGGTTGCAAAATGGGAAAACTAAAAGCATGTTCACTTTTTTCAGGCCTCCCTGCCAACATCCACCAGAAAACCTTCCAGAAAGGAATCCATCAGCACTGTGGGATGTGTTCTCTAGCCGATGGCAACAAGGTTCTGCTGAACGATCACAGGGCAAAGGAGTCCTGGCTGAGCCTCCAGTAGAGTCCAATGCGGCCCAGCACACTGAGGAAACACCATTTAAGTGGGGTTTCCTCACAAGCAAACTAGCTGAGCTGAGAAGCAAGGGTGACTAAAGACTCTACCAGAGTCCTATAGCCAGAGACTCTGCTCACGAGGAGTTGTGTGACCTGATCCCTACCCAAGCAGTCATGTGACCAAACTCTGTTCATTAAGAATTACATAGTCCTAGTCCTTATATGAGGAGTCACATGATACACTACAAAACATGTGGCCTGATTCGAGTATACAGTCTACTATCATTTCATTAACAGAAATCTCCCAATAATCTAAAGATGAAATCTGACAAAGTAAGATATTATTATGAATGGTAATATGAATATGGACAACACTCACAATGATATCGGAGGCATGAAATACTAAGAATAACTCTCAACTAATCTCCAAGGAATGTTTTGAATGGAGACTTTTATGCTGGAGCCATATCGCTGGCCCTCAAGACCATAATGCTTAAATATATGAAGCACTATGCACAATAGAACACGTGTCTTAGATCACCAAACGATCACTACCTCCATGTAATGTCCACTGAGTCTCAGTAGCAATATAACATTGTGATTTTATGTAGATTCTGAATCATCAATTGATCAAGAGAGCTGTCCTTTATTTGTATGAACAATTTAGGCTGGATAGAAGAGGCATATGATGTTAATGTGTTTTTGTGTTGTGTTTTATTGCAAGCACGCAAGTAAACCCATATTCACAAAAGTAATTGCGTAATGAGTACTCAAATGGGATATTGAGAAAAAAAATCTAAATGTTAAATGGGAAATGTGAACAGAAAATCTCCGATTGAAAGTGTACATAGTAAAAGGAACTGCAAGGGCTATTGTCTCTGTACGGCAAGATTTTAGTTTGAGATGGCACAAATCTCTCCTCCTGGCATCCACAGTCACTGCTTTTTCAACCTAGGATGGTAGGAACATTTGTGCCATCATTAGCACATTTCTCCCTGCTCATTCCTGGTAAAGAAAAAAGGGAGTAAAAAATATGAAAATTTTTGAAAAACCCAACCTGCATTGGAAATATAGCAAATATTGTGAAAATAAGTGTTGTGTGCATTACGATTTTATACCACTATTTCCATTTAAACACTTCCAAAACACTCTCTCCCCTCTGTTCCCACCATGGTTTTAAAATTTCTAAAATCACATCAAAAGGAACAACTTAGAAGTCTTCACAATCTGTATATACAAATTTAATTGCAGATCTTTTACTTTTCTATCTAGAAAATTTGGCAGGAACAAAAAATGAATATCTGATAAATAACTCTGTAGCTTCTGACTCATACCTCATAGGCTCTTTGTAGTTTGTAGAAACTATTATGACCAAACATATACGTCTTCTTGCGACACAAGTCTTTCTCCATATGAAACATAATCATGCTCCCTACTTGTCACACTGTTGACTCCCTTGGCATTTGTTTCTCTAGGTCTCCATTTGCTCTGGCACGTTGACAGCTGTAGATCCACTTTATGACCCGTGCATTCCTTTCAATAACAGACACTGGAGTTTTTTCTTCTTTTTCCTCACCACTAAATGTCCCCTCCCGACAACCACTAGCATTGGTTATTGACTCCATACTTCCTAATGGTGTATCTCCACTCATCTTGTACAAATTCTCTAACAGGTTCAGCAGACTACTTTCTAGCCCACAAGTCTCAAAAAAGTGTTCAACATCAATAGGCACAGTAGCAGCCTGTTCATCTAATCCAGTTTCATGTGATGGAGGAACAAGAAGACTGGAAGACTGACAAACAGAAGACTGATCTAGGCAACTTTTTGACCTCGGTGAAGATTTTACTTCCTGCGGGCAAGGTGGTGTGGGATTACGTGAAAGAGGATTGTTTCTCTTTAATAGTGGAGTCCCCTGGAGAAGTCGAATTACCAGTCCTAGTCCATCCTCATTGTTCTCTTTCCCTGCAAGAGAAACATCACGCCTCTGCCTGTAGATAACTAGTGAGTCTGGCCTGCCGAGTCTTCTAGTGCTAACCCGACGCAAACATTGTGGATGGGTCTCTGGAGAGGCTGGTGCTGGTTCATTGCCCGGGCGGCATACAAGCAATTTCTGATTGGCACAGCTGGCACTATGTTTGTGACCTGTCTGTGCCTCACTTTTGTCATGCAGTTGAAGTGGTCTGGCATATATTCTTGATGTGATGAATGTACAGTCAGAGCAATCTGCCTGTGTTTCAGTTTTGTGGTATTGTGCAATGGATTTTCTTTCTATGGCAGGACTGAAGCTATTGGTGTAAGTGTGTTCTGTCTTAGCACCAGTGGCACTTGGAACCGTTCTGCGTGCCATAACAGGAGTAAAGTTTGCATTAATTACAGGGTTTTGTCTGCGCTCTATGACCTGTGGAGTTTTAACATATTTTGCTTTATCCGCCTCCAAACGGTCAGATGCAGAGGCCCCTCTCATGGACTTGTGAAGGAGAGGAGATACAGGTGGAGAAATAGGAATCATGGTGAAGTTTAAATGGTGATAATAAATGCCAGATGATTATCCCACGTGGATTAAGGTGGTAACATAGTAAAGTCCAACTCAGCAGGGGTATACAACCACTGTAAATCAGAAATTTTGTGTCAGAAATGCAAGCTTTTTTAACATTGTATAGTGATGGAGTTGTAAGAGAACCTGGTAAGTAAAATATCAATAATGCAAATAATGGGCTGTACAAAGGAGGAAAAAGACATACAATAAGTACAATATTAGATATGTACTAAAGGAACAACCAGGAAAATCATGCTGAAACATACAGATAATGAATAAGCACTATTAAATAAATAACAGAATGAGAAAATCAAAGTGAAAAAAAGTCTTATTAATTATAAGAATGAAAAGAAGAGAAAACAGAAGAAAATATTGAGTGAAAGAGAAGTTCGAGTGGAAAAGGTTAGTGGGGAACATTATGTAGAGGTTATTTATAGAGGTCACTTATGGGGAAAAGTTCGAAAAGTGGTGCAGTCATTATAGAAACTAATATAATGCTCCTGGATATTGCACCTAGGGTTGCCAGCTAATGTTGCACCACTTTTAATACTTTACCTCCACATTTGAGTACTGAAAGGGTATATGGAGAAAACAATCAAAAGTGACTTGTGAACCAAATAAAATGACCATAAGAGCAATCATTAGTTATCTTGCACTGTTCTTAAACCTGTCAAGGGCCCCCAACGGTCTAGGATTTAGGGATGCTAAATCCCTAAATCCGTTAGGGTTTAAGAAGAACTGTGCAAGATAACTAATGATTGCTCTTGTGGGCCATTTTATTTTGTTCTCAGGTCACCCTTTCAGTACTGAATTTGGGTTTGCATAAATCACTCCTCCCATGTTGCCTGTGAAGGCACAGCGATGTGACAAAATGCGCCACTACACTAAGTCTACAGTACATCACTATCTTCAGCAGTGGCTAATCTTTTCCACCCAAGCTAAGCATCATAGAGACTGTTAACCAGTACTATCACAGTCAAATTATTTTCTATTAATTGGTTAATAACCTTTGCCTCACATCATGGAGCTCATGGAAACAAAGGTAGACAATACTGATAAGGTAAGAAAGTATTTGGGCAGTAGAGGGGAAGGTGGGATATTTTGCCTACTCCACCCCATGGAAAAAATCTTGTGGTAACCCATATGGTAGCGCTTTTTCAGACTACAGAGAGAATACAAATCTCACTGCTCCTACCAGGTAATAGGGGCATCAAACTGTCAGACCCTGTTTTGTGTGAGAGAACAGAGGTTTGAACATTTACCATGTACAGTGGGAATATGTAAAATCAAATTATACATTTTATATGGCCAAGGAGGGACACTTTGGCTTTTGGGGAGTGGCTTGTGAGGCAATTCTGAAATATTTTACATGATTTTGTATCATACAGAGAGCTAGTTATGTCATTAGTTAAGTAAATTACAACATGAACAAGGTGCATTATTTACATAAACTAATTTAAATAACACACCAACTGCAGTTTTAATTCACCATTATTGAGAGCTGAGCATTATGGAATGTGTCTTACATAAAGGATAGGTGCTGCTACAAAGGACACACTGCTACAACTCCTGATTAAGCCAGTACTTACCTGAAGAAACGTGTAGAGTTTATGATTTCTTCAATTCAAGCCACATCTGAAGCCTTCCCCTGTTGTGGGCTTCTTTACTATATGCCTGTCGAAATCTGGAGTCTGTAAGTGAAATACGTGCAGGCCGCTTTTAAACCATTTTTTACTGCTCTATGTTTTGTCTATGTTTTTATCCCCATTGTGCAGATTAAATACTACTACTTCTTGGAACCTCACAGCTCCTAAAGGCCTGTTATTTCGGATGTTTGTGAGTGCTTCTCATACACATCACTTAATATACAGTTTTGTTATACGTTTTTGCACTATATGTGTTTTCTATTTGTATTTTATGTCTCCTGTATGACATTCTGCACCCTCAAACCCATTGAGGAGTGCTGAGAGTGGCAGCGTCTGTCTAAAAAGGGTATTTACTGTTTATTTTACTCTTTTTGGTGATACACTAATTATTTTTAATAAAGAATAGGTGTTAGGTATCACACTCAAATGAGAAAAATAGAAATAGAAATGTATGTCAAAATATTATTACATATTTATGAGATAGATAATTGCAGGGTATTGAGAAATTGAGGCCAAAGTAGGTGAGGTAGAAAAATTCTCCCATTCGGCTGAATAGGAGAATTTGTACAACCCGACTACTTTGGTCTTGAGTTTTAAATGAACTTCTCAATTCCTTGCAATTCCCTGCCATTCTTTTTTTCTTGAGTAGACCCTATAGTGTCTTGTTAGAGGGTCGAGAGAAGACCAAAATATAGAACTTTTTGCACCTACTTTATTTTACGTAAAACTAAACAAGTTTTAAAAAAATTAGTTTTTTTATTTTTATTTAAGCAGCACCTGTGAATATATTGCAACATATATAGATGCAAAACAAATGTAGACAAAAAATGTTAGTGCTACAGAAGTGTTATTATAAGAAACTTATCCATTGCTCAAACAGTAAGACAAACTCCAGTATAGAAACCACAGGCTAAGGGATCTAAAAATACTAACTGGCTGAAACTTGCCAGGAATAACTAAGAATCTCAAGGGTGGGGAATCATTGCAGTGAAAGAGAACAGGAGCAATGAGTAAAATAGACTGACAGAGATGACAAATCATCATAATTGTGTCAAAGTAAATGAAGAACCAATTTCCAAACTAAAAACAGCATGCAGTGTATAAGCTGAAATACAGAAAAAGAAAGACAAGCCACAATGATAGAACATAATTTAAGACTACCAGATCCAGAATAAAAATTGTATAAAAAGAAAGGATAATGAATAGGGTGGCCTACCATGTACGACATATCCAAATTAAATTTACTTAAAATCTATTATCAGAAATAGACAAAAACTCAAAAGAAATGCAAGAAAAGTAACAATAAACTGTAGATTAAACGCTGACTTTTAACCTTGTTATAATTTCAAAAGGAGGAAATCCGTAGTGCTAACAATAGGTTGGCCGGTGATGTAGGGGATGTGATTACAGAACAAGGCTTATTAAGATTCCTGTCTAGGAGAGAAAAAAATGGCATGTGTTTTCCTTCCTAATTCACTGAAATAAGACACATCATGCAATACGATAAGGTTGGTTTTAAAATCTCACCTCAGTCGGCCAGATAGGGTGAAACACTGCACCAAATCTTGAGAGGACAGTGAGTGTAAGCTCCTAAAGTGAAAAAAAAAAGTGTGGAGCGCAGAAATAGAGAACATATGTCAAGGAATTAGGAGCGTGTACTTCTGTGTGACAAGGGAGCGAAGTTCTTGTTGGAGAAGGGTGTGAGTGTTAAACAGCGATAATGTCACAGTGCCTGTTTGAGACTATGTAACTATGTATGCATGTCACACAAGGAAATCTCCTCCCTTCCCAGATGGAATCTACCTCCTCATTAAAACATTTTCCTTTGCTCTAAATGTTAACCCTTCATTTCCCATCCTCCTATGACTAGTATTAACCTCTTTTGTCCAACTTTTTCTGGAATTATTCCAACAATCTGCTCTTGATATTAAAGGGAATTTGTCACATAAACTGTGTGTATACTGTAAATATAGATAAGGAAAACAGTAAAAAAAATAAATAAAAATGATTTATACATAGTACTAGCAAATTTGCAAGCATAAACTAAGCTAAAAATGTGTTTTAAATAAGTTTGTCCAATTAAAAAGTAGTTCATTATCTCTTAATTTACGTATTTCCTTTCAATTGTACTAACACACTGTATCAGATAGTTTGGATATTTTTATGTACATTCACAGTATAAACAATATTTAGTTGACAGAGACCTTTTAACAGCCTGTTACTGTAATAGCCAACACTAACTTATACTTTTAGCATTCTGTTCTTTTTTTTCTTCACAATGTCATTCTCTACATCTGCTTGAAATTCCTTGCACAACATAATACTCTTGAACTATTGTCTTAACAATAAAATTGTAAAAGCTCACACACCTAGCTCAGTATATGAACTTACATTTCACCTCTGATTCTTATCCTAACCATTCACATACCATAATTCCACTGAATTAAGTTATAATCAGAACCAATGAGTGTTTTTATATATCCCTCTTGATGTTATAAATAAAATACTTCAAATAAATGTTGTTAAGAACATACATTTTATACACAGAGTTTTCTTTCTCTATTTTTACATGAAAAATAAGTTTAACAATATATCCTCTTAAAATGTGATATGTGATCACTTTACAGAAAACATATCCATCTCATAAAAAAAACCCTAGTCAATATTAGTCATATTGCTAGAATTGCTATAGAAATCTAGCAAAAAAATGGCTGCCAGAATAGATATGTGAACATCAGCCATCTCCAAAATGGCCACACAATGCTTAGGTTGCTATCCTACATGCAAGGCATTATGGGACTGCAACATTATCTTGTTTGATGCTGAAGACAACTTCAGGAATTATTTATATATATATATGTATATTTTCTAAATCAATTTGCTTGCAAGATTGGCAGACATTAAAATGTTAACCTACCGAAGGTAAACTTATCCACATATTGTGCATAATCATCTTTGCTATTTTAAATTTTGCAACTCTTTTCATATTTCTTATTTGGTCAGTTATTAATTCGTAGCTCCATTTTTCACATAGCTTTGTAGAAAAGATTGAATTAAAGGTGTATTACTAAATAAACAAAGTTTAAAGAATCAGTCATCTGAAGGAGGTTGACCGGACTGTATGACAAAGCATGACGGTTGTGAATCTGAGATGATTAATGTGTGGCAGTGAAAAAGTTAATGGGTTTGCTAGAAAACAGTCTTTGTTACAGCTCTGATTAATGCTATTCCCACAGAGCATAGAACAGATGGCAAAGTCTGTTTGGGACAGAGCTACAGGTGAATAAACAGACAGTCAGCAAGGCCATGAATAGTAATGGAGCCCAAGGCTAATGGGCCCCTAAAAT
This sequence comes from Pelodytes ibericus, assembly GCA_036172795.1. Taxonomy (NCBI): domain Eukaryota; kingdom Metazoa; phylum Chordata; class Amphibia; order Anura; family Pelodytidae; genus Pelodytes; species Pelodytes ibericus. The sequence continues at coordinate 128,253,291 of CM069857.1, read as the reverse complement.
CTAATTTCTCCTAACCTCAACTTCACCATAGCATCATATTATGTCAGCATCCCCATTAATTGTGATTTATAGCCACCATCATGCTCAGTCAGCCAAAAGTCTCTCATGATGCCTGCTGAGCATCATAGCAAATATATTTGACAGCAGTGTAAATACAATGTTTCTACTTTTTACACAATGCTTTACATCTGCTGTAACTCAACTTGATTGCCTGTTGTAGTATGTATGCGGTGGTCTGACATTCAGCTGTCTCTGCTCTCCATATTTGTGACTCTGAATGTAGGGCGAAAGCATGTGGGCACGACATCATCTCACAAAGCTCTCCCTGGTCTTCTCACCATAGCTGTGCTGAAAAAGGCACAGGCCTGCTATCTTTTGCTATAGAGTCATCAAGAAATGGCCAAGGCAACCATGTGGCTGGCACAGGTAGCATTTAAATAAAATAAATTTAAAGGCCAGGCAGCTTTAAGGTGCTCCAACTACAGGTCCAGCAAATTTTTGTTGATTTGCATATCAAGCCACATACAAGTGATACGGTCCAGAAGTAATTGTAGAAGACTCTTCAAATATTAAATACATTTAAAATTATATTGTATATATTCACTGACAAAGCATTAACACACTCTCTCTCATGAGAGAAGGTTGCTAGGGGAAGTAGCAGGAATACCTGCAGAAACATAGCTTTTGCATTAGGCATTTGCCCCTTGTGATTCCAGATGTATGTTACTGCAGACGTTTGACTTCTTTATGGATTGAAATCAAGTCTTCATTATTTATTATTAGATGATTATTTTTTTTTTTTTTTTTGCTACGTACCCCTCTATTAAATAGTTTGTTTGAATTCTTAATAGATGCTGACAGCTAGCTCTCTGAAACATTACAGCACACTCAACTACATTGTGCTACCTTGAGGATCTTTTTCTTTTGGTCTTTTTAAAAAGTTGCCGTTTTTTCTAATTAAAAGTGATTTGCAACATATCATAAGGGGCAGTATTTGTTCCCTTTAATTGTAGCTATAAATATTTAAAATATTTAGCATAAGCTCAGTGTAGCAATGCCAAAACCACTAGTTACATTAGACAGTTTTTAATTGGCAATTTATAAACTCTCCTACATCATTTCTGATTTATGTTGTTTTACCCGTGTTTCTGAACGCTGTACATAACATTGCTTACATTAGCCAGTGGTGCACTTGACCCTGGGGTGACATTTTGCTGACCCCACCCGCAGCATAAAAAGTCAACCTCTCTGCTTTTTTTTGAAAGCCTACTTCTACCCTTTTTACCAGATAAGCTAGCTAGAATGTTGGTGGCAGAGATGGCACTGGGAAGCTGTTTTGGGCACAAAGGTAGCACTGGGATGTTGTTTGAATACAATGATGGAACTAGGAAGCTGTTGTGGGCACAAAGCTGGCACTGGGAATTTGGGCACAAATTTAGCACTAGAGTAGTGTTTGGGCACAAACATGGAACTGGAAAGCTGTTTTGGTCAAAAAGCTACCACTGGGAAGCTATTTTGGCCACACTGGTGGCACTGGCAAGGTGATTGGGGGACAAAGATAGCACTGGCAAGATGTTTGGTATCAATAATTGTGGATCTTGAACAGGAAGAGGTATGGAATGGAAAGGAAGGGGTGGGGCAAAGATTAGAGGGTGCCTGAAGTCAATCAGGTAGAAGGCAGCACAAAACCCAACTACACCACAGACTTTAGCATAAAAGCGAACATAAGTCTGATATTTGCAATATCCATGCTTTTTAAGGGACAGAGCGAAAAACACAATCACATGGCGTTATGTTCTAAAGAGGTGGAACATGGTTCTACCATAAAACTGTGCGTTGGACATAAGCCTTTGCTCCACAGGATGCAGCATTGCATTGATTTAAAAGCAAAAGTGTACTGGACAGCTTAACTGAGGATCAAAATTTAGTGGGAAGCAATAAATAAATACATTGCATTATTGTAAATGCAATAATTTTATTTATGTTTCATTGTGGCTTGTACAAGCAGCCCCAGTAGATCAAAAAAGGTCACATGACAAATTGATAAAGATTTAAATATCATGTGCTTACTTGTTGGTCATGCAGATTGATAATCGCTTTCTACCGGTATATAGAAAATATGTAAAAATAAAAGTCATGTTTTTGAATCAGATGCAAGAGTACTGCTACATTATTTTGGTTCGTCGATTCCACTTTGGTGTTGTACCTTGGCCTGTTGGAAGATACTAAGAATTGAAGGCTTCAGAGGAACATTGTATAATCAATAACGCTGCACATTTTCCTGACAACAGCATTGTAACCTGTGTGAAAAGATTCTATGGCATATGAACAGTTTCTATGTTACAGCCAGCTGCCTATATTAAACTAAACCAGGTTCATTTATCAACCTTGTTAGGAAATAACAAATTACTTTAGTAGTATTTCTCATGAATGCCCTAAACTTAAGTGGCATCCAACATGCAGCAAGGCATGGCGCAACTTAGTTACCTACCTATATTTCATTATTTAAACTTTTTAGATTGCTTTTGAATTGCTCTTAACCTCTTTGTGACCATCCTGTTTTCAAAATGTTTTGCATTTTATAGGGCAATGTTTTTTTCCTTGCTGACAGAAAGTCTAGCAACACCAAAAGAGCGGCATAAGTAATCATTGATCGCTTCCACAGCTCTTGCCCACAACAGGGCAGTGCCATATTGGAAAGGTAAGTTGTGTTTTAGATTTGCTGGATGCCTTGATATTGAGACATTACAGCAACACTGGCTGAGTATAGCAAGTGATCATTTTCATAGGATCATGTCATTAGATGACAGATTTTTCATGACATACCTTGTATGTCCTCTGTCGTGATAGAATTAAACATACATCTTTCTAAAGGCTATTCAACATTGTGGTAATAAAAACAAATTAATGCAGAAACCACACATGCATTTCTGATCATGTGGCGTACTTCAGAAACCCCCCCAGACTTTTGCACCCAAAGGCATACACAGGTTATCTAAATTTGTTTATTGCTATAGATTTCCTTTTAATTTCCACTTAACTTTCTCACATTTTTAATCACAGTAAGTAAAACTGAAATCTTTTTTTTTTTTTTATCTTTATAGCTGTCCCTTTTTTTTATTGATATTTCAAACATTAGACTGTTTAACATAAGGGTCACATTTCTATTACAAGTATTGTTCGAAATTATTTTATGACCATCATGGAAGGCATTGAAACAAAGCTCCCCGTGTTAGCAACCCTTTAAGCTCAACCTGCTTTGTTAGTACCTTTGACACACTTACATGTATGTATGTATGTACAAATATACAGTAGTGCAAAAAATATTGCATAACTTTATTGCCTTGCATCCTTCAGCAGCAAAATAGAGAATTAAGCTCCCTAAAGCCTAAGCCTTCAACCAAGCCCATATTCAAGGGACTTTTAGTCACTCCTGATTGATAGATTAGGCCCCTTAGAAGAAAGATAGAGCGTGAAAACAAGATCCTAAAAAGCAAGGAACTGATAGAAGTCTTGCTTGCCATAAGCCTCAAAGGACTCATATTCATGCAGATTGCTGGCCGCATCCACTGGTCCACAGTGAGTTGCTGGGTGAGGAGGCACAAGCAGACAGGGAACATAGAGCAGATTAAAGAAGAAGCAATTGCTGATACAGCAAATGAGAACCAAACATCTAAGTTGCACCCGCAAGGTGTGGAGACCTGACATGTGGAAAAAGGTAATCTTTTCCGACAGGTCAAAATTTAACCTCCATATGACAGATGTTATAACTTATGTCAGGAGACACAGAGGAGAGGAACTCCACCTCAACTGCACTTTTCCAACTTCCAGCGTCACAGATGGTGTGGGGCTGTATCCGCCAGAATGTTGTGGAAGACTTGCGTTTTGTGAAGAGCACAGTCAATGCTACGGTGTACATCCACATTTACGTCAGAAAACTAGCACCCACTATCTGATGAAACTACAGGGGATTCAGTACTGCATTCTTCCAACAAGATTTAGCCATTGAGCCAGGTATGAGTGTTTCTTTAATTTTGTCATTAACTTAAAAAAAAAAAAAATTGTTTGCAGATGTCTTACCAGTATGTACCTTTTCTTTCCACGCAGCGCTATGCGGTGGACAAACACATTAAGGTGCTGAATTGGCCAGCCAACAGTATTGAGTCGACTGAGAACTGCTGGCGGGTGGTAGGCCTTCCAGTCATCCGGCACAAACCAAGGAGTTACTACACAACAGTACTTTATGGGTGTGGCAGAACAATCAGTGTAGTGACTTGATTGGAAAGCTGGTCAGGTCAACGGCCAGAAATGCAGGGTTTTTATTGCTTCCTGTGTAGGAGCAACGACACATTGAATAAAGAATTAAACTTTATTCTGGTGTTTCTCTGTTCTACAACAATCTATACAACACCTGTCTGGGAGTAGAAGCCTGACACCGGGCAACACTCATCTGAGTCCATCTCATCTCCTCAAGCCTTTTCCCTCAGCCCCGGTACACGCACAACAGACCCACTACCCTTAAACCCATAAGCAACTGACCCCTCAACCTTAACCTTCTATGCCTGCCTGGCCTCCCCAAGCCTTCCTGCCCACCGACAAGGCAGAGAATGAAAAGTGAGCCCTGCTCCATTGCTCTTCCGTTATCCAGTCAAGTATGGGACAGTCATTGATACAAACGCTTGGCTTAAGGTTTTCCAAGGAACTCACCTGACTGCTTCAGCTACAAAACACAGCACCAGCAAAGCAGGAGTTAAGCAGTGGAGAAAAAAAACAAAAAACACATTTGAGCTTGCACACTGATTAACCTACATGGGAAGGCTTGGGCACCATTTTTAAATGCACCTACTGTTTGGAGCAGGTTCAACTGAAAATGTGGTGGTATTTTTTTTCCATTACTTTTTAAGAGATCCTCTGGTAAATAATGTGTACCATTTAGAGATGTTGGTAAAGTGCTTCATGTCCCGAAGGCTTGTCCATGGGCCACGGACACCTTTTCAATTCCTTTTTTCATCTCACTACTGTAAAGTACTTTATGTTCATGAGGCATGCCCAGGAACCCAGCCACCATCTTAATACCCCGGTTGATTGTGGCATCATTTCTTTCCCCCACTACTATAAAGTGCTTCTCGAGGCTTGGCCAAGGCCTTTCCTGACAACCCCTAGGATTCCAGGCACCATCTTTATACCCTTCCATATGTGTTTCAATAGCTTTGTCTTATTTGATTTGAAAATCCTTTACGGCAGGTCCTCTGCTATGTCATATTTTTTTTGTTGCCTTGCACTTACAAAATACAAAAGAAGTACTTTCACTTGTTTAGTTTCCATTATGTACAGAAAACTCTGGTCCAGATACAACTGTACATAGAAACAGCAGAAAAAATATCTGGACTTTTACCCCAGAGTCGAGTGTGGAGTAAGTGCCAGCGTGCGTGACTGTTGTTTAACAATGTAGCTGCTGGTTAATGATAATCATACTGTAATGTGTATGAGATATGTTGTAACAGAGCAATCTGGATCAACTGAAGAGATTCACAATTTGAGGCAAGATGAATCTGGCTGGCTGTATGAGCTGTACAACACAGATAAGAAAATGCAGAATGTGTTGGTGCTAATGGCAGTTAGCAGCCTACCTTATCTAAATACAAAGTCTGTGTAGTCATGCTGGAAGGGTGTGGCCATATTACCGCGCAACTTTTAAATTTCAAATGTGTTTACACTTGCAAAGAAGCCGTTTCCACAGGGTTATGATTACCAAACAGGATCAGTAGCCAGACGTCTTCATTTAGTAAGGGAGAGGGAAAAAAGGAACAGAGAGAGCATGACATTGCATAAAATATGACAGAATCACTCCGATGAACAACCTGTAGAAAAAAAATCAAGGGTGATATAGAAACAACACTGTTTTCATCATCTGTAATTTTCAGATGAACTCACACGGGGCGAATAGAAAGCCGTATTGGCATTGCAATTGCCAGAAGAGTAATATGAACGTGCTTCAACTATCATTAAACTCTAGGTACAAAATGTTCACACGGACACAGAAAATGCATTTCTTCACAATTTATTACTTTCTGAAACATCACAATAAATTACACCTTTTGAATGATTTATTAACCCTTTGCCCCAACTTATTTTTTTCATAAAATATAATGTGCTATTTTATTTCCTCATGAAAATATTATAAAAAATAAAAACCAGAAGTAATGACAATGTGCATATGGGTTATGTGTAAAAGGGGACTGTGCATCATGTGTTAAAGATGTGTTTTTATGAGGGGCATGTTTAATTTCATATTTTATGGGGTTGTGCTTGTGAGCTGTGCATTCATGGAGCTGTATCTATATTAAGTCACAGAGGTATGTTCCTGTCTAGTGTACAAGGCTAAAGCCTAAAAAATCATAGGACTGATGGCCTATTCCTGCTGTCATTACACATTACTGCACACAAACAAATCCCTTCATACTAATGTCACAATCCAGAGCCTATGACATACAACCCTTCACAATTGAGTCACATTGAGATGTAAGTGATGGTCCCTTTCTAGAACATAAGGTAGGAAGTCTCCAAGTTATGGACCCCATTAGAAAGCATCAAATACACCCCATAATAGATACAATCATTCCATTTGAACCAAATTGACTTCACACAATAATAAATAAATAGTGAGTGATCCATGTATACTCGCACACACAACTCACACCACAGCAGCTGTAGAGTAGCTAGCATTGCCAATGGAATGTGCAACTGTAACCCCTTCCTTGCAGACATGGAGCACATTGTAAATGTCCTTGGCATGAAAAATGGTGCTGTAAGAAGCGGGCTATTCTCCAGTATCAGTCATTAATGAGGTTTGGCAGAACAAATGGAAGATACTGTTCTCTTCAAATTAATTTTACAATTCTTTGTAATACAAACAAGAAATATACTCAAATGTAAGCTCTTTTGTATTATACCAAAATCAATAGCACAGGTCCCTGTGTTTGGACCCGAGCCAAATAAATCTGATGACATGCTGAGGATCATGAGAAAGTGCAGAGAGATAAAGTAGCGAGTTATTGAGGCTCCATTCAGTCAGGTCATTCTGCACATCAGTTTGGGAGAACTGTTGAAATTATTGAACTGGTCATATCATAAAAAAGTTGAAATCTCCCCATAAAAAGCTGCCCTGCAGACCCCAGCCCTCCAACACTGTGGTGGTAGTGGGTGTCACGTCTCCCATGTGTAGTCTCTGAATGCAATCTGGATAAGTCGAAGCTCTAGCTGGAAGGCATCCGGACGCTCTTGGGGGTTGACAGAGAGCATTTGGTGCAGCAGCTGCTTCATGTATCGATTCATAGACTTCTTTTTAATGGGGAGAGGAAGCTCCATCTTTGGGTTTTCAAGCAATGCCTCTCCTACAGGCACTACTTGGGTTCCCCTTAGCACATAGCCACCCAACAGCTTCTTCTTAGTGTGAGTATCTGTAATTGTAATCCTCTCCAACATAGCCCACAAAATAACACCGAGTGCAAAGATGTCCGCCTTAGCAGTATAGTGTCCCTCCCACACTTCAGGTGCCATGTAGAAATCTGTACCGCAGGCAGTAGACAGAAAGCTCTTATTGACACTTGCTGGTTCATCAGGGTTCAGTCCTGAGCTGGAGCACACTTTGCTGAGGCCAAAGTCTGCTACTTTAAGAGTAGGTTCTTCCATTGAATCCCGGGCCTTACATACCAAAATGTTGTCGGGCTTCAGGTCACGGTGAATTATCTGGTTTTTGTGCAGGAATGCAAGTGCACTGCTCAATTGCAACATGAAACTGGTGTTGGTGCGTCGGCTTGGTCTCCGGGTCAGTATATACTCATTCATGTCTCCTCCATCACAGAAATCCATCACGAACCACAGACAGTAGGTGCTGCGTGGATCAAAGGCAATCTTACCCTTAAGAGATGTCTCTACCAACTTCAGGGGAACAAGAACACACAGAGTATAAACTACTATCCATAGTCCAAAGACACAATCAGTACAACAGTGCATACACAAAGTTTTATAAAATAAAGTTAACCAATGAGTGCAAAAATATTATTATAACAAAAATATTATTGGGCTGAAATTTGGCGATTTTACCCCTCACTTCTTGGCTGCCTAGTGAGTTGTTAAGATATCCAGCTCTGTTGATAAGAAATAGCAATTCCTGTAAATCTCCACAACACTGCCAATCGGCTTCCCCACAATCCTCCAATGACAACTACTCCCATTAAATATTTGAAAAAGAAAAACACATTAGGGATGTATTTTTTTTTTAAATGTAGATTTTAAACCATCTCTCATTCATAGTGTCCTTCCACATATTTAACACGGGATGCTTGAACTAACTGGGATTCCCTAGCTACACTACAGTATTCTATGCCCTCTTTATTGTTCCCTATTCCCTCACCGGAAGGTAGAGAGTAGAACTGGATCCATGTAACATGCGTTGCACTGTGCCATCCCTCTGCAGCACACATTCCTCTAGATGAATAACATTTGGATGTTGGCTCTGGATGCTGCTTAGTGCCCAAAATTCTCGCAATGCCAACTCAACATTCTCTGGTGCCTGGCAGCGGATTTTCTTCACTGCCACAAGCTGGCAGGTTCTCCGCACCAGAGCCTCATACACCACCCCATAGCTTCCACGGCCGACCTCCCGGATCAGGTCATACTTGGGCTGGCTGCTTACCATCTTCAGATTAACTGTGGGTGGAAAACATTAATAAACTAAAGCTTTGGTTTACAGAAAACATAATATACACTGAACACATTACAAATATAACAATGCCAGAGATTTGTTTATGTGATAACTAAAACAGGCAATCATGTGTAAAACATAGTGCCAATGCAGACAGCGCCAAATAACAGCGTTTTGGTGTGTGCACCTATGTATAACGCAAACTCCTGACAAATGTCGGCAGTTATGTACTCATGCAGGCACCAGTGTTCATTTCATTAACTATACCTTTTCATCATAGTATTCGTCAACTGCATGTTTTCAGTGACTAAAACTAAACAATAACTAAATAAAAACAAAATCCATTGCAGTTTTCATCAACTGACAAAATGTGCCTAAAATGTTATAAGAATCAGAAGTCCAAATGCTATTTGGACTTCTGATTCTGGTTCTCAGCCAAAGCCTGCCATGCCACCCAATCCCCCCGTCCCCATTACACATATGCTAAGAATTGTACGAACACAGTGTAATGTAGAGATATTTTATTATTCTCAGTAAAAAACAATAATTCGATTACAGCAATAACTTACCAATTACATCTAAACTCAGCTATAGTGAGGTGCATGGGATCCACAGAAACATTAAAAACAATGACCGTGACCTCACATGTATGCATACATGTGCATGACGTACACTATAGCACGCACTTATGCAGTATTTCTCCATGCCTCTCCAGAGAAGCATGTACTTCGGCCGCGCACCGTGCCTTAATCCTAAAACTCCCACCCCAAGACCTAAATCTAACACGGAGGTAGATGTCTATTGCACCTAATAAAAAATACACGTAAGCATTGCAATAAGCTTAGTTAGCTTTAATATATATGCATTATTTTATATATATATATCTCACTCCTCTAAAATATTAAATATCTGTATCAATAAAATATAACAGCATGAGATACATCATTTTCATATGATACCAGAACTGTTTCTTAAAAGAGCCAAACCTTTCACCTCACCAATGAACTAAATCTCGATGACACCCTGATTGGACTCAAGCTCATTGTCAAGAGGATCTCACACCTTAAAAAATAATTAATTTTTAATATTTTTGAAGACACCTGTTAAATCCTGCATCCCAGGCTATGAGTAGCTATTAAAAAAAAAAACACAAAATTACTACATTTTGTGATCATTTTACTTTGTATCAAATATGCCAAGCTCATTCTCTCTGCAGCATTTTATCTAATTTTGTACATGACCTTTATCTTTACTCCATTCACACTTGATACCCCCAGAGCCTCTAATTCAGAAAATTTAGATTCCTCATTCTAAATGGTTTGCATGGATTGTATTAACATTAGAGAGAATAATTTAATAAACAAAGTCAGAGAAAGCAACACAGAGCATGGAACTCTATTTTTTAGTATAGACGAACCCACATATAGGAAAATGACATGTATCAGGGAAAGTGTGCCTTACAATAATACATTTTGTGTTATATATTTTATACATGATAACACTAGGAGTATTATTTGTTGTGGGTGTGAACAATATATGTGATTAAAGGATCCTGTCAACATATTTATGAATATTCTACTCATATTTGAAATTAATGTATTCAAGGAAATATTGAAAGGGGGATTTATTTTTGCAATATCCTAAAGTGAAGAAAGCAATAGGTATTCATTATTAAGCGTAAGTAGCTCTTTATTTAACTATATCATCTGGAATTCGAAGACAACTCACATGACAGAAACTCATACTAAACAATGTGAATTTTTAAACCACTGTCGTAAAAATCTTGCATACATATATACAATATCATCGGACAGGGTATTTGCATTACTATATATGTCTCATCGAAAACATAAATCATGCATCTATAATCCTCTCACCTCAGCTTCTTTCTTTTGTGGACGCCGCCATTTTGTCTCGCGCAGTCCCGTTCCCACAAAGTGCACGCGCACTGTCCGTTTTTGTCTCGCGCAGTCCCGCTCTCACAGAGTGCACGCGCACTATCCGTTACGTTGTGGCCAACGAACGCGCGCACTTATCACTGTCAGACTGAGAACAACTGCAGTACGCACGCTTCATAGGGTTTTGCCAATAAAACATCGAAACAGTTTAGTTGAAGATTACAATTCAAAATGGGAAAAAGCACGTGATTCAGAACATGGCCATGTTTGAAAAGGGCATGGTAAAGTAACAACCGTAATTGTATTCAGAAGAGAGAAGACCTGGGTTCATCAATGGAATACTATTAATAAGGGGATGTGCATCCTTGGCTTACACAAAAGGAAGTCTATTTCACAATCTTGCACTGTGTGCCAAGCTTTCTTACTTGCTGCATATTTCATTAGTACTAATAACTGATGGGTTTATACATCATCTGGTAAAAATGCACTATAAGTATAGTGGTTAATTATGTGTGTTTTTATCTTTCCAGATGAGACAAGCTGAAGATACAACTGATAATCAGTACATTTGGGAAGTATCATTTTATTCTCACTTAAAAATGCATTTTATGCTGTTAAATTAAAGACTTGACATATCACTGGATACAATGGGGTTTATGTATAAAAACTCTCGCACAAGTTGTCAGGAGTTTTATAAAATAAAAGGCGAAATTGCGGTGTGATGTATAACTGTAATTGTGCCTTTTTATAAGTCACAACTAGAGTTGAGCGGACACCTGGATGTTCGGGTTCGGCCGAACTTCGGAAAAAACTTGACTCCGATCCCCATTGACGTCAATGGGGACACGAACTTTTGGCCACTAAAATGCCTCTTAAAAAGTCCTGGAAAGGGCTAGAGGGCTGCAAAATGAAGTAAAATGTGGGTGAGTGTCCCCATTCATACGAATAGGTCAATTGACCTATTCATATGAATGGGGACTCTATTTCGAGTTATAGAAAGCCAATAGCCATGTAATGCTATTGGCTTTCTATAAACCGAAATAGAGTCCACATTCATAAGAATAGGTCAATTGGCCTATTCTTTTTTTTTTTTGACACTCAGACTTCTCGTTGAAAATCCTTTGGATTTGTATCAAACTGGCGATCATTATAAAGTGTAGTCATCCTTGTGTCTTCATAAATTGCTGAGTGTTTTTACTGGTAGAACCGGGTATGAATGTGGTTTCCTAATATTAGTTTCCGCTTTCCGCTATCCCTTGTCCCTTATATCAAAGTCGTTCTACTTTTTCCTTTCCCCGGCTACTGTTATCTCACCTACAGAAATCACACACACATGACAAACATATAAGTGGGGTTGGACTCAGGGCCCTGGAGGGGGGGGCCCGGTGGGTTCTATTTAGTTCCCAAGATTTTGCGTAGTTTCTTTCTTACTATGCCATTTTTCTCGCAGGGGTCAGCTCTCATTTACTCCTCGTCGTGGGTTATCAGGGGTCTCCCGTTGAAGTTGTACAGCTATTACCCGTCTTAATGGCCCAATCAGACCAATACTTTGGAGTATAGATTTTATGTCTTAAGGCGTACGCCACTCCTCTCTCCATTGTACACTGTTGGCTAAGTTGGGCCATTATTTTTGCCCATACAGGGGGTTCACTTGTTTTCCAGCTTTTTGCAATATTTAATTTAACTGCAGTCAGAAGGTGAACCAAAATGGCCTTTTGCTCAGGTTGCATTTTTGGTAAATCCAAATGAAGGAGGGCTCTGACGGGGGTAAGTTCCCACTCACATCCAATTATATTAACCATGAAATTCTTTACCCTGTTCCATGTATGGTTTATTTTGGAGCAATGCCACCATATATGGAGGTAATCTCCAACATCTTGGTGGCACCTCCAGCAGATTGGACTGTGTTTGGTATTAATTTTGTTCATATTCGTGGGAACTAGGTACCACCTATTCATTAATTTGTAGTAGGTCTCGTTTAAATTCAGGCAATGAATCAACTTGTACTCTGAGACCAGGGCATTATTCCAAGCTTTGTGGTCGATTTTATACTGCATGTCCTGCTCCCATTTTCCTATGGCTGAGGGGTTCAACGGTTTATTTAATAATCTTATCAGATCATGGCAGTTTGAAATCGTTTTTCTATCTGCTTTTTGGGATAGTATATCATTAAATAGTTCCCATCCTTTTCCTTTAATTCCGCATTTGACGTTATGGGTTACAAAAGCTTTAACTCTCAGATAGTTGTATACTTCTGATTCTGGTAATTTGTATTTCTGCTTGAGGTCCTTAAATGTCAGAATCCTTGTGTCTTCGTATAAATCTGAGATCTTCTCAATTCCGAGCCGTTTCCACGGGCATAGATTAATATCACTCATATTTCCCATTACACATTCAATGGGTAAACATGGGATTAAAGCATATTCCATGCCCATATTCTTTTTGACCCTCTGCCATGTTTTTAAAATCTGTTGTAAAGTCAGACACTTGCCGTTTCCCCTCTTCTGCATAAGCCTCTCTCTGTTTTGGGGCCAGAAGACAGTAACCAGTTCTCTTACTTTATCTAATGAGTTCTTTTCTAAGTTATACCATCCTTCGAATATCACCTCTTTCCTCTGAGAGTTAAAAGCATGTGCCAGGAGGGCTGCTTCTGCGTATTCCTGTATAACTGGCACCCCGAGGCCTCCCTGGGATTTCTTTTTTGCCGTTAGTTGTAATCGCAGTCTTGTTTTTTTCCCTGCCCAAATATAGTGCTGAAATGATGTCTGTATGATTTTTAGCCAAGGGCCTGGAACTGTGAGGGGTATCATCCTAAATATATATGTAAATTTAGGCAAGATGTATGCCTTAATGGTATTAATCCTACCCCACCAGGAGATTTCCATCTTCTTCCATTGACCCAACGATCTGTTCATTTGTTTGATTAGGGGCAGGATGTTTATTTCCAGCCATCTCCTGGGGTTCTTTGAGATGTTAATTCCCAGGTATGTGAAGTATTTTTTGACCCTGGAGAACCCATATCTTTCTTCCACTAGGTCGATGTCCGTCTGGTCCATGTTTGTATACATTGCCAATGACTTTGATTCGTTAAGTTTATAATTGGATAGAGCACTATATTCCTCAATGATTTTCATGAGTTCGGGCAGTGAGCCCATAGGGTCCCCCATAGTGAGGAGTATATCATCCGCGTATAATTTTATTTTTTGGTCTTGCAGCCCTCCATGTCCTCTTATACCGCTGCATCTCCTTATTTCCTGGGCTAATGGTTCCAGGGTTATCAAGTATAGCAGGGGTGATAGCGGGCATCCCTGCCTAGTGCCGTTTCCTATCCTAAACCAATCAGCATTTATTCCAGAGCTCACCATTCTCCCTGAGGGGGATGAATACAATGCCATAATCGCTTGATGAAAGGTCCCCGTTATTCCGAATGCCCTTAGGGCCTGGCTCATATATTCCCAGTTGACCCTGTCGAAGGCTTTCTCTGCATCCAACGACAGGGTCAACAGGGGCTCTCCGCTCTCTCCAACTCTTTCCAACAGGTTTATCAGGTTTCGTGTGTGGTCTGCGGAGGATCGTCCTAGGATAAATCCTACCTGATCTCTATGAATTATTTCTTTAATTCCTAGCTTCAACCTTTCACTCAAAATATCTGAGTATATTTTATAATCTGTATTTAAAAGGGATATCGGCCTATAGCTTAATACATCCTCAGGGTCCTTCCCTGGTTTAAGGATTGGTGTTATATTGCATCTCAGAATTTCCTCTGGGATTTTGCCCTTGTGGTTAAACTCTATGAAAGTCTCGGTCAAATGAGGAGCTAGCGTGTCTGCAAATATTTTGTAAAAAGTGGCGTCGAAGCCATCTGGGCCAGAGGCTTTTCCGTTTTTTAATCTTTTGATTGATTTAAGGACCTCAGCGATTTCAAATGGTCTGTTAACTATATCTTGAACTTCCTATGATATTTTTGGAAAACTATCCCTTTTTTCCTCAAAGTATTTGTTAATTTCACGAGTTTGATTGTTGTTAGGCAAATTATATAGAGAATAGTAATACGAATTAAAAGCTTTTCCTATTGCCTCTGGCGTTGATGCTATAGTTCCATTGTACATTATTTTAGATATGGTTCTTGTTTTCCTTTTAGCTTTTAGTTTATTTGTTAACATTTTTTGGGCCTTGTTGCCTTTATAATAGCGCTGGATTTTCATGTTTTCAATGGTCTTATTGGCTCTATTGTTTAATTGGAGATTTATCCTTTTGTTTAGGTCCTCTATCTGGTCTGTATGGGTGCGCAGGGGGTTGATTTTATTACATCGAGAGAGGTTTGACTTCCGAATGTATAATTCGGATAGGTCAAGATCTCTCTGTTTCTTAGCCTGGGCACCCAATTTCATCAGAAGGCCCCGCACAACGCATTTATAGGCACACCATATATTACCATATGAACTATTTTCTGTAGTGTTTTCCTTGAAATATAGGTCTGTTTCTTTTCTTATGTATTCTATATTCTGCTTGCTTCTTAATAAATATTTATTGAGTTTCCAATCCGTCGCGAGTCTGGTATATTTAATTTTCAAGTCCATCATCAAAGCGTTGTGGTCTGTCCAGGAAAGTTCCTGGATTTTGATTTTTTCTGTTTGGTGCACCGTGCCTACATTTCCCAAGACCAGATCAATTCGTGAGTATGAAAGGTGTGCTTTGGAAAAACATGTAAAGTCCCTCTCATGGGGATTGTAAATTCTCCAGATGTCAAGGAGGGCGTATTTATCCAACAAAACCTGTAATCTTCTTGCCTGTCCCTCAACTGTTCTATCTCTATACTGTCCTGAGTGAGATCTCCTATCTGTTGCTGGGTCTAAAACACAGTTGAAGTCTCCCATCCACAGTACCGTCCCTTGCCTGACCTTTTCTGTCTTTGCCATTACTTTAGCAATAAATCTAGTTGGGGTTGAATTTGGGGCATAAATATTGACTAATGTCATTAATTTCTTATTGATTTCACATACTGCAATGATATATCTCCCCTCAACGTCACATTCCTCATACTTAATATTTACTGTAAGATTGTTTAAAAACATTATTGCCACTCCACATTTTTTTTGAGCTTCTAGAGAAGCTTCTATAGAGAGGGAAAAATCTGGATTTTTATGTGATGATTTATCCTGTTTTTTCCAATGGGTTTCCTGAATGAAACATACTTCAATTCTATGCTTACGGAGAAATTCTCGCATGATAACCCTTTTTTGTGGCGAATTTAAGCCCTGCGCGTTTATGGAGCAAAATCTGGACATTTTACCCTATTTTACACCCTAGACTTTCCCCACCATTGCCAGCCCCCCAGGCCCCAGGTCCAACCCATACCAAGACAAACACACACAAAAACACATTTGGCATGAATATCCATGCCATTCTTGAACTTCCCGAACCCTTTTCGGGGAGTCCCCCCATGCACCGCCGCCCTGGCTATCTAAGTGCACGGACCTTGACTTTGCCAGAAGTACACGAATACTCGGTACAACCCTGGCTTAGTAACAGGGAGCTGGAGGTTGAGGGGTCATCGTATCTTATCGTACTATTTATTACTATCCTTATTATATTATATTATATTTCAGCGCATTTCCGTTTTCTCTTTCCCCTTCCCCTATCCCTCTCCCGCTCTCTCTATTTAGAATCCCGGGGGAGGGGGGGGGGGGCAAGAAAAAAAAAAAAGGCACTCTCTCTCTCCTCTCCCCCCCCCCCCCCTCCACAGAGGGGGTCAGCCCGCCACCCTAGACTCGCTATTACTCCTCAAGACTTTCCCTTAATTTCTCTGTTCTGCACCTCCCTGAGTTTCCCCTATTGTTTTCCGTTCCCTTTGTTCTTCCTCTTTATTGGTCCCTGACCCTAGTTAAATCCCACCCTCGTGCCAGGTCTTTGTGCTTCCATCTATATGTTCTGGTGCGAGTACTTTACTTATTATTCCTAAACCTTCGATCTTCTTCCTCCTATCTTCACTTCCGTGTCCTCTTTATTCCTAAACCCTTTAAGTGGGAAATTCTATACGTCAAATTTCTAAATTGTTTAGTGCATTATGCTGAATCCTATTGTGTCATTACTTACATTTTTTTTCTTTCCCTCCCTCCCATCCCCTCCCCTCCCCTCCCCCCACCTCCCGTGCCACCCACCCCCCTATATTACGTGCCTCCGTTATAATAGCTTTCCCATTTATTAATGGTGGCTTAACTTGTCCCTTAAGTGTTTAATTTATTTAATCCTCTTATTCAGTGTACTGTCGGAGGTCGTCTTCCTTATAATTATTTTATCCATCTTGCCATAGTATCGCTAATTACTCCGTGCTTGTTAACTATTACTTAATTATTATCTAGGGGATACGTGGAACTTTTAGTCCCAAACAAAAAAGGGAAGGGGCAGGGTAAAAAGGAGAGAAGGAGAAGGAGAGAACAAAAAAAAAATATAACACCCCACCCCCCCACCGGACCGGACCTACCCTAATCAGACCGTTTTATTAAGTCCCTTCGCTGCTAGCCATTCCCTAAGGACCTCAACATCCTCAAAGGTCTCCTGTTTGGCCTCAAAGTACAATATCACTCTCACTGGGTAACCCCATTTATATTTGATATTATTTGCTCTAAGGATCTCTGTGCATTGTGAGAATGATCTTCTTCTCATTCTTGTCTGGAAGGAAACGTCCTGAAATATCTTTATCTTTTCAAAGGATTGTTGGAAGACCTGGCTCCTAGCTGCCTTCATTAGATTTTCTTTGACTCTATAGGAGGTACAACAGATCAGGACATCTCTGGGGGCATTTTCTGGTACATTCAGTGGCTTGTACAGCCTATGGCACCTTTCCCAGTAATGAGGGTAGCCTTCCAGAGACAGCTTCAAGTTTTGAAAAAATTTCTCTAGGTAGTCCGGAAGAGCCTCATTTGTAATCGACTCTGGTATTCCTCGAAACCTCACGTTTTTTCTCCTTGATCGGTCTTCTAGGTCGTTTATTTTTATCTCCATAGTTTCCTTCCTTTTCTCTAGAAGTTTATTTGTCTCCCTTTGTGCCTCAACTTGGAGTATAAGATTTTCTGTCTTCTCCTCATATGTTTTGAGTCGACAGCCCAATTCCTTAACTTCAGTTTTCAATTCCTGCGAGCTGGTATTGATCAGTTCCTTGAGCTTATCATACTGTGAATCAAATGCCGACATCAACTGATCCTGTGTAACTGTTAAAGGAGGGGACATAACTGTCTGAGGTTCTTCGTAATTATTTTGCTGGAGGTCAGAAGTACTTATATTTACCTTCTCAGTTTCCCCCCTAGCTCCTTGTGGGGAGAAAAAAGACAGACGCTTTTCAATTTTCTATCCTTTACCGTCTCTCCTATCTTTTTTGGCTATAATTTTCTGCTCTTGATTTCTTCTTCCTGTCATTTTCTGCAGGTTGCCAAGCACAGTCTGATTTTTAATATAACAAGCGTTCAGTTTCTTTTTCTTTTTTTTTTCCCTTTCCTTATCTACCTCTCCCTTTCTTCTCCCCTTCTCTTCCTCCCTCCTTATAACTGTCTGTTGACTTATCCCCTTATGTTTCTTCAAGTATTTCAAAACTTAGCCACCTACCCCACTGCAGGTAGGGTAAGCTACTCTGGACGTTTTGGAGACTTGTACTTACTGCCCTTGGGAGATATTGCACCTCTTTAGCAGTAACTCTGGGAATCTGGGGTGAGGGCTGCACGTATAACTTCCAGGGACCTTATTGTCTTTTCCCTGTGGAACCCTAGGGAATAGCGATCCGGTTTGTGGATTTGTGGATTACTTCCTCAGATTTGTTTATCTCCAGATCCCCGTCCACAGACTCAAATTTAATTGAAGCTGCTACGTTCTATAAGCCACATACCAAAAGAATCCAAAACAGTACAGTCAATTCCCGAGTGAACAATCCGCACTTCTTATATTTGCTTAGGGCTCACTGGCTGCTTTAGCTCTGGGCCCACATAAAATGCAGTTTACACTGCGTGTCATGCGTCCACTCTGATCAGCTAATCATTCAGATCCAACCTTTTCCCTGTGTATTTTTCCGAAATTAGCCAGTTACCTGTTTTGGGTTTATACCCGATTTACCCTGGCTGTAGTTTGTTCCCGTCCCTTTATTACTCGAAACTACATTTTGTGGAAATCGCCCAGTATTTTGCCAGTTTAAAAAGGGGTTAGTCTATTCATAGATTTAATACTCAGCATGAGGTTAAAAAAAAAAAAGAATTGGAAAAACTTATCTGATTGCTCCGGCCTCTCTGGGTCTCCGTGTTTTCATCCGTCCGGTTCTTCTTATGAGGAACTGCGTCCTCGCGCTGGAGTCGCTTTTAGCTAATTTAGCTTTTCATACCTTCCGTGTGCCTGCCTGCAGTCCATGGGCGCCGACTGATCTGCGTGGGTCTTCTTCCGTTGGTCTTTCCTGGGTCGTTCCTGCTTCTACGATGTCCTCTCCCTCCCCCTGCTCCCTACACCGCGAGCGTAGTCAGCGTGCTACGTCATCGCTCCACCCCCTTCCTGATGCCCAATTGGCCTATTCTTATGAATGGGGACTCTATTTCAGTTAATAGAATAGCAATAGCATTGCATGTATTCAATATCGTATTTCAATGTCGTTCGGTTTATAGACTTTCGGCTTATGGAATACATGTAATGCTATTGCCTTTCTATAAACCGAAATAGAGTCCCCATTCATACGAATAGGTCAATTGACCTATTCTTATGAATGGGGACTCTATTTCGGTTTATAGAAAGCCAATAGCATTACATACAATGTAATCGTCAAACCCCGAACTCCAACACGAACATACAGTGGAATGTCCGTAATGTTCAGTACGAACCTCGAACAGTGCAGTTCGGGTTCGCTCAACACTAGTCACAACATTTTGCATTACAACAAAGATTTTTTTTTTTTTTTTTACATAGACTGCGCTGGCACAACCAATATGTCCATATTCGGAGAGGCAGCGTAGAATCACAAAATTTGTCAGGAGTCTGCTTTATACATTTGCCGCAATCTGCGTGTATTTATACATGATCCCCCATTGTTGCAAAACAATTTTGTTACTTTCTAACATCTACAAATTGTTGGCAGTACCAGGGGCGGATACAGAGTCTGATCTCGGGAGGGGCACATGTCAGTCTGTCTTTTCCTCTCTCCCATGTCCGTCTGTCTTTTCCACTCTCTCATGTCCTTCTGTCACGCTCCTCTCCCTTCCCATGTCTGTCGCACTCCTCTCACTCCCCATGTCCCTCTGTCTCTCTTCCTTCCATGTCCGTTTCTCTCCTCTTCCTTCCCATGTCCGTCTTTGTATCCTCTTCTTTCCCATGTCCGTCTGTCTCTCCTCTCATTTCCCAGCTCTCTGTGTCTCCTCTCCCTTCCCATGTCTGTCTGTCTCTCCTCTCCCATGTCTGTCTGTCTCTCCTCTGCCATCCCATGTCTGTCCCGGCGGTTGTGCCGACAGGTCACGTGACCCGGCGTGCGTATGAAGTCATGGCGCTTCCCGTGCAGGCTGGCAGGCAGAGCGATGGTGAGGGGGGATCTTTTGATCTCCTCTCACCTCCGTCTCTGCCTTCAAGCGTTTTATTTTTTTATTCAAAGCGGGGGGGGGGGGGGGGGCAGTTGCAGAATGGGACTGTAAATCGCGGCACTTCCAGCATCTGACAGTTTGGCGCTGTGAGACAAATCGTCGTGGTGCAAGTTTGTTTAGGCTTAATATTGGGGGTACTGATTATCAGTTGTATCTTCAGCTTGTCTCATCTGGAAAGATAAAAACACACATAATTAACCACTATACTTATAGTGCATTTTTACCAGATGATGTATAACATTGCCCTCCCCCCTGCAAATTGGGACGCCAGGGGGCGGAGTCTTCGGAGGTGAGTGACAGATCTACCGCGTTTGTCAATGTCCTGATGGCTTCAGATCCTGCTCATGTGCTGCACAGGAGCTGGAAAAGTCTCTCCGAGTGTAATGGTTAGTGCAGTACACAACAGTGAGATTGGCAAAATGGGAAGTTAAGTACCCAGCAGTGATAAAAGCTAACCATCTGATTGAATGACTTCTCATCCTCTCAAGCTGTATGGCGGCAAAGATGGCTCAGGTAAGCTGGTGGGCGAGAGAGGCTGTTTGGGGACATGTTGGGCCTAGGGTTGTAGATAGACTGTTTGGGGGTCTGGGATGGCAGAGAGAGACTGGAGGGCAAGAGTGGCAGTCAGACTGGGGGTGTCACAGTACTCACCGTGACTCTTACCCCTGGTGGGCACAGGGGCCTCGAGACTATGGACCTTTTCCGTGTCAGAAGCCAAAAGTTCCTAAAAGAGCAGTAATCACTGGCTTCTTCAAACCTACCTTAACAGACAAATGTTCTGGCACCAAATTTACTTATGTTTTCTATTGTGTTTGACTTAAATTGTTTAAGTGTCATTGTTCAATCTATTTTACCTGATCTTTTAATGTATACATACTGTATGAGTGTTACTAAATAAAGTGTGCTCATTTTGTTTAACCTAACAAGACTGGTCTTGTCCATTATGTTGGGGGAATACTGAGCAGGGCTGAGAGTGATTATAACCAGTTTGAGAGACTTTGTGCTGACTGCGACCTGAGGAGGAATCTTGTGGAACCTACAACAGGCAAGAGACATCATAGCTCTTGGCGTCCCGTTACAGGGGTTATAGGGTGGCAGAGAAAGATTGTTTGCATGGCTGAGGCTGTTTGAGGCCTAGTTACACTTCTGGTCAGCACATTTGCAGCACTTCTCAAGCACTGATCACAAGGCCACCACATTATGGCAGAGACCCTATTAGGGTCTTAATAGACCCTGTGGGTCCCAGCCAATAGATTGCGAGACAACCAGGACATCACATAGGCGTGCCTGAAACCGGAAGTTAAAATATAGCTGGTGCTCGCTTTGAGGACTGGCAAGATTTTCCCTGTCAGACTGAGGCTCATCTGACAGGTAGGATCCCAGCAGTGCTTATTTGTGGGGGGGGGGGGGGGGGGGGGGGGGCAGGCAATGAGCTGTTAAACGCTTCTATGCAGTCCTAGCGTCTTTTAGGACCACTAAAATCAGGACGGAATAGAACATCCTAGCGTCACGAAGGGGTTAAAAGTAGCATTACTGAAGAATTCACTGTTTTACCCCCAAAAGTTGCCAACATAGTAAAAAAACGAAAAACTAGCATTTTTTGTACATATAATAATATATAAAAAAGTGAGTAGTTAGGTTAAAAACATACGAATTAAGGTATGTGCAAGAGGATAAAGGTCTAGCGGACAACCTCAATGAATATGGAGGAGGTTCTACTTCAGCCTGTATAAAGTAAAGGCAAATAAGTTGATGGGACCTGATGCGATACATCTAAAGTTATTAAAATAGTTTAGTGATGTACTAGTAAAACCATTAACATATTTATTTACCCAGTCACTGTTAACATGAGTAGTCCCAGAATATTGGAAAATAGTTAACCCCTTAGTGACATGACTTTTTTGGCTTGTCCGACGCTTGGTGACATGGGCTGTTTTAACATTTCTGAGGTGTTTGTGTTTTTCTGTAATTTATTTCTGTCTCATTTAGTGTACCCACACAAACTATATATTGTTTTTATCGTTATAAGAAGGGCTTTCTTTTGATATCATTATTTTGATAATAGCATATAATTTGATGTAAAAAAAATAATAAAATATGGCAAAAAAATTAAAACATTTTTTTTATGACTTATTTGAAAAATCGTATACTCATGTACAAGAGACAACAAAAAAACACTGCTAAATAGTTTCTAATATATGTCCTGAGTTCAGAAATAGCCCATGTTTTATGTTTTTGTGCTTTTTTATTCATGTTACAGGGCCAGAACTATAAGTAGTGCAAAGCTATTTTAAAATCCTTTTTTTCAAAATTAGCGATAGTGACATTGTAACACTGATTTCTGTACTAAATCCATGAATAACCCCCAACATGTACATATTTTTTAAAACTAGACCACTCAGGGCATTTAACTTGGGGTATTTTGACACATTTCATGTAGCCATTTTCCCACCAATCTTTGCCAAAGTTTGCAGCAAAACATTTTTTTTTTAATTTTTCACATAGATTGCAGTTTAGGTAAACATTACCTTAAAATGTGAAGGGGTATTTCCAAATAACACCTCAATATGTGTTCAGCAACGTCTCCTGAGTACAGGGATGCCACCCATGCATAGGTTGGTTGGTTTGTTTTGGGGCTAAAAGGCCACATTTAGGGGGTGCGCATTTTGGTTTTCCAACTTGAAATTCTGACATGCAGAAAACTTGCTCCCATGTCCCATTTGGGAAATTTTTGAAGCCAAAAAGTGTATTCTACCCCACAAAGCCATATATTTTTGAAAACTAGACACCGTAGGGTATTTCAAATGGTAGTATTTTAACACTTTCCATGCACTAATTATACTACCAGCCTATGTCAATGTTTTGGGTAGTAATTTTGTTTTCACATACATTGTACTTTGGGCATGAATTCACAGATCCTGTTATATGTCAGTGCCTAACAACACCTCAATATGTGTTCAGCAACATCTCCTGAGTACAGGGATACCACCCATGCATAGGTTGGTTGGTTTGTTTTGGGGCTAAAAGGCCACATTTAGGGGGTGCGCATTTTGGTTTTCCAACTTGAAATTCTGACATGCAGAAAACTTGCGCTCATGTCCCATTTGGGACATTTGTGAAGCCAGAATGTGTATTTTACCCCACAAAACCATACATTTTAGCAAACTAGACACCCTAGGGTATTTCAAATGGTAGTATTTTAACACTTTCCATGCACTAATTCTACCACCAGCCTTTGTCAAATTTTAGGTTAGTAATTTTTTAATGTTTTGTTTCCACATACATTGTACTTCGAGCATGAATTCACAGATCCTGTTATGTGTCAGTGCAAAACAACACCCCAATATGTGTTCAGCAACATCTCCTGAGTACAGGGATACCACCCATGCATAGGTTTGTTGAGTTGTTTGGAGGCTAAAAGGCCACGTTTAGGGGGGGGGTGCATTTCCAACTTGGAATTTTGACATGTAGTCAGCCTGCGCCCATGTTCCATTTGGGACACTTTTGAAGCCTGTTAAAGTATTTTAACCCATCAAACCATATATTTTAGAAAACTAGACATCCTAGGGTATTTAAAATTGTGGTATTTAAACACTTTCCAAGTGCTAATTCTACCACCAACCTAAGTCAAAGGGTTGGGATGTCATTTTTTCCCCACACACACTGTAGTTCAGGCAGGAATTTTCAGATTCTGGTATTTGCCACTGCCAACCAACACCTCAATATGTGTTCAGTAACATCTCCTGAGTACAGGGATACCCCCCATGCATAGGTTTGTTGGTTTGTTTTGGGGCTAAAAGGCCACATTTAGGGGGTGCGCAATTCCAACCTGGAATTTTGACATGTAGTCAGCCTGCACCCATGTTCCATTTGGAACATTTTTGAAGCTGTCCAATGAATTTCACCCCATCAAACCAAATATTTTTGGAAAATATACATCCTAAGGTATTTCAAATGGTGGTATTTTAATACTGTATATGGACTAATTATACCTCCAGCCTTTTTAAAAGTTTGTGGTAGTACTTTTTTGGGAGTTTATTTTCCACATGCATTGTACTTCAGGCATGAATTCACAGATTCTGGTATATGTCACTGCCAAACAACAACCCAATATGTGTTCGGCAACATCTCCCAAGTACAGGGATAGCACCCATGCATAGGTTTGTAGGTTTGTTTTTTGGCTAGAAGGCAACATTTGTGAGATGCGCATCTCAAAATTCCAACTTGGAATTTTGACATGTAGTCAACCTGCGTCCGTGTCTTATATGGGATATATCTTTGAAGCCAGCCAATGTAATTTACCCCCACCAAACCATATATTTTTTAATGGTAGACACCCATCACTCCTTGTGGCAAGGGCTCAGCAGCCACCGATACATCACTAGATGATGTATCAGAAAGCTGACCATTGTCAAAATCGAACCCAGAGTCCGTGGCCTCAGAATCAGTGCGTAAGCAGTGATCTCGAGCAAAGAAGGGGTTAATAGCTCTTAGAAGAGCCTATCTAGTACTGTAATACATTACAGTACAAAGAAATTAATCCATAAAACAGTGCAGACAGCAAAACATACTGTTGATGTGCAAGATTACTGCTTATACAGTGAAGGGAAGGGGTTAATACACACTGAAAGACTTTTATAAAACCTGACAATTTTATAAAATGTTATTTTATATCACTTATACTGATCTGTCTCTTTCCGTCACAAAAATGTAAGTGAGGAGAGGGAGGCAGATCAATATTTGTGAATATTGATCCGACCAATTTTGATCTGACCAGGGCGAATGGTGAACTTGATTGAGCAATCACCAAACCGCCTTTGCCACTAATTCGCTGATAAAAAAATCGCAAATATTTTTACTTTACACGTAATCCCCTAGCGGATTTTTTATGTGTAAAACAAAAAATTAAAAAAATATGCAGACAGATAAAAATTGCTTTGGCGTCAATATCATTGCGTAAGCAGTGATCGACGGCAAAGAAGGGGTTAATAACTCTTAGAAGAGCCTTTGTAGTACTAGTACAAAAAAAATGAACCCCTAAAAAATCCACAAACAGCAAAAATAATTGCGCTGATGTGCACGATCACTGCTTACGCAAGATCAGTGGCAGGGAACGGATTAAACGCAGGGAATTGCTTTAATAAATGATTTTTTTTTTTTGTACTTTTACTTACTTTTATAACTTTGATCTGTCTCTCTCCCTCACTAAAAAAAATGTGAGGCGAGGGAGGCAGATCCTAACTGGTCAGATCAATATAGGGTTAATATTGATCTGACCAGGCAGTGGGGGTGCTCATCAGAGCATCCCCACTGCTTGTCAGTGTGCCTGCAGTCACTGATTGCCTCTGTGAAGAGGCAATCATGTGACTGCAGGAAGAGCACAGGAAGCAGGTACTTTCTGCCTCCTGTGCTCTTGCCCTTAGAAGGGCAGCGCCATCTTGGTCACACAGTGACCAAGATCGTGCATTTTTTTTGTGTGTTCCTAATTGCCTCGACTTGTGAGACAATCAGAAACACTTTTCGCTTCCTATGCTCGTTTTTGTAATGCCCGCTTTTTAAAGGCACTGTGCCTTTAAAACCAGCATTTCAATCGCTCTCTGGAGCGATCGAAATGCCGATGGGCATTTTTTTCAGTATTGTACGATGCTTCCGTGCGGAAGCATAGTTAGAATACCATTAGAGCACTGAAAGCAGAAAAACTCCGCTTTCAGTGCTAGTTTTGACCCGTCCTGTGTCGCCAAGAGGTTAATGTTGTGCCCATTCACAAGAAAAGTAGGCCAGTAGAGGGGATTTTAATGCAAATCATCTTAACACCTTAACGCATGTGGACGTATATATACGTCCTGAAAAGCATGGTCCTTAAGGACCATGAGGACGTATATATACGTCCTCCGTTTTCATGTAGTGTTGCGCTCATTAGCGCAACACTACATGCCTGCAGCTACTCTCAGAGGCTGCTTCGGATCTGAAGCAGCCTCTGAGAGGGCTTTCAGCCCCCCCTCGACCCCCCCGCGCGCATACGATCACAGCGAATGTGATCGTATGCGCGCAAACACACATAGGCAGTGAAAGCTCATCACTGCCTATGTGTGTTAAAGTGTTGCATGATGCCTCTATCGAGGTATCATGCAACACAATCTGTGCCCTCCTGGGCACCGCGATCACCCGGTGATGGCGGGTGTGTGCTGTATCGGAGGAGCATGCTCCTCCGATACAGCATGCCCAGAGGAGAGCGACGGAAGAGAGAAAAAAAAAATCTCTTCCGTCGCTCTGAAACCGCTACTTGACTGCCCCTACAGGCAGTTAGGCGGTATTACAGTTAAAAATAGAAAATTAATTAAATAAATAAATAAATGGAAAAAGCTAACCCTTGATCTACTGAACCTAGATCTAGGGTTAGGGTCCAAATAGGGTAATAATTAGGGTTAAATGGGGGTTCGGATGATTACAAGGGTTCGATTAAGGGGTGGGGGTCAATTTAGGGTTAGATTAAATTTAGAGTTGGGGTAAATTTAGGGTTCGGGTTAAAAAAATCACTGTAGAAGAAAATGGTTAGAAAACAAAAAAAAACACTAATATTGTTTATTGCCCTATTACGTGAAATAAAACATAGACAAACAAGGAAACATTGATATTACTAAACTCAGGACAAATAGTAGAAATATATAGACGGGGTCTTTTTTACCATTTGTAATTGTGTAAAAAAAAAATCAGGTCAAAGTTGGAAAAAGTGTTTTTTATGGCATATTTTCATCATATTTTCTATTTTTTTAATAGTAAATGATATCATATGATGAAAATAATAGTATCAAATGAAAGCCCTATCTGTCCTTTAAAAAATGATATATAATTTGTGTGGGTGGACTGAACACAAAGAAAGAAATTCACAGTTCAGTAAACGTATGACAAAAATAATGGAATTCTGGTCTTCAAGGCACGTCAAATGCAACATAGCACTCGGTCACTAAGGGGTTAAAGGAGAGAACTGTTGAACACCTAAAACCACATGGATTGCAAGATCACCTCAAGTAAGCTACTCCAAGGCCAGCCACATGATCCAGCCCAAAAGGATGTCATGTGGCCTGACCTGCATTTGGATACAAGAGTGGGTGGCAGACAAGTACACGCTCAACAGATTGCTAGAAACTTTATTGTGACTATAATGGATGCTAAACCTTGTCATAACGTATTCATGGAGACCCTTGACATTACAAATGTGTGGTATCTACATATTCCATGATTTTCAGTCAGCCTTAAGGCGATTATGCCTTACAGCTGAATCAGAATCCTGGGATATGTATTTAACAAACAACTGCAGTGCCTATTGTAAGTATCACTGTCCAGTGTTAAATGACTCAACAGTGGTACTGATTTTAAGTTGTGTGTATTATGCAGAATGCATCATAGAAAGGGCAGCAGCTGTCCTTATCCTTGATTTGTGATGACACTAGCTTACATAGTAGTTTAAAAGACCAGTGACACATATGTTAAAACATTAACTAATAATATGTATGTGTGCATGTTTCCTCTTACATGCAGCATTGGGTGATGTGCCACATGTACATAATATACAGACACCAGGAAGAGCATTGACCCAAGGAATTGGAGATCATCAATTATTCGCAAGTTACAACCTCTTATGTGAATTAAGTCAATGTAAGGTTGTTCATGTCAGGTCACTAAACATTTAACTATTTTTATATTTAATAAAAATTGCAGTAATCAGACATTGATTGTATAGTTTGTAATTAATGCCTGGTTCTTGCAGTTTTCCTCAAAGGTAACTTTGTGGGTATATCCCTAACATGTTTATGTGAATATGCAGTTATGTAATATAACCTTTAATGTGTTTGAGGTATGTATGAGATGCTACACCTGCTATTAGTGTTGAGCGAACCCGAACCGCACTGTTCGGGTTCGTACCGAACATTACGGTGTTCGGACCCCGGACCCGAACACGGACATTTCACTGTATGTCCGTGTTGGAGTTCGGCTATAAACCGAAAGTCTATAAACCGAAAGACATTCGGTTTATAGACTTTCGGTTTATAGAATAGCTATAGCATTACATGTATATTAAATAAATATTACATGTATATCCATAAACCGAAAGACATTATATATATATATAGTGTTGTCTGACCTCCGTTGCTCCATTTGTGATTGCATTCGATTACTGATCGCCTGGATACCTGACTCAGCTTGCTCCTCGTTTATTCTGCTTTTCTAAATTCCTGACCCTGGCTGACTCTCCTGCTGTGTTATATAGACAGTGCTTTATGGTCAGTTGACTATGGTCAGTATGTTTTGATTCTAAATATGAAAATTTGTACATTTTTTGGCTCAGTGTAGGATTTTTTATTTACCAATGGATCCACACTAAATTAAACAGAACATATAACTTTTATGGCACAATGCCAATTACTCCTCCATTATTCGTTCAACTGAGCATGTTGCTAACTGAATCCAGTGCATGTTTTGTTTATGAAGAAGGAATTGACAGTCTCTGAGAGCATTGCATGCTAATTAATATTCTATTGATATTAATAAATAAACCACAATTGTCTGACACACAATACATCTCATGTCACTTCCAATCTGAAAAAGGTATTGTTTTCACAACGACAGATCTCAGCTCAGCCATGCAAGCAGATAAAATATCTCACTATGTCAGGACTGGGTTTATTTTCATGCCTCCAGGGTATTCTGAAGTGAATAATTTAGTGGACTCTGTGTTCTGGGATGCTATGTGGAAAGAACACCCTCAGGTGGCAAAAGTGAAGTTAGCAAGAATACATGTACAAGAGGTTGAAGAATAAAGTAACTTTGCGATCCTCCCCGGCGGCTAAGGCTGCTTGGGAGAGGGAGCTCCAAACGATAATACCAATGAGGGAATGGAACAACTCAATCTCCCAGGTGTCTAAAGCTGTGAATTTGGTAGAAAACCACTTTAAGCTGATGCACAGATGGTATATGACTCCAAAAAAGATATCCAAACTGTATGCAGGATCCCCCCCAAATTGTTGGAGATGTGGAGATGAAGAAGGATAATTTCTTCATATTTGGTGGAATTGCCCACGAGTAGAAACATTGTGGAAGAACACCTTCACCAAACTTAAAAGATTAGGCGTAGCCCCTAATTATGACCCTAAGACTACTCTTCTACACCTCAATATGAAAGACTTAACTAAAAAAAAATAGAACTATAGCAATACACTGTTTTACAGCTACAAAAATAATTATCACCAGGAACTGGAAATCCAACTTACCTTTAGTAGCTTTACAGATGGAAGAGCAGCTACTTCACCAATTAAAAATGGAGAGGGACTTAAGTTGGAAGAGGGATGTGTCAGGAAAGATAGCAGCTCAGTATAGGAATAGGATAAATAAATGGGAAAAATGACGGAGGTAGCAAAAGAGCACTGGGCATTCACAAAACTGGGAAAAGCAGCTGCCGGGCTGGACCACCTGCCTTTACTCTGGACCAATGATGAGAGTATGTAAGGATTATATGAGGATCATAGTGTGAATGGGGAGGCGGGTTGCAGTATTGGCATATAGACATGACTGGATCTGTGTCTCATGAGTGTTTTAAGATTATCTGTTTTAAATGTTAAATAAAGCATGAACAATATTTATAAAATATAAACAGCGGATATAATAGACACAAGGATGACCCATTAAACTGTTACACTACTCAAGTATAAATGTTGTGTAGGTGTCTGAGTGTCAAAAGAAAAAAAAAAAAGTAACTTTGCGAGACAGGTTTGCTAAAAGTAGAGAGGGAATGAAGGATCAATTGTGAAGACAAACAGGAATAGACATTTGAAGGGAGGCTTCCACTGCTTAACCATCACTGATTCTACAATTGGTGCACCTGTGGAATAGACTATGTGTAATGAATGACGGACTATGTTTTATTTAGGATTGTCTAGAGAATAGATTATTAATAGAGTTGAGAGGACACCTGGATTTTCGGGATCGAGAGGTTCGACCGAACTTCGGAAAAAAGTCTGGGTCCGTGCTCGAACTTGACCCCGAACCCCATTAAAGTCAATGGGGACACAGACTTTAGGCCACTAAAATGCCTCTAAAAAAGTCATGGAAAGGGCTAGAGGGCTGCAAAAGGAATTAAAATGTGGGTAAGAGTAGGACAAGTGACCTGCAAACAAATATGGATAGGGAAATAACTTCAAAAAACATAAAATACATACAAATTAAAAATACTGTACTATTTAGCACCCAAAACTATTAGAATTTTTCAAAGTGCGCTGTAAGCACAGTGTTTGACAGTTCTATTTGACTCTCAAATGTAATACATGTAATGCTATTGCTATTCTATAAACCGAAATAGAGTCCCCATTCATAAGAATAGGTCAATTGACCGATTCTTATGAATGGGGACTCTATTTCGGTTTATAGAATAGCAATAGCATTACATGTATTCCATAAACCGAAAGTCTATAAACCGAAAGACATTCTGTTTATAGACTTTCGTTTTATAGAATACATTTAATGCTATTGCTATTCTATAAAAAGAAAGTCTATAAACAGAATGTCTTTCGGTTTGTAGACTTTCGGCTTATAGAATACATGTAATGCTATTGCTATTCTATAAACCGAAAGTCTATTCGGTTTATAGCCGAACCTCGAACTCCAACACGGACATACAGTGAAATGTCCGGGTTTGGGTTCGTGGCACGGACACCGTAATGTCCGTTACGAACCCGAACAGTGCGGTTCGGGTTCGCTGAACACTAATTATTGAATCAACACTGCAATCCCTGCAATTAAGTGCTAAAAATCTTTAAAATGATTCCTTAATGAGTTGTCAGTATTAGATTTTAAAGAACATTTCATAAAATCAATCTGTCTAATTCAGTTCACATATCCCCTAAATGAATGCCATTCCTACGCTTGTCAATATCATTCATTTTTCCTCCATACCAGTCCTTTTCCATAGCTGTTCACGTCAGTTCCATAATCCCACATAAACAGCTCAAAGCCACATATCCGTTCCTTTCTCACAAACACCTTCCAGTTCAGCTACCATTCGTCTGTATGAATGCTTTTCAGTGATGAGGTACAGGAGGATAAAAAAAGATGACAAAGTCAAGTGGCCTCTTCTGTGAGGAATGGTCTATGTCTGGGTGAGAAGATTTGGTAAGGGCTAAAGGAAACAGTAGAGGCTAAGTTGACCCCACAACAATGGGCCTGATCAGAGATAGTAAAGGCTTTAAATGGTAACTTTTGCACGGGCATGGAGATTAAAGGAGGGAAGATTATTACTTCTGTTTTAGAAATGTTAAGTTTTAGGTACCTATCAGACATAGAGGAGGATAGTGACATGAGTAAGGAAGAGAAATCAGGGAAAGAGTAATAGATTTGTTTATTATGTGTATATTGGTGGACTTTGAAGCAAAATTATTTTTTAAGGACTGAGAGCAGAGAGTCAAGGACCACCATAAATTAAAGACATATTTAGAATAGGTGTGTTAAAGGCATGCTTAAAAGGTCTATGCGACTAAGCTGCTATAATGGGACACACACCATAATACCTAAAGCAAGAAAGCAATGTAAGTCCCTCGCTTAATTAAAAATAATAATCTTTATTGCATTAAAAAAATAATGCATAACATCACACAAATCTGAAAGTTGGTCCCTTTCTATTAGGATAACTGTTCAAAATGCTGTGGATTATATTATAGCTATTAAATAGCCAAACTTGCAAAACATGTCGCTAGATATGCATGTACCCAAAATGGCATAATAAAGTCAACAGATAAAAAGGTCTACGTAGAATTCCGTATTCCTAAATAAAGCTGATAGCTGTAAAACTAGGTTGCCATTAAAAATAATGCTAGCCATGTGTGTCAAAAGTATTCAGATATAGCAAACCGGAGTCTAAAGACAATCGTTAAAGAAGGGAACCCTGATAGAAAGTCACGGATGGAATGACGTAAGACTCACCAACTAGGCACCAACTAGGAAGGTAATAGTCTTGGGTTTGCATACAATAGCTGCAAACAAAACGAGAATCCCCAGATTAGATTCCACTGGCTATAACCAACTCCTGTGGTATGCTCACTGAAGGTGGCTTTGATCTGAAAATCAGCAGTGGTTAAAATAGAATGCTGGGTTAACTTTGTGGACGCTGAGTTAACTGTCTAAGGAAAACAGTATTGCTGGACAAAGTTCTCAAGAGGGGGGCTCCCCTCATCTCAGTCTCACCCACTTTTAGAAAAGTATAAATACATTATAAAAACAAATATCGATTGAAGAAACATAAGCTATAATCCTTCCTTATGTTCATACCCTCCTCCTTTCTCTCTAAATGGAACCCTGGGCAGTTCCCAGATTAGAAATAATTGTACCCTTACATCACATGAAGTCTTTTTCACATTAACTAATTTCCACAACCTTTTCTGTCCATTTAGTTTCTCCAATTTGGGGGAAAATTTAACCTGGCTATAGGCACCCTTTTTGGTGGTGGGCCCTGGGTAAGTGCCCACATTGCCCATTGGATAACGCAGCACTGACTTTTAGACTGTTGTAAACCGAACAGGCATTTAAAAGAGCAGCTAGGCAGTTGTGATTTGATTGTTCTTACTAATATATATTAAGAGCTTCAAGAGATCTCCATTAACATGGTGATATAACAGAGCTAAAAAGAGGGACTGGAGATATATCCAGCTACAAGAAAAATTATTTTGTAAAAGCAGATAAACATCTAAGTAACTGCCTTATGATACTAGACTGTTCTATTTTGATATATATAGGGCTCACAATCTCAGAACTCTAAATCTATTGGCAATTATTATTCTCCAAAGGATAATAACCCGCAGAAAACAATTTCAAATGTCACTGGACTGTTCAATCCAGGTCTCTCAACCACATAACAGCTCAGTTTCCGCTAATGTTGTCACTGAGAAAGTATTAAAGGAACCACTCAATTTTTTTTGACTCAGTGTTTTCTCGCATGCGCAATTTAGGCTTCTTCCACCGCAGAATCATGGTATTTGTAGTTCCTATTGATTCTGCTTTCTTTTAGCCGTGATTGTGCATGTGCGCACCCACAGTCTGGGCATCAGAGAGATTTGCATGCCCGACAGGCTGTGTCAGAAATGCAATTCGGATGCCACATTCTGCCTCTTGGTTTATTTGTGTCTGCAGCACAACTGAGCCAAGGGGTCAGAAATGAAACTAGGAGGGGCTGAGGGCTTTAGGAATCAAATAAAGTAAAAAGTAAAGTACCCTCAAGATAAATAACTTTAAAAAAAAAAACACTAATTCAAGAAAAAAGTTTAGTTGTCCTTTAAAACTGAGTTGAGGTGGTAGGTGCGCTAAGTGAACCACTTTTACATAAAATATACCAGAATGTAATAATTGCCTGAAATAATAGAATTCTGACACATAGAGATGGTCTTCAATGTCTTACAGAATATATGTAAAGAGAGAGAACAAAACATAGACCATAGTGCAGTATAGCTTGATGTCAGTATTGCATAAGTGAAATAAAATATTTCACTCACAAACCCAGCAGGTTAAAAGGCTCTTCTAATATAGTGGAGTATCCTCTTTGTTCCTCCTCCAATGCTCATAAATTGAGTAAAAAGGATATTCTTATGAATGGGGACTCTATTTCAGTTTATAGAATAGCAATAGCATTACATGTATTCCATAAACCGAAAGTCTATAAATTGAAAGACATTCGGTTTATAGACTTTCGTTTTATAGAATACATTTAATGCTATTGCTATTCTATAAACCGAAAGTCTATAAACCGAAAGACCTTCGGTTTGTAGACTTTCGGCTTATAGAATAGCATAGAATTACATGTATTCTATAAACCGAAAGTCTATAAACCGAACGACCTTCGGTTTATAGACTTTCCGCTTATAGAATGCATGTAATACTATTGGCTTTCTATAAACTGAACTAGAGTTTGTATGAATGGGGACTCTATTTCGGTTTTGAATAGCAATAGCATTACATGTATTCTATAAACCGAAAGTCTATAAACCGAATGAGTTTCGGTTTAAAGACTTTCGGTTTATAGTCGAACCTCGAACTCTAACACGGACATACAGTGAAATGTCCGGGTTCGGTTTCGTGGCACGGACACCGTAATGTCCGGTACGAACCCGAATAGTGTGGTCCGGGTTTGCTCAACACTAGTAGCTAATATATAAAAGACCACTGGTGAAAACATTTAGATTTAAGAACAAGCTAGAAAGGTATTCAAGAATCTCTCTTTATAATGGAAACAAGGGCCAACAGAAGACATAATAGAGACATCACTTTACAATTCAGAGAAAAACAAGATCTCATTTGAAGCTTACACATGAGGGAACAACATTAGTTTTGGATGATCCATCTCAGGCCAAAAGGACAAAAACTCACCTAGGCCTATTAAAAAGTTGACGTGTGACGAGTTATTGAATGATTACATGGTTTTGTTCTCACTGGCTCTGATTTTAA
The DNA here is from genome assembly GCA_036172795.1 of Pelodytes ibericus. NCBI lineage: Eukaryota > Metazoa > Chordata > Amphibia > Anura > Pelodytidae > Pelodytes > Pelodytes ibericus. The sequence continues at coordinate 128,218,603 of CM069857.1, read as the reverse complement.
GATATAGGATAGATAAAGTACAATATAAAAAGATGTAGTAAAGAACAATCAGATAATACATTAATTAGTATATGTGGGGAAATCGTTCGTAAAGGGAAATAGGGGTGTTTGGGGGACTGGGGAGAAGGGATGGAGGCAGAAAGAGCAGGTAAAATGTATAATGTTTTGGAGCTATTAGTATACATACAATGACATGTGTGCATATTTAGACTGGAAGTCTGTTTACCACTTCTATGCTGTCAAGGTTTTTTTTTTTGGAAAATGCAAGTAAATTAGCTTACCTGGAAAGGGAAATAGCTCAGTGGCTAATGTCACTTATCTCATATTAAGGGTACTCACAATAAAACAACTTTAAATTAGTCAAATTGAAGAAAAATACATAAATGATTAGTGTTTCCATAAGTGTTGAAAGGGAAGGAACACATTTGACAAATACAATTTTGGCAAAAGTTTTGTAAATATGCAACATGTTTTATGAATAATTATTATGATTTTTTTTTAATATATACTTGGGTTGCTCCATTTGAAAAAAAAATGTGGCCCCTTGTGACTGCAGGCAGGCGCCATGCCCACAGTCACTAAAACCAAACTTAAAAAATTGCCCCGTGGAGCTATAGGCCAGCGCTATGCCTGTGGCCACTTTATCAATTAAAATATGGTGTCCCTGAGGCCATGGGTGGCAGCATGCTCATACCTGTTTGTTAAGCTTCATTTTAGGAGAAATAGGTGGGGGCCCAGACTATTTGTTCTCTAAGAGGCCCCACAATTTCTGATAGCGGCCTTGGTTGCTGTCAGTTTGCATCTACTTCTTTCATGATACACATCTGAGATGGGCAGCACATACACCCTGAGGAACAAGTTCTCTAAACCTGAAACCTTGATACATTCATTCCAGTGATCTTTCAGTGCTACATCTAAGACTATGCTATATTGAAATATTTTTAACATATATACTGTTACATATTAAAATGGCACTAAACTTTGTCTATAACTTTTGTTTGATTAATAGAAGCTAAAAGTTAAAAAAAACTTTGTGCCACTAATCTGAGGTAAACCTGACATGTATCTTTGCAAACTCTGTTATTGGGTTTCTGTGTTTTGCTCCACTTCCCTGTTCTCTATTCTGACCCATTTCTGTTTTTCCTTTCTGCTTGTTTTTATGTTTCATTTTGGTTGCTCTACCCATTTCCTTTAGTTTGCTTTCTCAATTTACAAGTGCGTATTTCTATATGTTGGTGTCTGTGTTTCTGTGTAATTCAGTTAGTAGTTTTAGTGTTTTAGAGTTAGGGACTTGCCTGATTGTGAGGTACCTTGATGCTAGTTGGCAAACTTACATCTTACTGTCATAACTGAACCAAACCCTCACCATTCCATCTCAGAGTATTAGGCTAGTTCCTGTATTTATGTCTATATGTTTCCATGTGCCCTTATCCTCTTTCTCTGCAGCTCCTCTGGTCTGTCATCATGTGCTAGTTCTGGTTTCCCTTATGAAGTGTCGGAGGGTTCCAGCTCCTCGCTATGCCCCTTATGAGACTTACTCCTTGACCCTATCCTCTGTTTTTTGTTTTACCTTATGTCTGTGCCTGTTTATATCTTATGCTTTGCCCTGCTTTTGTTTTAGTTCTGCCTTTGCTATTGAGTCTCTCCTGTAACCCTGGACCCTGTATTATGTTATTCTTGTTTCTGCTCTCTCTATATCTGCATGTACTAAGCTCTGCTTGGTTACTCTATATTTCTCAGCCTGCAGCATCCTGCTAATCACAGCCAAGTTAAGTTCCATGCCTGCTCCAGTTCCCGTTCCTGTTCTGCATATACTGAATACAACAGCTGCCCCACAGGGCCCTGGATTTGTGGTTACATAACCTGAGGCCTCAAGCTTCTGGGGGAGCTGTGGTTACACTGTGTAGCCACATACAGAGGGTCTGTGTAAGCAGCTGATGATTCTAATATGGCTACGACTGGAGACACACTGCAGATATCATGGAGCAGGCATGGGTATAACTCAACAGGAAAGTAGGATATAGGACAGAATAGACTAAGAGACAAAGCAAAAGCAGAAAAGCAACAAAGGCAGAACAGAACTGAATACAGTGTACAGGGCAGACTAGTGCAGGACAGAGGAGAAACCAAACAAAGGATAAATAATACAAGGCACAGAGATACAGATAATAACATAGATATAATGCAGCACACAGAGACCAGGGCTAAGGAACACAGGGAAACATACAAAGGAACACACATACAGTAAATACAGGAACTAGCCTAACACTAAAGATGGTAAATGAGAGGTGTTTGGTTACACCAGTTGGCGAAATGAGGATTAAGCTTGCCAACCACGTCAAGGTACCCCACAATTAGGCAAGACACTATGTCAGAATGAAAATATTTACATTGCACATACACAGAGGAATTACCTCTAGACTGAGCTGCACAGGACTGAAGACTGAAACGGGTGTGGTTGGGGATTAAATAAGGCAAGCGGAAATAAAAAAAGAAAACCTGGAATGGAAAAAGAACAACAGAAGGTAAGAGAACCAGAACTGGACCAGAAGAGCAAAGGAATAGAAGCAAAAACAGAGAAAACATATAACAGAATACTATAACAGGGCTGGAATACTTAGACAGGGCTGGAATACTTAGACAGGACCGGAATGCTAGAAAGTGCTTGAACTGGACTGAAGCCGGATTAGGAAGGTGCTGCTCTAAGGCCAACTGGGCAGGTGCTGCCAGGGCTGGTGCTACCTAAAGGCGAACTAGGTGTTTGCCTAGGGCGCCAGCTGTGTGGGGGCGGCTGCTGCCTGAGGACCGGGATAAATGTACATGTCAGACAGCCATGATACTTTTTTCTTTATATGCACGTGTAGGACGGTAAGTGACAGCAGGCTATGGGAGGGGAGGGGGAGAGAGAGACAGCAGGCGATGGGGTGAGGGAGAGAGAGAGACTGCAGGCTATGGGATGAAAGGGAGGGAGAGAGACAGCATGCTGTGGGGGAGGGGGAGGGAGAGACAGCATGCTGTGGGGGAGGGGGAGGGAGAGACAGCATGCTATGGGGGGGAGGGGGAGAGACAGCATGCTATGGGGGGGAGGGGGAGAGACAGCATGCTATGGGGTGGGGGGGAGGGGGAGAGACAGCATGCTATGGGGGGGGGAGGGGGAGAGACAGCATGCTATGGGGTGGGGGAGGGAGAGAAACACCAGGCTATAGGGGGGGGGGGAGAGACACCAGGCTATGGGGGGGGGAAAGAGTCACCAGGCTTTGGGGTGGGGAGGAGATAGGGAGAGAAACACCAAGCTATGGGATGGAGAGAGGGAGAAAAACGGAGAGAAATACCAGATATGAGGAGGGAGGGCAAAAGAGAGAGACAGCAGACATGGGGAGGGTGAAAGAGAGAGACAGCAGACATAGGGTGAAGGGAAGGGAGGGAGAAAGAGAGAGACCACAGGCATGGGGTGGGGGGAGGAAGAAAGAAAGAGACACCAGACATGGGGTGAGGGGGAGGGAGAAAGAGTGAGACACCAGACATGGGGTGGGGGGGAGGGAGAAAGAGAGAGACACCAGACATGGGAGGGAGAGAGAGAGAGAGAAACAAGACATGTGGTGGGGGGGAGACAGACACCAGACATGGTAGGGAGAGAGAGGCATCAGACATAAGGTGGAGGGAAGGAGAAAGAGAGACACTAGACATAAGGTGGAGGGAGGGAGAAAGAGAGAGACACCAGACATGGGGTGGCGGGAGGGAGAAAGAGATACACCACACATGGGGTGGGCGAGAGAGACCAGATGTGGGGTGGGGAGGAGAGACGGACAAAGGGACCAGACATGGGATGGGAGGAAGAAAAAAAGAGACAACAGACATGGGGCAGTGAGAAAGACAGACTTGGGGGGAGAGGAGAGAGAGATACATGGGGTAGAAGAATAGACAAATATGAGGGGAAGAAAATTAGGGAGAGGAGAAATAAAAAAAGGAGGAACAGACAGATGAATGGTATTGGGGAGAGCGAGACACACTGATGGCATGGTGGAGAGCAAGACGCGTATGGCATAGCGGCAGAGCGAGACAGACATGGGTCGCATGGGAAGAGAGGGAGAGACAGGGATGGAGTAGAGGGAGAGCGAGACAGACATGGAGGGAGAGTGAGACAGACATCGAATGTGTTACTTTGTGTGAATGTTTTGCTACATGTGACATTGCATGTGTTCCTGTGTGTGTAAGTGTGGCTGCATCTGACATTGCATGTGTGTGTTCATGTGCCTGCATATGAATGTAACACTGAAAGTGTTACTGTGTGTGTAAATGCCTGGGAACAGCAAGGGGGCGGAAAAATATATATTCGCCTATGGCGACAAAAAGTCTTGCACCAGGCCCTGGATGTCGCTCTGAGGCCGACCAAGGGAAGGGTGCCACTCCATGGCAGACAAGGAACAGGACAGGAATACAAGCAGACAGGAATTAGCATAAATAATAAACAAGAAACAACAGCAAAAATTATACTGAAGTGTCTGGATACAGCTTGGTAGAGCCTGTACATCAGTGAATGGTTACACTATGTGTACAATGTGGGTGCTGGGCCAAGTCCTAAGTGTACAATGTGGGTGCTGGGTTAAATCCTATGTGTACAATGTGGGTGCTGGATCAAGTCCTATTTATCCAATGTGGGTGATGGGGCAATTTCTACGTGCATATGTGGGTGCTAGGGCAAGTCCTATGGGTGCTGGGGCAATAATATGTGCACCATCTGGGTCCTGGGGTTAGTACTATGTGTTCAATCTGAGTGCTGGGCCAAGTGCTATGGGTGTATCACAGTGCTCCATGGCAATTAAAAGAGTAGGGGACTCACATAGAGATAGCTCTATTGAAATTGAATCTCTGTTACTACAACTGTGACTGTGGGTATATGTGTCTGTAAATGTGTCGGTGTATGTATGTGACTGTACATATGTAGTATTGTGCCTGTGTGACACTGTGTGTGTACACGTGGATGTGGTTTGTGTGACTGTGTGTACAAGTTCGTTTATGTGACACTAAATGTGTGACTGTGTATTCATTCCTGAGGGCTGGATCAGCAAAGGGAGGCATATACGTTTGACTAGGGCGGCAAAAAGTCTTACACCAGCCTTCTGGCATATTCCTTAAATATACCTTAAAAATTACATGCCAGTTTATTCTCGTATGAAGGCCACTCATATTTTCACTTGTCTTTTTAGAAGCACAACTGAAAAAAGTTTAGTTGCACTTTAAGTTGTGCTTAGAATAATTAGTAAAAGGGATATATACCGTATATGCCAGAAAACATCTATTTGGACTCAATACTCATTTCTCTACAATATTTGTATACCATGATCTCTGATGCAACTTTGTATTTTCTATTGATCTGTTTTCACTCTAATTATACACTCACTCTCTCTGGTCACTCCCCAGTTGATTTCAGTCTCCTCCCACATTCCTCCATGTGTTTTACTGCTTTTAATTCCTCTTCCTCTCTCTTTCTCTCCCAGACTCTGCCTGGAACCACATCCATTCTCACCATCCTCTACTTCAAGACCTGACTGCTTAATGCCCTCCCTTCCCCAGCTTGATTTCTTTTATAGGTCTAGTTCACCAGATGATGTGACTTGACCTTTAATCAACCACCTGTCCTTCTTCCCCCTTCTGCACATAATTACTAGCAATATTTTAAGGACCTCACGCACATTACTCTCCGGCAGTCTCCAAACCAGTGGCTGCAGCTTGCAGACTTACAACGCACCCACCTAGTCACCTATTAAGTAACACCTGTTGTCACTCTACCTCATGTTTTAGTGCAAAAATGTTTTTGTCTAACTGTTTGTAACTCCATTTTTATACTCTGTACCAAGCACTACGTTAATTCCTTCCAACTTGTTTAATATATATATATGTATGTATTTTTTATCTACTGTTCAATGTGTAACTATGTGTAGCTCCATTCTGGACTGGTTCCCCATGACATACTTGAAAACGAGAGAAATCTCAATGTATTCTTCCTGGTAAAACACTTTCTAAATAAATAAATAAATATGGACAAAAGTATTGGAACATAGCTCAGACCCATTGCCACAGGTGTATACAGTCAAGCATCTAGCCATGCAGTCTGCATTTACAAACATTTATGAAAATGCATTAAGTTAGTTCATTATATTTCATTCCTGCTATATATTACATGAAGCGTGGAAGTATTTGGGAAGAGCAGCACAGTCACAGTAAAAAGTTGGCAATGCTCTGCAGTGTTTAAAACTTCCACTGTCATTAATATCAGCACAATAACTGCAGTGGAAGCTTCATGGAACGGATTTCCATGGCTGAGCAGATGCATGCAAGCCTTACATCACCAAGTACAATGCCAAGCGTAGGACTGGGTGGTGTAAAACACTCTGCCACTGGACACGGGAAACATGTTCTGTGGAGTCTACACTGTTTAACAGTCTGATGGGTGAGTTTGGTGGAGAACGTAACATGCTTGACTGCATTGTGCCAACTTTAAAGTTTGGTGGAAAATAGTATGGGGCTGTATTCCAGGGGTTGGGCTAGGCCCTTTACTTCCAGGAAAAGGGGATCATAATACTTGAGCATACCAAGAAATTTTGTACACTATGCTTTGCTTCCACGACCTTTTCTATTACAGCATGACTGTGCCTCAGTGCACAAAGGTCTATAAAGACATGGTTGGATGAACCCTGACCTCAACTCCATCGGACACTTTGGGATGAAATTGAACAGAGATTGTGACCCAGGCCTTCTCATCCTACAACACTGGGCAAACATTTCCACAGAAAGACTCCAAAATATTGTGGAGAGCCTTCCCAGAAACATGGAAGATGTTATATATGTATTTAGAATGCAATGTCATAAAAGTCTTTGTTGCTGTAATGGTCAGGTGTCCCAATGGGGGTCTGCGGGTTGCAGGGTGGTTATATTAAATAAGTCAGGACAACTATATAATGCAAACTTTAAATATATGTCAAGGATGTTTGCCTACCAGACTGTAGGTGCAGATGGTTAGCAATCATTGTCATGGTGTTAGGAATGCAATCCAGAACAGACTAATGTTTGTGCAGAGGTAATGTAGCCCCCTCTTGTGGCAAAATACGATAGTAGTACAAGCATTTTGAAACATGCTAAATTAAGTGGGCTAACATTTACAAGAACACGAGACTCCAGGCAATTGGGATAAAAAGGAGAAAGCACCCTAAGAACAAAGACACTAATAATTAGAGAAAAATAGTGTATTCACTATCTCAAAAAAACTATTTGTGACAGGTGACTCTGTAAACAAACAAACATAAGTTAAAACCTAGTAATCAATACCAACACTAAACCAAAAATAGCAGAATTGTTATACTTGCTACTATTTCTATTGATCTAAATGTTATAATAATATTGCACAATGCAATACATAAATTCAGTGTGCAACCATACAACATTATCTTAACATTATTTTTTTTTACATTTTTAATCATTATAAGTACCTAGCTTAGATGAAAAAATATTGGTGATTTAGTCACAATATATGGTCATATTTTGCTTGGCCCACCACTATGCCAAAGTAGTCCAAATTTGGTGAGTCCCACCTCTATAGCTTACTTACATGGAACTGAATCTATATTAAACTATAATTTATGCAGTTTCGCTGGATTCACCATAGATATAGAGCACTTTATTTAAGGCTTTATATACACACAAAAACTAGAATTTGGACAGCATACTATAACTGGGATATGAAATACAGAGCACGGCTGTAGTTACCAAAATACACAATACATTTATGCAGTACATACATTTTTTATTTTTTTATTATGAAAATACAAAAAATACATAAAAGTTATCATATTAAGCAGATTGAGACTTCTCTTTGTATTGTTACTTTTCTCAAAATTCATCAGAACGTCTCTTCTGTAAAATTTCACCACGACATATACATAAAAAAACATACTCATTTAACATTTAACATTGACGGATGCGGGGGTGTCCCTAGGGACGTCTACATTTTCTTCTAGGTTTTCAACTTCTCTATCCAATCTTCCCAGGTTTCTATTTTTTCGTTATTATAGCAATTTTGTATTAAGATACCCACTTCCATCTTTATTTGCCATGCGGTTTGATTTTTTATCTATTCCCATCGCGGGATATTTCTAGATTTTCCAGTTTCTTGCCAATAACACTTTGACTGTAGTGAGCAAGTGAACCAGCAAAAAACTCTCATGTCCCTTCATTGGTGGCCATTCTAGATGCAGCAGCATGGTTTTTGGTGATATTTCTAATTTTATGCCCGTGATTATTTTAAAATGTTTCCCCACCTCTGTCCATGTTTCTCTAGTTTCCTCACATGTCCACCAAACATGGACAAAGTCTGCTTCTCTTTTACCACATCTCCAGCAGAGAGTGGATGCATTCTCGTACATCTTGGCTAGTTTCATTGGTACCAGGTGCCACCTGTGCATGACCTTGAAGTGGGCCTCGAGTATATTAAGGCAATGAAGGAGTTTTTCCAGGAGTTATGATCTATTTTTATGTTTAAATCTTTTTCCCATCCCCTTAGTGCTACTGGTTTAAGAGTTTGTTCTGTCATTTTCAATAGCTTCAAGGATTTTGCCAAATGCCCCTTTTTTTGCAGCTTAAGATCTGTGAAAAGTAATCAGTCTCTTCAGTACTTTCTGTTATCAGATTTGTCTTTAGAAAATGTTTTACTCTTATATAAGTGTATATGTCTTTAATATTTAGCCCATACTCTTTCTGTAACTGTTGGAATGTTTTCATTTCCTTCCCCCTCCTGATTGCCTTTATTGTTTCAATTCCCTTATTTTCCCAAAGTTCTAGGTTAATATCTTCCCTATTATTTGTTATAATTCTGAGTGGCAGGTCCTCTATTATTTTCCCCTGTATTTTTAATTTTTTTTTAACTTGTTTCATGTTTCCAAGGTATTGGCAGTTGTTATTAGGCTTTCTATTTCTTGATTTTTCTCTATCTTGGGTTTTATTTGCCACATAATTTCATTTAAGTTCTCCACCCCCAGTTTCTCTGCTTCTTTCTCTTTCCAGGCTTCTTTCTCACTACTCTCTTTAATAGTGTGAATCAGATGAGCTATCATTGCAGATTCGTGGATTTCAAATATATCTGGTGCTCCCAGTCCTCCTTCGGCTAGTTTAAGTTTTAGTGTTTCCTTTTTTAGTCTGGGTCTTTTGTTTTTCCATATATATTTTGAAAATAAAGTTTGTATCAGCATAAGCCAGGGCTTTGGTATTCTTATTGGGATCATTCGCAAAATGTAACTAAGTTTTGGAAGGATATATGCTCTTACCACGTTATACGTCCTATCCAGGAGATTTCTGCATTCTTTAATTCTTGTAATTGTTTACTTGTCTGTTTTATAAAGGGGAGAATGTTAGCTTCACATATTTTGTTTGGATTCTTTGTTAATATTATCCCTAAATATGTGAACTGTTTTTTTACCCATTTGAATGCATATCTTCTACTTATTTCTTGCCTTTCCTCCTTTGTTATATTGATCCCCATTAGTGTTGTTTTTTCTACATTCAACTTATAATTTGAAAAATGGCTATATTTTTCAATTGTGCTCATTAGCTCTGTTATAGATGTAACCGGGGACTCCACTGTTATCAGAATGTCGTCGGCATAGAGGCCAATTTTGTGATTAGTCTGCTTTGTTTTAAATCCTTTAATTTTTTCATTATTCCGTATGTCCTCTGCCAAGAGTTCCACCGTCACCAGGTATAGTAGTGGCGACAAGGGACACCCCTGACGAGTACTGTTGGATATCGGAAACCATTCTGAAACAATTCCTGCTTCTATCGTTCTGGCTTTAGATGTGGTATATAGTGCCATAATGGCGTCTAGGATCCATCCCGTGAATCCCGAGATTTCCAGCGCTCGGCGCAGGAACCCCCATCCGACCCTGTCAAAGGCCTTCTCTGCATCCAATGACAGGGTCAGAAGCGGCGTCCCCTTGCCCCTTGCCGAGTCCAGGATGTTTATCATTCTTCTAACAGGGTTCACTGAGGATCTCCCCTTGACATACCCCACCTGATCCGGACGGATTATTCCCTCCATCACTCTCTCTACTCGATTGGCCAAGACACTGGCATAGATATTAGTGTCTGAATTTAATAATGTGATGGGGCGGTAATTAGTGATCAAATCGGTGTATTTACCTGGTTTTGGAATGGGAATTATATTTGCGTATAACATCTCTTCTGGGAGTTTTTTTTATCTTTCACGCTTTCATTATATGTTTCCAGTAAAAAAAGTACCAAATCTGCACTAAAAGTTTGATAGAATAGGTTGGGGAATCCGTCCGGACCAGGCGCCTTGCTTGCTTTAAGCGCCTTTATAGCTGTTTTTATTTCCTCGGACCTAAATGGGCTATTAATCTCCGAGACTTGAGCCTCTGATAACGTTCTTCCTTCTCTGTTGTTAAAGTAATCGTCCAGGCTCGCTTTATCCCCTTGAATATTGTATAATTTTCGATAAAAGTCATTAAAAGCTTCCCCTATTTTGAGAGGTGTTCGCTGTTCTCCTTCTTTAGTTAGGATTTTATGTATATGATGGGCTGCTCTTTTTCCTTTAACCCTATTCGACAGCAATTTTTCTGCCCGATTGCCTTGCTGATACCATTTTATTTTCATATATTCCATATTCTTAGTTGTTTGGTCCACTAAAATATCATTAATGCGACTTTTTATTTCATTAATTTCTCTTGCTAATTGTTCTGTTGGATTAACTTTAAGTTGTCCTATATTTTTGTACAGGCTTATGTAGAGCTCTGATAGTTAAGCCCCTCTTTTTTTTTGTTTAATGATCCTATTTTTATTAGATGGCTCCTGAGCACCGCTTTATATGCGCACCACACAACCGGAGCTGCTACTCCTTTGTGGCTATTATCCTCAAAGAAATGTTTTGTTAGCGTTCTTATTGTTTCAATATCCTTGGGATTTTTGATAAGTGTATCATTCATCCTCCATTAATTCCTCTTTTTGTCTAGTTCTCCCATTTTTACATCTAATAACATATCATTATGATCTGACCATGTAATCTCATTAATAGACACTTTATCTACCACATTCGAGAGCCCTAAATTACCAAAAAAAAAATCTATACTCGAGTATGTTGCATGAGTTTTCGAGTGGCAGGTATATTCCCTGGTCTGTGGATTAAAAGTTCTCCATAAATCTAGCAAGTCTGCCTTTCTGACTATCTGCAAGAATCTGTCCGCTCTATTCCTAGTATTCCTGCTTATAGCTTTACCCTTAAGGGAGAGCCTATCTTCAGTGTTGTCTAGAATACAATTAAAATCTCTGCCTATCAGGACCTTGCCCTTTTTTATCTTATTTATTCTATTTAATATCTGTTGGATGAATTGCAAGGTCCCAGTATTTGGAGCAAATATATTGCCGATTGTAAACACCTCATTTTGTATTTTACAGACCATCAGTATATACCTTCCTTGCTCATCTATTTCTTGATACTCAACCTGGAAGTTGATATTTCTGGTAATCAGGATTGCTACCCCTCTTTTTTTTCTATCACTCAGGGAAGAACAAAACACTTGTCTGAAATAATCTGGCACAAATCTTTTTATGTCTTTTGTTAGCCAATGTGTTTCCTGTATGAATATTATCTGACCTCTTTTGTTTTTTATCTCTTTATATACCATGGATCTTTTAAGCGGAGTATTTAAACCTTGGGCATTTACTGAAAGAAACCTAACCATATTCGACTTCCAGTTTGTATCTCCCTCCCCAGGACATCCCCTGCATCCGTCGGACCAACATAACTAAACTAATACCATTACAGACATCACGAATAACATTAACGATGGGAAAACCCATCAAGTATTCCTCTGTCGGATAATAATCCGGCGGGGGAATCTAAGTGTCTATCTTTTAAAGATATAGTACTTGGCCCCAATAATCAATTTGGAGCTTAGCCCGTGGTAAGCTATGTTCTCCAATGGTTCCCTTCCGCACCCCCTTCCTAATTAGAACTTTCGTGAGCGTGGAAGGAGTGGGAAGGAATAGGGGGAAAGATGAGAGAGCGACAAAGTGAGACAAATGATAAAAAGAAAGAAAAAGAGAGAAGAAAAAAAAAATTCCTTCCCTTTTTTCTCCCTCTCTCCCCCTCTCCATTAACAATATTATTTCTCATTCCTATTAGTGAATTGTGCAACTTTAAAAAAAAAAAAAAAAAAAAAAAAGTGGGTTTTTAACCTTTACTTTATATATTGTATCATTATATCATAGTGAGGGGAAAAAAATTATTTATTAACAATATTGTTTCTCATTCCCATTAGTGAATTGTGCCACTTTAAATTAAAAAATGTGGGTTTCTAACCTTCTAGTGTTCACTCTTCTTTTTTAAATTATCATATTCTATATTCTATATTCTGTTATTCTTTACTTTGTATATTGTATCATTGTATCATAGTGAGGGGAGAGAAGAAGAAAAGAAAAAAAATATACAGACACAAACACAAAAATCTATATCAATACCAATACCCTTACATTTTCCTCTTTTCACTATCTGCTCTCGCCACTCTGTGTATTATATCATTATATCATAGTGTAAAGTTACCCTTTCTCTCACTTTCCTCTCCCCTTTATTTATATTTGTGTAACTTTTGTGTCTTTAGCTTTACAATTGTCGTGCTGTACCTCATCTTATTTTCTCAGGAAATACACAGAATGTAAGGGGAGAGAGACAGAGAAGAGAAAGAAAAAAAAAAACACTCCTCTACTTCCCCTCCCACCCACCCTCCTCCCAACTTCAATGCTCCCATCCTTAGTCCAATGCATTTTTCCTGGCCCATTCTGCCGCCTCTTCTATAGACTCAAAACTTATTAGTCTTTCATCTTTCACTATGTTGAGTCTTGTAGGGAATCTCCAGAAATATTTTATATTATGTTTTCTTAGCAGTGAGGTAGTAGGAGAGAAGAGCTGTCTTTTACGCCTTGTTTCAAACGATAGGTCCGGGAAAATTTTCACAGCCGCATTTGGGCCTTCCACTGTCTTATTTCTTGATGCTTTCATAATTTTATCTTTTAATTTGTACGAGTGGCAGTATACTATAACATCCCTGGCCGCTTCTTTCGGGGCATTCTTTGGTTTATATAATCTGTGGGCCCTCTCTATGAAATTGGTGGTCTCATCCATTTTTATTCCAAGCTCAGTTAGATATGCTTGCAGAAATCCCTTTATCTTTTCTTGGCTTACGGTTTCTGGGATGTTTCTGAATCTTATATTATTCCTCCTTGATTGATCTTCTAATTCAGTCAATTTGGATTCGAGAGAGGTTATTTTTTGTTGCTGAAGTTTTAGGGAGTCTTGTGCCTCATTTATTGAAAATTCCACATTGTCAAATTTGTCTTCAATTGCTTGGACTCTATGGGCAATTTCTGCAATGTCTTTTTTGAGGTCTTTACTGTTTTTTGATATCTCTTGTTTAATTTGTTCAGCCTGTTGTTCTAGGCAGCTCTTTAGGAACTCTGGGGTCAGGGTAGATGGTTCCGCCTGATCTTGTTCACCTCTATTTGACTCATCATCCTGATCCCTGCTCCTCATATCTTTCCTTGCAGAACTTTCTGCCGGAGATTTTGTGATACTTTTGTCTGCCTGAGTGGCGAAAAAATTTGAAAAACTTTTGTCTTGTTTTAACTTCTTTCTAGATTTTTTCTCCTTCTCTTTCTCCATTGCTTGTTTATGTTCTTGGCCTTTTCTGCTAGCCATCTCTTTTTTATTTGTTTTTTACAGTCCTGCCTTCTTCTTTGTTTCTTTCATTTCCCCTTATCCTCTTTCCCCCTCTCCCCGTTTCCTCTCTGCTTTATTTCACCTTCTTCTTTATTTATTCTGGGGTTTCTTTCCTTCTTTATTTCTTTTTAACCCCCTACTCCCTTCAGAACTCTTTACAGTGCCAGGCTCAGTGTTCCTTATATTATTTTATCTGTATCCCGGGTGAGGTATGGTGGATCTTTAACTTTTTCCCTTCCTTTTCTCCTCTCTCCCCTCCCTTTTAAGTCTCTATGTTTATATTCACCAGGTTAATGTTCCTTTTTCTTCCCCCTTTTCTCCTTCTCCTCCCTTTTATAGTGCTGCCCCTTTATGAGCAATTTTGCAGTGATTCACTTCTCTTACTGCTTGGAATTCTTTATGATTCTTATTTGATTGCTTTTATTTACACCTGTATCTCAGTTCAGGGCTGCATAAGTCTTGACATTGGGGTTTCTTTCTCCCCTTCCCTTCTTTCCTTCCTCACCCCCTGTACTTCCAGTCCAGGTAATTAGATGCCGGGATTAATTACAGGCTTTTTCTTATTCATATGGCTCCCAAAGCCCCAGCTACTGCAAGAGTTACATTTTGTGCTCATGTATGGTTTCACTTTGGGGTTCTTTTTTTCTTTTTCCTGTGTTTCCCTTAAGGTTCAGTTGGGCAATTAGCTGCACCCCATCCACAGGCTCATTTACCTTTTTCCCCCTTTCTCCCCTTCTTTCCTTCTCTCTCCAAAGGCAATCACCATGCAGTAGAAAAAAGGGTTCAAACTCACGTTTTTGTCGGCACTGCGTCTGGAGGGAGGGGGTGAATCTTACTGTCGTTCCTGCATACTCTTCACTTTCCCTGCTTCAGGCTTTCTATGGCAGGTCACTTTCTTTTCCTTTTCCCCCCCTTTTGCTCGTTTATTCACTTCTTTTGAAATTCTCTTTATTTCCTTGTGGGAATCACTCCTTGGAGAAGCGAGAACCTTAAGGCTGAGCAAGGGGGGAAAAAAAAGTCCACTGCCGCCGCCAAACCGGAGCCCAGGGAGGACTCCTCCACTCCACGCCACCCGGAAGGTAAGCTTTCTCCACCTCGCGTTTCTCCTGGCCAAGGGGGAGCTCAGCATCAGGGTTCCATCGGGACCACGCTACATCCATGGGCTCCGCCTAATTGCGTCTTACGTCATGACGCTCCGTATCGGTAGCAGTACATAAATTTAGTGTGCAACCATACAAAATTATCTTAATTGTTATATTCATTATTTTAAATTACTTTAAAAGCACCGAACTTAGATGAAAAAATATTGGAGATTTAGTCGCAATAAATGGCCGTATAGTGAAAGGTGCTCTGTATATGGTATCCAGTGAAATTGTACAAATTATAGTTTAAGACAGCTTGTCAGAGAGATTCAGTTCCATGTAAGTAAGCTATAGAGATAGGACTCACCAAGTTTGGACCACTTTGGCATAATGGTCGGCTAAGCAAAATATGGCCATATAGTGTGACTAAATCTCCAATATTTTGTCAGCTATGCTATGTGCTTTTAATATAACATTTTAAATAAGTAAAAATGTAAAACATAATGTTAAGATAATATGTTGTATGGTTGCACACTGGATTTATGTATTGCATTGTGGGAATTTTGGTAACAACAGTGGTGCTTTATATTACATATTGCACAATACTCAAAATACAGCACAAAAGAACTCACACTATGGCACTTAATGTTTAATATGACCCCCTGGAAGATCAACAAGGAGAGGAAAAACATTAATGCTTTTTGATGATATACCATACCTACCTTAAAATAATTACACAGATAACATCTACCTCTCCTTGTCTCTCTTTGCAAAAACAATATGTAAAGGTGAAGTGAGAACACTTAAAATTAAATTGCTTTATTCATCCATGAAAACGCAGCTGCTTTAAAGTACTTGTATCTAGAAATAGGTTGAATGGTGAGGTAGCACTGGATTACATGTGAAACTATACAAATACAAAGAAAATCAAAAAGGATCTGCTTTCAGTATAAACCGGACATTTTTTGACTTGCAATTTAATATTTAGATCTATTGAGCTCACAGATAAAGATATATCTGGCTTCAGAACTTTCACAATGATACCCAGTCAACAAGTAAACTGATAAATTAAAGACAAAATAGACACACTGAAATAAATAAAGTGAAGAAACTGAGACATGAAAAAGACAGAGCAAGCTGCATAAAGAATGCTTATTTTTTTGCATGCTCAAGTATGTATAGTTTTGCATAGTTTATCATGCAAAATAAAATGCATGCACCACCTGCAGGCTTATTTCTGTGTACAGCTGTACATTCAAATGTGATTTTGATTCCCCAGCAAATCCCTTATTTAAAATGCTGGGGAATCACTGTAACTGAGTAGCATGTGGAATACCAGCCAACCATGCATGCCTCATACATTACTTAAAGTTTTCCAGTGTGGGACACCAGGGCGACATGGGACATCAATCTGGACCATCCTGAATATAAAAACTATATATAACAAATATAATAAACGTACATTTATTTTAACCATTTAAACAAAAAGGCCTTATTATGTGCCTGGACCTAATCCCATAGTGGCCTTTTCTGACAGAGGGAAATTCCACGGCAGGGCACTGAAGTTGGATCCGCTGCATAGCACACAATCCGCTGCTGTTTAGAGGACATTCTATGCTAGGGCATTCTATGCCATATGACTACATCTCCCATAATGCTCTTACCGCTGTAATCCTGGCAAAGCATCAAAGAAAATGTAGTCCACAACATCTGGAGTGATGAAGGTTGCCTATTCTGTGCCATCCTCATGGTCAACTGGGCCATGTATTTTAGGACTGCCATGTGCGTGAAATAGTGTCAGCTTTAATATGATGGTCATACATGCATGCTCTTTTAAATCTATCTGATCTTTTAAAAGCCCAGGTACACATAGTTATTGCATCAGCTATTAGAAAGTACTATGTCCTGCTAACAGGAGGTAGTAATAGTCGGATGTAGGTAGGATACTCATGCAGGTGTCACTAGGTGATACAATAAGGCACTCAGTGTCATGTTATTGAAAGCATAAGAAATACTGTTTTGCAGACACAGTGTCATAATCTATTTCAGATAGTGTTGTCACACTGGGCCCTGCACTGTCCATTCTGGGAGCTGCAACAGCCAGGGCCAAAATAGCTGGCCTAAATTCATCTGTGCAAAAAGGGGAAGAGCATGAGGAAGGGAGCTATTATCCAGATGTCTGCATGTCATGGCACGACTGAGGAACACTGTTGAGCCCTGCAATAACTACCTATACTTTCATCAGAGGAGACATGTCTGCTCTACTATTCCCTACACATTACCAGTAAATTAAATATGTGATTCCAATCCTTATATTCCACAAGGTACTTGAAAATGACCTGTCTATTTTTACACTGAAGTTCAATTAGTATACATATGTTTCATTGGTTCAAAAATAGCAGCTTTTACTGATCGTTAACTTTACAGTACTTAGCTGGAGCATGGGAGAATGGCAATTGCTACCCAGGCTGCCGGCTAACATGGCCAAATGGACTGATCATCTGAGACAGGACTGGTAGTGGAGACCCTTCTGATACTGGACTGGTAGTGGAGACCGTTCTGAGACTGGACTGGTAGCAGAGACCAGTCTGAGACTGCACTGGTAGCGGAGACTGGTCTGAGACTGGGCTGGTGGCATACACCGGTCTGAGACTGGATTGGTAGCAGAGACCGGTCTGAGACTGGAATAGCAGCAAAGAAAGTTCTGAGACTTGTCTGGTAGCAGAGACAGGTCTGAGACTGGACTGGTGTCAGAGACCGGACTGGCAGTGTTTGGTTAGTGGTGCCTCTTGCTTACCTGACTGAGACTGGACTGGTAGCAGAGACAGGACTGAGACTGGACTACTTGCAAAGACTGGACTGAGACCAGACTGGTAGCTGAGACTGGACTGGTAGCTGTCTGGCAGGTAACTGGACTGGAATGGTGGGGGTCAGGGGGTCAGGAAGAACCGCAGTGCAGAGTTGATGCAAGGAACCAAATCAACAGAATCTGGGCACAAAACGGCAGGCTTTTTACCACAGAAACTGAAGGATGTAACCACAGAGAAAACAGCAGGATACAAAAATAACCAAAAGAGCCAAAGGCGACACAACAGAAGTGCAAGAAGGAAGAGAGGGGATGAATGACAAGCACAGCAGCCACTAGAGGCGAAACTGGAAACAGCCACAAAACATAAATATAAAATATACAGGAGCCAAGATGATGGGGTAGAATTGTACACCTGTTAAGAAAATGCACCATACTTACAGTGCCTTGTAAAAGTATTCACCCCCTTGACTTTTTACTAGTGTTGAGCGAACCCGTACCGAACATTACGGTTTTTGGACCCCGGACCCGAACACCGACATTCCACTGTATGTTCGTGTTGGAGTTCGGGGTTCGGCAGGGCCGGCGCCACCTGTAAGGCGACCTAGGCAGCGGCCTAGGGCGCAACTTAGCAGGGGGCGCCAGAACTGTGAAAAAAAAATAATCCTCCCCCTTCCCCCTTACTTACCACCTCACTGCTGCTCTGTCTCCCGGAGCAGGTCCGTGGCTGTGAGGGAAGCATTGTGCGCTCCCCTCCAGCTGATGCGAATTCAATAAAGTTTGTTTAAACTTTTTTTTTAAACAAACTTTATTGAATGCGCATTGGCTGGACGGGAGGGGCAAAATCCTGGGATATTGAGGGGCATAATCCTGCCATATTGAGTGGCATAATAATCGTGGCATTTTGGGTGGCTAAATCCTGGCATATTGAGAGGCATAATCCTGGCATATTGAGGGGCATAATCCTGGCATATTGTGTGGGAAAATCCTGACATATTGAGTGGCATAATAATCCTGGCATATTGAGGGGCATAATCCTGGCATATTGTGTGGGAAAATCCTGGCATATTAAGTGGCATAATAATCCTGGCATATTGGGTGGCATAATCCTGGCATATTGTGTGGGAAAATCCTGGCATATTAAGTGGCATAATAATCCTGGCATATTGGGTGGCTAAATCCTGGCATATTGAGGGGCATAATCCTGGCATATTGAGAGGCATAATCCTGGCATATTGAAGGGCATAATCCTGGCATATTGAGGGGCATAATCCTGGCATATTGTGTATGAAAATCCTGACATATTGAGTGGCATAATAATCCTGGCATATTGGGTGGCTAAATCCTGGCATATTGAGAGGCATAATAATCCTGGCATATGGAGGGGCATAATCCTGGCATATTGTGTGGGAAAATCCTGGCATATTAAGTGTCATAATAATCCTGGCACATTGGGTGGCTACGTCATGGCATATTGAGGGGCATAATCCTGGCATATTGAGAGGCATAATCCTGGCATATTGAGGGGCATAATCCTGGCATATTGAGGGGCATAATCCTGGCATATTGTGTGGGAAAATCCTGGCATATTGAGTGGCATAATAATCCTGGCATATTGGGTGGCTAAGTCCTGGCACATTGAGAGGCATAATACTGGCATATTGAGGGGCATAATCCTGGCATATTGAGGGGCATAATCCTACAGCGATTATTCAAATTACAGTGATTATTTTAGTGGGTGCTATACTACATATTTGTACCCTGCCCTGAGCCCAGTGCCACAAAGAGTGCAGTGCACTTGCAACTGCATGTGTGCCAGGCACATGACTTTAATCGTGTTCTGTTAGCTCAGTCTGCAACATCTAGGCATTTTTAAATACTGTAATTTGTTGGTGTTAAATATTACATTTGCGTCCTGCACTTCATATCTGAGAGTCAAATAGAACCGTCAAATACTGTGCTTACAGCGCACTTTGAAAAATTCTAATAGTTTTGGGTGGTAAATAGTACATTTGCGTCTTGCGGTGCACTTCATATCTGAGAGTCAAATAGAACAGTCCAATACTGTGCTTACAGCGCACTTTAAAAAGTTCTAATAGTTTTGGGTGGAAAATAGTACATTTGCGTCTTGCGGTGCACTTCATATCTGACAGTTGAAAAATTCTGGCTACCTCCTCCTCCTCCAGCGCCGCTTCCACCTACACCACCACGGTCACCGCCTCCTCAACCTATGGGTCACTTAGTATAAACTGAAAGAGAATACCCTGCACTCCAACCCTCTCTCAAATGGATAATTCTGTCGATCCTCCTGGCATAAATGCTTTAGATTTAGATTTATGTTCTTCCAAAGCTAAAATCAAAGATTCCATCTAGTGCTATTTTATGGCTCAGCTGTATTTGTAATTTGTATGTATTTTATGTTATTTTAAGTTATTTCCCTATCCACATTTGCTTGCAGGGCACTTGTCCTACGCTTACCCACATTTTACTTCATTTTGCAGCCGAAGTTCGGCCGAACCTGCCGAACCCGAACATCCAGGTGTCCGCTCAACTCTACCTTTTACCTATTTTGTTACATTACAGCCTTAAGTTCAATGTTTTGTTAATGTGAATTTTATGTGATGGATCAGAACCCAATAGTCTAAGTTGGTGAAGTGAAATGAGAAAAATACTGTATATACATAAAACTATTTTTTAGAAATAGAAAACAGAAAATTGGCATGTGTGTATGTATTCACCCCCTTTGTTATGAAGCCCATAAAAGCTCTGCTACAACCAATTACCTTCAGAAGTCACATAAATAATGATGTCCACATGTGTGCAATATAAGTGTCACATGATCTGTCATTACATATACACACCTTTTTTGAAAGGCCCCAGAGGCTTCAACACCTAAGCAAGAGGCACCACTAACCAAACACTGCCATGAAGACCAAGGAACTCTCCAAACAAGTAAGGGACAATGTTGTTGAGAAGTACAAGTCAAGGGTTAGGTTATAAAAAAATATCCAAATCTTTAATGATCCCCAGAAGCACCATCAAATCTATGATAACCAAATGGAAAGGACATGGCACAACATCAAACCTGCCAAGAGATGGCCGCACACTAAAACTCACGGACCGGGCAAGGAGGGCATTAATCAGAGAGGCAGCATAGAGACCAAAGGTAACCCTGGAGGAGCTGCAGAGTTCCACAGCAGAGACTGGAGTATCTGTACATAGGATGACAATAAGCCATATGCTCCATAGAGTTGGGCTTTTTGGCAGAGTGGCCAGAAGAAAGCAATTACTTTAATCTGCAGAAAAGAAAACATGTGGGAGAAATGCCTTGGGGGAATGTATGGAGGAAGGTGCTCTGGTCTGATGAGACTAAAATTTAACTTTTCGGCCATCAAAGAAAACGCTATGTCTGGCTCAAATAACATCACCCAATGAACACCATCCCCACAGTGAAACATGGTGGTGGCAGCATCATGGTGTCGGGATGTTTTTCAGCAGCCGGGACTGGGAAACTGGTCAGAGTTGAGGAAAAGATGGATGATGCTAAATACAGGGATATTCTTGAGCAAAACCTGCACCACTCTGTGTGTGATTTTAGGCTAGGACAGAGGTTCACCTTCCAGCAGGACAATAACCCCAAACACACTGCTAAAGCAACACTTGAGTGGTTTAAGGGGAAACATGTAAATGTGTTGGAATGACCTAGTCAAATCCCAGACCTCAATCCAATAGAAAATCTGTGGTCAGACTTAATGATTGCTGTTCACAAGCGCAAACCATCCAACTTGAAGGAGCTGGAGCGGTTTTGCCAGGAGGAATGGGCAAAAATCCCAGTGGTAAGATTTGGCAAACTCATAGAGACTTATCCAAAGCGACTTGGAGCTCTGATTGCCACAAAAGGTGGCTCTACAAAGTATTGACTTTAGGGGGGTGAATAGTTATGCACATTGACTTTTTCTGTTATTTTGTCATATTTGTTGTTTGCTTCAAAATAAAAAAACATCTTAAAAGTTGTGGCCATGTTCTGTAAATTAAATTATGCAAATTCTCAAACAATCCATGTTAATTCTAGGTTGTGAGGCATATAACACGAAAAATGCCAAGGTGGCTGAATAATACTTTTGCAAGACACTGTAAAATTGATATTTCTGTTAAGAAAACTACTGATTATCGCAATGCTAGTTATTCTATGAAGTTTAGTAATCATTAACGGATAACAGTTGACAACTGATCCTCTCTACATTCAAAAAAATGTTAATGCTCTGAAATTATTGCCAGGTTTTGGAATATCTCGAGTAGAGGAGAAACAATTCTGTTCACTAATTGGGTGAAAAGCTGCAGTCCTCAGTATGCCTCAGTCTGCCATACATGTGCTATTATAGGTAGCTGTTCTCTCTGGAACTACATGTTGATGTCTGTGCAGATGGGGCAACAGTGGCAGCATTAGATAGGTCAGATGGCAGCGGCAGTGGCAGCAGGTTTGGCTCTGGCTGAAGTATGCATCCGGAGGCTGCACTCAGATGTTAGGAACCGCCATGTCGAATGCTCTGGTGTTGCCGGTGCAGCGCGTGGTGTAGGCAGCACTGGAGTCACATGCAGGATACACAGGAGGTGACCTATGATTAAGCATGGAAACACGCGAAATGCGTTAGGTGTCCTTTCTCACTCCTACTTTTGGTCCTTTACACTATATTTTCTCTGTTTGCTTTTGTACTGCAATAAAGCACTTATTGATTGATCATCGTGGAGAATGGAGTGCACACCCCTTTTTTCTTTATTCTGATGCCATTTATATTGCGTCTGATCAATGCTGTGGAGCACCTGTCTATCCGTGATCTAGATAGTGAGTGGAGCCAGTTTCCTTGCTTAGTACTTGGGATTGGTTTATTCATTTTATTTGCTCTGTTATTTGGCGCACTTTTTTACTTCCATTTATTTGGTTAACGGTCTTTTTTATATTAATGGGCAGGCTAATAGTGGCATATTAATGGGCAAAATAACAATGGCATATTAATGGACAAAATAAAACTGGCATAATAATGGGCAAAATAACACTGGCATTTTAATGGACAAATGGGCTGTGGCATATTAATGGGCAACATTACACTGGCATTTTAATGGACAAATGGGCTGTGCATATTAATGGGCAGGCTTACAGTGGCATATTAACTGGCACATTTTCTGTGGCATATTAATGGGAAATTTACCAGTGGCATATTAATGGGCAAAATAACACTGGAATATTAATGGGCAAATTGGCTGTGGCATATTAATGGGCAGGCTAATAGTGGCATATTAATGGGCAAATTGGCCATGGCATATTAATGGGCAAAATAACACTGGCATATTAATGGGCAAATTGGCTATGGAATATTAATAGCAGGCTAATGGTGGCATATTAATAGGCAAATTGTCTGTGACATATTAATGGGCATGCTAACACTGCCATTTTAATGGGCAAATTGGCTGTGACATATTAATGGGCAAAATAACACTGGCATATTAATGACCATGCTAACACTGGCACTTTAATGGGCAAACTGACTGTGGAATATTAATGGGCATCTAACACTGGCATTTTAATGGGCAAACTGACTGTGGAATATTAATGGGCATCTAACACTGGCATTTTAATGGGCAAATTGGCTATTGCATATTAGTGGGCATCTAACACTGGCATATTAATTGGCAAAATAACACTGACATATTAATGGGCAAATTGGCTATGGCATATTAATGGCAGGCTGATGGTGGCATATCAATAGGCAAATTGTCTGTGGCATATTAATGGGGAAAATAACACTGGCATATTAATGGCCATGCAAACACTGTCATATTAATAGGCAAATTGGCTATAGCATATTAATTGGCATGTAACACTGGCATTTTAATGGGCAAATTGGCTTTAGCATATTAATGGACATCTAACACTGGCATATTAATGGGCAAATTGGCTATAGCATATTAATGGACAAGATAATACTGGCATATTAATGGGCAAATAGGCTATGGCATATTAATGGACAGGCTAACAGTGGCATATTAATGGGCAAAATAACACTGGCATATTAACGGGCAAATTAGCTGTGGCATATTAATGGGCAAATTGGCTGAGGCATAATAATAGGCAACATAACACTGGCATATTAATGGGAAAATTGGCAGTGGCATATTAATACAAAATAACATGGACATATTAATGGGCATACTAACAATGGCAAATTAATGGGCAGGCTAATAGTGGAATATTAATGGGCAAAATAACACTGGCATATTAATGGGCAAATTGGCTGTGGCATATTAATGGGCATAGTAACAGTGGCATATTAATAGGCAGTATAATAGTGGCATATTAATGGGCATACTAACAGTGAAAAATTAATGGGCAAAGTGACTGTGGTATGTTAATTAGTACCAGACTGTAGCTTATTTTAATTGGCAAAGTGTTGCTGTGGCATATTCTGTGGGGCAAAATAACACATACTATGTGGCACAGTTACACTGTGGAATGTTCTACAGGGCCAGTTCTGTGGGGCAAAGGGACATAGTGGTATGTTCTGTGTGGCAAATTGACACAGTGGCATGCCATATGGATGCACTATGATTACAAGCCAAGTGTCGTGGATGCAATATAGGAGCATGGCAAGTGCTGTGGGTACTGTATGGTGCTGTGTTAAGTGCTTTAGGTGCAATGTGTGTTCAGAAGAAGGGAATAAAAACAATAAAAGCTATTTTTCAATAACATTTTATTACATATAAAAATAGTTAAATATATTAGGAAAATAGTTGCATATAATACTACAAAGTTTACATACAGTTTTACATTGCGGCTTTATAAAAATTGGGTTGAGGGGGGCCCACTGCTAAAGAGTTTTCCCAGGACCCACTTGTGCCTTAAAGTGACCCTGGTGGAGGGTGGGGAGCCGCACTGGATGTCGAGGTGAAGGGCGGCCTCCCAAGATCACTCGGTGTGGAGGCACAGGCAGCATTGGCTCCATGTGTGTTGAACACATTCAGAACTCAATCAGTGCTGTCTCATGCTCTCCGCATATATTGACAATTGAGAGCATTGAAATACGATGCTCTGCGTCATCACTATGCGCAAGGAGCGCATGCTGAGCTAACTGAGTTCTGAGTGTGTTCAACACAGAGCCAATGCTGCCTGCATCTCCCCACAGAGTTATCTGCACTTCTCTACACTGAGGGAGGGTAGGATATTGCGCAGACATCCACCACTGCTTGTGAGGGCGATCCAGGACAAGGATCTGGATCCCAGTCTTATAGTCTGACCTCAATTTGAGGTCAGACTATAAGATGACCTCAAATATGTGGGGTCTTTTTCAGAGCATTTGCTCTGAAAAGATCTTGTCTTATATTTGAGCAAATACAGTATGTATGAATGTTGTTTCTACCATCTTGATAAAGGGTTATGTTAGGTACATTCAGTTCAGATGTGGAATCCAGATAGAGAGATGAATAGACTTGCATAGGGTCATACACAACATAGAGTATCAGAATATGGAACAGACTGCCTGTATGTAGTTACAAGCATGAATGACTTCTAATAAAGTGACCCTGCACAGAAAGTCAACCCATTATTGGGCATGACACGGGATGCTAGGAAGTAAGATTTTTCTTGACTAAGGATGGAGAACTTCAGACTACTCAAATTGATTCTGAATAATATTTATCTATTTTGGGTTTTATGAAACTAATTAATTTGTATCCAGTTATGCAAACCTTTTTAAGTCTTATTTTGAGGAGTTATTCATTATTGGTTCTAGTGACTGGGTTGTGTACCTGTTGACCTATTACCGTTTTATCGATTATGTATTTTTTTTTGTGAAGTGGCACCTTGGACATATTGCAGTCTTTTTTGACAAACATAAATTCAAATGACTGGAATATACAGGTTGACGTGTGACATCAATCAAAAAGATACATTTTCTTGATTTAAAAATATATATTGCAGAAAATAAGATTAACACCTCTAAATATTTTAAGAAAGTTAACGTTAAAAGCTTTACAGATTCAACGAACTGTCATTTTCTCGCTTGGATAAATAATGTGCCAAAAGGACAATTTTTACGTGTTAAGAGAAACTGTACTGATGACTGTCTTTAGACAACAAATAAATAGGTTAAAATGGATTATTATAAATCTCTTCTGGAAGAAGCTATATAACTACTGTAGTGAATAATGCTAAACATTAAATCTTGCTAAGAAGTGGTAAAGATTTTAAACATCTGGAGTATAACCAGGTTGTACTATTAATTTGTGATAACAATGGTAGTCATAATCAAGTCTGAAACGTGCTATAAATACTGGTCTTTTTTTTTTTAATCATAAATAGCAATTTAATGAATAATAATATCATAACATCTTTTCCTAAAATTGTATGTAGAGAAGCCCCCAATATTAGGCAAACAAATGTGCCAAATAAAAAGAACATGTTTTAAAATAATACATCAGGTTTCTTCTACTGCAGCAACTATACAGTGTGTGAGGTCTGCAGTATTGGAATTCCAAGAATGTCAAATGTCACTAATAAAATATCAGATCAACAGTTTATTTACATACAGACTTCAGTTGTGATTTACTTACTATCGTGCATTGCAGGCTTCACTGCTACTAAATGCCAAATGTCCCTGGTGTCTTCCAAAGATAAACCCATGGACCAGAGGCTGGTCAAATAATACTTAAACCAGGGATGCTCAGTTCATGCCCCTGATGTGAAAAATGACCTAATTGGGTAATTGCGTACATCATATTCAGGGATTGAGCATTGCTGCCCCAGTATTATTTGACAAGTTTATTTTAAGATGAGGGAAACCGGTTGCACTTAAAGGCTGCCCCTGGTCCACGGGTTTATCTTTGGAAGGGCGACCAGGTAGCCACCAATTCCACGTGGTCTATTTATTATTTAATGGGGACTAGAGGCTATTACACCACCGGACCCATTATTGGATCTAACAAGCTCTAGTTCTAGTGCTGGTTAACATGCATACTCAAATTTTATTTTACCAATAATGTTACCAGCATAAGGAAAAGGGTCGAACTTGATGGATGCAAGTCTCTTTTTAACCTAAACTACTATGTAAGTATGTAACTATGAACACTGTGCTGTGAGCATTATCATTATGCTTTGGTATCATTTCCATTGTATCACACTTTATTCATTGCTCAATAAAATGCAATGAAAAAGTAAGTCATTTTTTTGGAGCTAACCCCTTCCATTTATTTTATAAGCCTATATGACAAATTTCTACTACTAATCTTACATTTTCCAAACCCTCTTACCTATTTACTCCTCCATCTACACATTTACCATGGCTTTTTACCTTTCTCCCTGTCAGTAATCAAGGGTTATGACAGTAAAATTAATTTTGGTAAACTGACAACCGGGTTGCAAAAATTAGGCTCAAATAGTAGAACTTGCTTGGTTTGATTACATTTTGTGAATCAGTTGTAAATTCCCAACAATTCACTTTTTAATTTTCTGAGTCCTTTCTCAGCTGTATCCCTTTAAGACTTTCTGTTTCATACTCGCCTTCCACTTCACTGGGCTGTTTGTTTATCTCCTGATTCCCTTGTCCCTGCAGCCTGACTCCAAACATCATGTGCCCCTGTAACACTAGCTATGAAGCAACACTGTTCCTTTACCTCTTTCTGCCCCTTGTCCCTAGACCTTATGCATTTCTGGGAAGTACCTGTTTAAGTGACTCAGCTTCAACATCTTATGACCTTTTAGAAATCCATATACATGTGTGCCCTTGTTTGTAAACAAGTTTCTAAGTTACAATGTGGTCCAAACAAACAATATTTAACTAATATTCTCTATCAATATTTTCATGTGTGCTGTTCCCCCCCCCCCCCCACATCAGTTCTTCACATGGATTCAAAGTACTTGTTTCTTTTGATCCTACAGATGCTTTTATAATGTTGCAGATATCGAAAAAGCAATTCTTGAGTACCATTAAATAAAAATGTGAGTCCAGGGCCAAAAGCAAAGCCATTTGAACCCAAATAAAGGTTGACACCTCACCCCACACATATTTTCCACAATTACATCTAGGGTAACATTTTCCTTTTCATCTCCTAAAGTAATTCTTGTAAGTAAATAGGATCCTTTCTGTTTGGTAAATGATCATTTCATTGATGCTGTGCAATTGTAATGAAAAATATCTAAAATAGAACATTCCATTGATTATTCTACCAGTTTAGTTAATGAGAGGATGCTTTAACCTGTCGCTTAGATCTAGATTTCATTCCCAGACCACGGTACATACATGTAGTCTTTGTTTGGGAGGTTAACAACTACAAATGGCTCATTAGACAACATTTGCTGGGGTTTTTTTTAGACCATACACAGAGGGCTTTATTCTTGAAAGGGAGCATTGCAAATAATTAAGGAGGGAATTTCAAATTTAGGGCCAATGTAGCCAAGCTGGAAAAAATTCTTCCATTTATTTGAATGGGAGAAATTTTCCAACTCTTAATTTCTTGCAATTTTCTCTTTCATGATTAAGCCTTATGTCAAATTGAATGTAATGTTGTAATCAGATATTGGAAACCATTGTAAGGGGCACCCACTGATCAGACATGTGAGAATGATTCTTGGAAGTAAATATTTCCTCTCAAATTTTTGTTAATGGAGGATATTTGAGAGGTGCTGATGGCTTCATGAGTGAGAGTGAAAGATTAGGTTAGTGTCACTAATTTAACACTGTAATTTTAGAAATTAAAGCACTACTAAATACGTTTTAATTGTCAGCACACATTAAACAAATAGCATTTGTCTTTTTAATGTGGCCAGACATTCTTAAATGGTGAGATGTAATAATTGGGTTGGGTATACAATCACAAATTATGTTTATGTCTAAATATAACTTTAATTAATTATGTAGCTCATCTTCCTCTCTTGTATTAGCTTTGATTGATTTATTTAATACAGCAGATGCCTTTTGTTATTTAATCCTAGTTCCTGTAATTTATGTAGCATTAGCAGTTGTAACATCAGATGGCTACTGATATATTGTTGGTTGATAGGGACACAGGGATGCTCTAGCTCTTTCTGGAAATGTTTGTATGTGTCTCCTGGGTCCTAGGAAAAGACAACACAACTCCAACCCAAAGGGAGCCACACTGTTCCCCTGTTTACAGATTGTTCTCTATGACATTACTCACTGCTTCATGTGACAACTTTGCAAACTGTCAGGGACCGCAGAAACCTGAACCTGCAGGACACACACAGGAATGTGTGACATGTCCTTCCCCACCATATGCATGTGACCAGCACACAAGTTATATATAGGATATTCAGAGGGTCTACAGAGAAAACAGAAGCTAATCTGGAAGTAAGTGAATCAAACACAAGCAAGACAACTAAGAAGACAGTCACACAAAAGACTGGTAAAGAGAATCAAATTCAAGACTGCCAAAGCAATTGAACTGTAAATAGAGCTATATTAAGACCTTTTGAGAAGAGTGGATTGCGGATTAACATGGATTACAGTGCAGAAATTATCCGGGATAATAATCCAATGGACAGCCTGGAAAAGCAGCTCATCTGTCCAATATGTCTGGAAATGTTCAATAAACCTGTGGTGATCCTGCCATGTCAACACAACCTGTGCAGAAAGTGTGCAAATGATGTGTTTCAGGTGAGGCCATAGATTTGACATCTATTTTTATATTTATAACTTTTGAGTTATGCATACACTTAATTTGGAATTGTCAAATTGTCTTGCCCTTTTGCAATATCTGCAAACAATGCCATATTAGGTTGCCTCTGCAACTCTATATTACGGTAACTAAAGCTAATGCCTGCTTGGTTTGCTTGTCTAATAATAAAATCCTCACATGAGTTCTATGTGTGCTGAATTTAATAGTTATAATAAATCTGTTGAATTACCACTTCATTTTACATTTCATTTTAGAGTGAAAATGCCCATATTTGAAGGTTAACCCACATTTACAGGGCGATAGGCCTCCTAAATGACTTTATAAGTTCAAGACATTTTTGTCAGATAAATTGGTATTTATTGAAATGTAGACTATTCCTCTGTGTGTTGTTCCAGGCTGGTAACCCCTACTGGCCCACTCGAACTTCAGTGTCTGGTGGCAGATTCCGTTGTCCAACATGTCGGCATGAGGTAATATTGGATCGTCATGGAGTATATGGCCTTCAGAGAAATCTGCTTGTGGAGAACATAATAGATATTTACAAACAAGACTGTACCAGGTAAGTTGCACAAATGTCTTATTTGTTATAAAGTTGTCATAAGTTCTAAGTTATCATTTTAAAAACCAAGCCTAATCTTTAGTAAACACCAAACTATTGCGATGATTTTAGCCGACTAATTTATGGATTTCTCTTTGTGTGTCTGTACTAACCAACATGTCTGTCTCATTTCTTTCATTGCATCCGTGCCTGTAATCAGCCGACCTGAAAAGAAGGAAAATCACCCAATGTGTGAGAAACATGAGGATGAGAAGATAAATATTTACTGTCTGAGTTGTCAAGTACCCACCTGTTCTATGTGCAAAGTTTTTGGTGCTCATAAAGACTGTGAGGTGTCTCCTCTCCAGAACATTTACCAGACCCAGAAGGTGAGTGTTATGCAGACAAAGTAACTTACATATAGAACATGCTTTATACTAAGTGACTATGATCTATCTTTTGCTAGAGTGACTAATAACAACCAGAAAGTGAAACTGGCGTAAACATTACCTAGCACAACACAGTGAATAACACACTTATTGACTGAGAAATATGTTCTCAGCAGATAACAAAAGAGTAAATTACCCCAACAAATTAGTAGATATTGCTCTCGGTTGAACTGGTCCTGAGACAGGGATAGCAGACATCAAGATTATACTTTAGTAGTAGGCCAAAATATTGATGCATAGGTTTTATAAATTCCCCTATCGGTATTCTTCCAAGTGAACATGTTCATACTAGAACCAGGTAGACAGTTGGCATCATCCCAGCATTTATACTAAATAGTCAAAAAATGCTGCAGCTCAATATTTGGCAGAGCATTGTGTTAGCTTAGGTGTATATGGCATGTGATTTTCGTTCATTGAATACTGCTCACAAAATATAGATTCATTTTTCGCAAAATCTCTTTTAAAGATGTGAATGTATCCCTTAATATATGCACCAATCATAACTCGATAAAGTGATTATGCAACTTGCATATACAGTGTTCTCTTAAAAAATATTTTTCATGTCATCGATTGTGTGCGTAACAAGAAAAATGTTGCCATTCATACAGCAATAAACTGTTGTGGAAAGAGGATTTTGGTATGGGAGATCAGACTTTGTATTACCATTGTTTTAATGCCTTTGTGTTACCAATGTAATCATATGGCAGAATATCAATAATGAGTTTTATACAGAGGGACATCCACAGTCAGGTCACTTGTTATATTTAGAAAGAGATGAGTCTGCAATGCGGTCTCATAGAGGGCACAGCTGTGTGGGGGCAGGATAGGTTGGAAAGGGATATTTGAGATGACACTATTAAAGGAATGGCAGCGCTATCCTTAATCAACTTAAAGGAATATTAACCCTTACATTTTAAGGGTCATGGACTTTTAAATATCACATGCTGTCAACCCATAAATAAAAAATTTCTCCAGCACAAGAGAAAAATCTGGCCTTTCGCTTCTAATTACACCATATCTTGAGACACAGGTATTCAATAATGCAAGCTTTTAAATGAGGACATTTATTGAAGTTATTAGCATACTGCCTATGTTCACAATAATCAAGTGACATGCATTATGCGGAGGTCTCAACATAGATTTACAGTATATTTACATGTTTAAAAATAAAAGCTACTTAAAAATGAATGATCCAGGTTACAAACCTTATCCAGAATCCACACTAAGGTTAGCTCAGACATTGGTTCTCCACCTTTATAATACAAAACTTAGCATAGCATGGTAGATATTAATGTATAAATATATACAAATAAAATGTGTGAAAAATTCAAAATAAACATACCAGATAATGGGTTTGATGATGGGACCTTACAATTTTTCAGTAATATGTGAATAGATTAGTAATACGCCAATATTATCTTGTTAAGAACCAACAGAACAGAAAAAAGGTTACTTGGAATCTCTTGTGGAGAATTCTATTTAAGAGGTTGACATAAGTGTCAGCTTCCTGAACTGTCAATCTGTTACTTGCTTGGTATTTTTTAGTTTTCAAGGGGTGTATTTTTGTCCATGACTATAAAGCACTTCAGACATTCTGTAATGCTAGATAAATTACTGTAATATCACTCTTGATCTATGTCTGAGGGAATCCTCAAAATCTGATGTAGTATACCACTTGATTACATTAGTATAGAGATGGACAGGCTAGATTTCAGAAAAAGTAGGGATTCAAGACTGTTGCATATCTCTTTTTTTCAGCCAAAAATATGCAGTTTGTGCGGTAAAATGGCATTTTTCAACTTGAATTTCCTTCTTACCATGTTTTACACAATTACCAGTATCTCCTTGATATCTATACCAGCACATTCTCAATAACCCGTGCTTTTTCTGCTACTCAGTAATGTTTCTTTAATTTAGTCTGTCTTTCCTTGAACCTTTTTCCGTTGTTCTCTCTTTGGTGTCCTATTCCTCATAGCTAATTCATCTTTTACAGACAGAACTAAGTAGTTGTATATCAATGCTGGTGGCTGGTAATGATAGAATTCAAAGCATACTAAGTCAGCTGGATGAATCATGCAAAACCATAAAGGTGAGTAGAAAAGTAGAATACTTTTATTGTACCCATATAGACTTCCAAGAAAAAATGAATAGTTTGCCTATACTAGACCTAGGGAGGAGTGCATAAGCAATACTCACATAGATAAGAAACTTACGATTGGCACCAGAATCTGTCACGTCAAGATATATAACAAGAATTCAAATTTTTATTTTCATTCAAAAATTTATTTTTATTTAAAAATAAATATAAATACTGTATAAAGCAATTTAGAATAGAAATCCTTATATCGATTACTAAATTAATACATTGTATTTCCTGAATACATTTAAATAATATAATAATTATTATGTATATTTAACATAAGTAATCTGCATACATGTCATGTGTGGTCATTTCATTTATTTAATATTAGATATAGATGCTTAGTATTTGATACCGCCATGACATTAGGGTACATTAAAAAAAAGATACAGAAACTTTCTAATGTATGATTGGTAACAGTGTCATATGAATCCAGGTTCAACAGCGGTTATATGAACTGATATAATGGACTCTATTGGTTTTGACTTAAGATTTTCTATTAGTGTCTTTGGTATTCAGTGACCTGACAAAACAACTCAGGTCATTGAACAGACCCCGAATTTAAAATTAAAAACACATAAGGAGTTGTAATCTGTGTTCAGTAAAATGAGTATGAACAAATAACTTAATTATCAACTAATGATATTTATGTATTTTGTCACTTCCTGTACAGGAGAATAGCCAAAGGAGGAAAAAGTCCGTGGATGAGATGTTTGAAACTTTGTGTAGGCTCTTGGAAGAGAAAAAGACAAATCTTGTTGAGAGGATTTCAGAAGCTGAAAAGGAGAAACTGAATTGTGTGTGTTCACTCATAGTTAAATACCAGGAACAACTCCAGTCTTCCTCCAACTTGTTGCAGAATGCCTTCCAAGCAATGGAACAGTCTGGAGCTGCTAACTTCCTTTTGGTGAGTCACTGATAGCATTCATGGTGGTTTCAAACTTTTGGACACTATATAAAAAGTAGCATATTTTAGATCACTATTCAGTTTCTGCCATGAACTGACTGTAGTGTGTCTAAAATCTCACAAACTGGAACCAAAATGTCGATTTTGGGCTATGTCCCACATACTTCCTACAGACATACAGTACAGCCACCTGCGCAAAATTGATCAAGCTTACACTTATAAATAGCACCATTATTTACACTTTGTGCCTTCATATTCTTTAATAATAAAAAGCTGACCTTTAGATTAATGTTTAATACTTAATATTAATGTGGCTGTGGCCTTATTTTAGTCAATCTGGCCATATGATGTTATAACACACTTATGTAACGTATTAACTTATTTTCTTTTCTCTGCACCTCCCATCTATTATTGGAATTCCTCTTCTACAGACATCCAAGCAACTTATTAAAAAGTAAGTCACATTCTAGAAATGTAACATAAAAATCATATTATGGTTTAACCTCCGAACTGGGATAAAACCATTATAGACAAACAATAGCTAGCTTGTCATATGAATTCTTGTTTAATCATGTGCCTTAGATTGAAAATAGTCAATACATATCACCAAGCATGGCTGAACACCTACCTGTAAATATATATTTTAATAAATCTCTGTCAAATCTTTCTCTGCCTTTCAGTCTTGTTTTTGCATAGAAAAGGGAAGTAGTAGTATTGTGTTATGAATTTACGTTGTATAGTCAAGGATTGTTCTATTTGAATGGATTGACTATATCAGAATACATTTCTATGTGCAGGATCATGGAAGCATCTAAAGGCTCCCAGCTTGAGAAAACAGATCCTGGATTTGAGAATATGGACCAGTTCATGTTGGACATGGAGCAGGCCACTCAGTCCCTGAGAAGCATAGATTTCAGCCAAGGTAAGATGGAGTGGAATCATAGTAACATATGGAGAGTTGTGCAAATTTTAAGTTTAGTGAGATAATATTGGTACAGGGGGACAGGCAATTACTCCCCAGACTGGCCTCTAACATGACTAAATGGGCTGGGGCTAACCAGTTTTCACTTCTATATTCCCAGGAGCATAGCAATTTCAATTTTTCTATACAATTGTCTTATCTTTCTATCAGTCTATATACCTTATCTGCAACATATGTGTCTATCTGTGTCTATATTTCATTATAACGGTTAGACTGATGAAGTTACACCATGGGGAAATAAACTGGTTTTGCCTTCAAGGCCAAAAGATTCCTGCCCTCGCCATGATAGGTACCAAAGAGGAGTGGGGAAGACAGACAGGGATAGTTGGATGATTAGAACTGACA
Organism: Pelodytes ibericus; assembly: GCA_036172795.1. Taxonomy (NCBI): domain Eukaryota; kingdom Metazoa; phylum Chordata; class Amphibia; order Anura; family Pelodytidae; genus Pelodytes; species Pelodytes ibericus. Next base: position 128,183,889 of record CM069857.1, on the reverse strand, counting down.
CATTACAAAATGGATTACCAAATTACTTAGTTGGTGTGTCTTTTACAGGCTGTGAAGAGGAAGAAGACGATGTGGAGGAATTTGAAGACACAGAGGAAGATGAGCCTGTGGGTAAGAAATGGCTTCTCTGGCAAGGAAAGGGAATAGGGACTCCAAACATAAATAGGCACATAGCATAACCTCCTAGTGCATAAAGGCATAAAGATAAAGGGCCTGGAAAGATATAATTTTATAGTTTACAATAAAATAGAAACTATGAAAACTGTTAAAATGTACTAAATGTATTGTAAAATGTACAATATTTCTATTTACAGGACAACATGAATTCCAGGGCAAGGAGATCGTGTGAAAACTCCGCAGGGAGGAGGGAGAGGAACGTGTGCCAAAATCTCCCTGGAAGGAGAGAAGGAGGACATCACATGAGATTGTATGAGGAATAGCCTACAGGCAAATAACTCAGGACTGCTGCTATTGATCATAGGTTGCTGTGATCAGGGTGTATATATTTGTTAATACATTTTATAACCTTAATGGGTGCTGTTACTCTGTATTTGTGTCAGTTCACTGATTTTAGGGAATCCTGTCTCCAGGAAAACATGGGAATTTTCTAAATAAACTGATGCTGAGAATTTAAATTGTTAATCCTCAACAAAGCCACAAAAATATATGTAGCGACTCACCAACTATGTCATACAAGAAAGCTTCTAACACTTGCTTAATATGCTAGGATTTAAAGAAAACCATTATTGAATCCAGCTGCATTCAGTTAGGGATGTGTTATGAATAAACATTCCCTAGAATAAAGCATGGAAGACATTGTTTCTTTTTGTGTATCTTTATGTTTTTAGCGATTCTACAAATAAACTAATTAAATGAATTTCAACAACTTGCATATTTGTGAAGTTATTTAGATTATCTTGGGATGTATTGGATTTTTCTTTGCTACATGGATACTTAACTTGAAATCTGTGGAAGGAGATTAGGGTTGCCACTTTGGCCATTTGCAATGTGTAAAAGGTCACATATGACTTCTACACACTCCAAGACATACTTGAAAACGAGAGACATCTCAATGTATCATTCCTGGTAAAATACATTTATAAATAAATATGGGGTCATTAAAAATGTGTTAACCCTACAGGCGATCCAACTTGAAATTGTTTTGAGAAATGTACACACCAGGGATGTAATCAGTAACATGCAGATGATCAATTAATTTTACCTAGTGCAGCCCTGAAGTATGTACATTTCTTTAGTAACTCTGAATAAAATGGCAACACTGTCACTAATCAGGAATGCTTATGAAATATTCATACTTCAGAGCTGCACTAGGTAAACTGAATAGATCATATGTAAGTTATTGATTACATGCCTGGATTGTACATTTTTTAACTGCTTCAAGTTGGATTTCACTAGTTAAAATGGAGATTAACTACTGGTCTACATTTTACATTCCAACAGTAAACTTTGTTTTAGAAAAGTTCTTGAATAAAAACGTTTTCACCATAGCTTCATACTGTATAAATTGTCTTAGGCTAAAAATCTGTATTCGAGCAGGTTTGGAATATACTGTGCTGGTCTGCATTTTTATAGACCCTGAATAAAAACAGTGACATGGTCACCAAGGCTTGATATTATTCACCTTTATCTTAACCAAGCCACCTGCATTCAAGCAGATTGTTTATCTATGTGGTGTACTGACAATAACATTTATAATTATGTAATTGAATTATCAAGTCAATGTAGAACATGAAGATATTTTAAACTTTTATGTGTAACTTGGGGTTTTGTGGCTCCTTTGTATCTGTGATGTGATATAAAACCACTAGGGCTGATAGCCTCATATAGTGTAACATGCACTCTCTCATACAGTTGGTTCACTTTAATAATAAAGCCACGTGTAGTCAGGTGAAGTTGGAAGCAGCACGAGTTAAGAAAAACATAGTAAGAAGCCTGCAACAGAAACCAAGTGGAATGATGGAAATAATAGTGCGATATGAACCAACGTTAATTATGTCGGCAGAACTGTGCTTTAAGGAATATATGTGTCTATCTCTTACGAAAAGCGTTTTGGAAATATTTTATGCAGGGAAGTTAGTTGCAGTATTTTGAGGTAAAAGTATAGAGTGAGTTACATTATGCAATCGAATGTTCGCACACGTGTTCTGGAGTCTCCAGCTGATGGACAAGGGCACGAACCTGTGCACTCAGCCCCATAATGGGAGTGAACAGATAAGGTACAATTAGCCGTTATATGCGGTACGCACAATGGGGTTGGAGAGTGGTATACGGGGGGAGGAGGCGCTGTATGTGATTTTGGGAATTTTTGCAGCCGGCTTTATGCACCCGGCGCTAAATTCACACGGACCCCAAGGAGATAAAGAGAGTTAACTCCGCAGTGAGTCTTATCTATACAAGGAGGGCGTTATAGGTAAAGCTACGACCTGGATATTTTTTAGGCCAAGAAAAAGAAAAGTTTTACGATGGATACACACACGGACGGAGAGGAAAAGCTGCATCTGTTGAATGGAGAGAAAAGGTGAGTGGCTGTATAAATTAGACTAACTTGGCATGCAACAAACACCGCTCTGTTTCATTCACGCGAAGCATTACTTGCGCAGCCTAGTTCAGTATATATTTCCCGTCACACCGCCTATAGAACGCTTCATAGGCAAATCATTTTATCATATAATCCTTCTATATGCAATGTACATGTACTATGCCAGGGTCATCCAAGTTTTTTATGACTTGTACTACATGATCAGCGAATTCCACAAGCTACATTATTATTTTTTTTATTTGCAATAAAAACGAAAAGCTTAATGGACAAAAACATACTATGATTAATTGGTAGTAATAAATAATGGTCTATAAAGTTTGACTAGAATAAATTGTATGTATAAAAGACTTTTCAGACAAATGTGATGTAAATTTAAAGCAGTTGGCCTGCACCTTGCTTTTAGATCGGTTGCATAATTTCATTTGGTTCATGGACTGCAAATTGGACACCTGCACTATGCTTAAATGCTTTAGTTCCAGTATTATGCAGATATATTAGTCTGTGTGTGTCTATACATAAATGGTGGTTTTTTTTTTTTTAATTTTATCATTAGCTATATGATGGCTGTATTTGTCTTATTTCTGATTTTGGAATAGTTATAAATGAAGGTAAGTCCATTTTAAATAGCAAAATGTGTATCTATGACAGATGTAAAGTGAAGATGTCACAATGGATGTTCAATGTTTGTAAACAAAATTGTTTCTGTAGTGTACTCAAACAGCATTATTAGTGTTCACTTTTAAAGGTCAACTTTTTTTTTTCAACAATGATTCAATAATTAACTTAATTTAACATATTTACTTTTTAGGGGGGACTTACTGTATTCTTTATTTGTTTCCTAAAGTCCCCAGCCCCTCCTACTTTCATTTTTGACCCCTTGGCTCAGTTGTCACCGACACAAATGAACCAAGGGGCCGAATAGGGCATTCAAATGTAATTCTGTATGATACCCGAAGTGTGCATGTAAATGCGTGATTGCGGCTTTTAAATGAAAGTCAATGGGAGCTACATTTTCCATGATTCTGCGATGGAAGACGCCAGAATTGCATGCAATCCCGCATGTATCTTCCGTATTGCATTTCCGACACAATTGTCAGCAATTTGGATGTAACATTCATAGTCTCTAGCAGGGACTGGGGACTCTGTGGATGAAACAAAGTAAGCCCCTCCCCCAGTAAATAAGTTCTCCAGTTAATTATTGACTCAGTGTTGAAAAACACCGCCAAAAATAAATAACTTTTGTTGTCCTTTTAAGGCATAAGTGGGTGACTGCAGTCCTGTAAGACTAAAACTTACTCTATTATGTGGTCTAGCAGCATCCTGCGTAACCTGCTTTACATTGCCCACTAATTCTAAATCAAACTATATAGGGGCCTCAGCATTTTGATTAAATGCACCATCTCTTTATATAACTCTATCAAGTTGTTGTGTTATGGCATCACAATAAAATCCATTTACTTTTTATATTTTGCATTGCTTTACTTATTATTCCATGTGTAAAGTGTTTTTTTTTTTTTTCCTCATTGTCGTGAACTTCTATTTTAAATGTATTTTTAAAAATGTTTTTTTATAGATATTGAATACATGGATTGGGAAATAACCCAAAGGCTGCAGCAGTTTAAACTCAATTCACAAAGTTGAAGGTATTATTGTGAATCCACATTCTAGAAAAATTTGTGTAGTAACAGGAACCACTTAATGCATTGCGCACAATAATGCTTAGTCACAAAGAAACTTGTCAGGCGATTCCTGTTACTACTTTTAATTTGTTCCTAAATGTGGAATTTTTAGATTTCCCATTCCTTGTATCCAGTTTTTGACTTTTGGCAACGGGGGAGGTGCTGTTTGGTATTTTGTGAGGTTTTGCATCCAGCACTAAATTCATGCAAACCCACAGAGATGGAGACCAAACCAGGCATTGAGCTTTATCTTTACACCAAGAATACAAGGAGGGCATAATGAATAAAGTCATGATTAGCTAATTTTTAGCGCCAGAAAATGATACAGATGAAAAATACTAAATCAAGCATGATCCTAATTATAACATTTGAGAGCTTTACTCTACACTTAACAAATCCATGCTTTCCTACTGGTGGTAGAATGCTCCTTTTGAGGGTTATGTGGGTCAGTTTTAAGCATTACACCTTTATGAATGTAAGAGACATGCATCAGCCATGACTTTCTTGTTTATTAACTGGAACAGATGGTATATGGAAAAGTCAGAGCTACGTTTTTTTTTAATTTATTTTAAATTTGCTTTCTTCTAACACCTTTTTGATCAGCATATACTCTGGAATTTCGGGAAAGGATTTCCACAGGCAGATGCTTGCCTATGTAACTGATGTGAATGGCATTGAGCTGGGTCGGCAGGGGAACCAACACTGCCACTCGAACAGATCACAGGAGTACAGCCATGGCACGGAAAAGGAGCGGGCACGCAGGAAGCTGTATATTGCATCTGTTGTATGCTTACTGTTTATGATTGGAGAAGTGATAGGTGAGTTTTTTTTTTTTTTTTTTTTTTAGTACAATATATTTTTTATCACGATTTATAGTTAAAATCATTAACATTATTTACTTCAGGTATAATCATTTTACATAAAAATGAATCGCCATACAATTACACATAACATATATCAAAACACCCTTCCCTCTCCTTCCTTCCTTCTTGAAATCCATCCCTTTGGGTTCCTTTTCCCCCTTCAGATAAAAATCAAAATCTTTTCTAAACTTGGGACATAGCATCTGCCCCACCTCTTTCTTCTATTAACTTGATTTGTCCCTCTATTTTCCTGATCGGTTCGACCTGTTACCCAATCTTTGTATGTAGGAACCCTTTCCTGCTTCCAGCATCTCGGAACCAGTGTCTTTGCTGTGTTCAGAAAAATCTGAAGCACTGATCTTTTCTATTGCCACACTGATTGTTTCGTAGCAATGCCATCATTGGATCTCTTGGGAAGTCCAAATCTAAAACAATATGTATTGTATCTATTACCAAGTCCCAGAAAGGTTTAATAAAGGGACATTCCCACCAAATATGGAGGAAATTCCCCACATTCTGATGGCGTCTCCAACATCTCTTTGTTTTCTGAGGAAATATTTTATGCAAGACAGTTGGTACTCTATACCATCTAGTCATTATTTTAAAATTTATTTTCTTGGACTGCCACGGATAAAGAGCATTTATGCGCCACTATTGGTAATTTTGTCCACTTTGGCTCTGATAAAATAATGTCACAATCCCTCTCCCACTCATGTATAAAATTAAGGTTTTGATTCTTCCCTCATGCTTGATAGCATAGCATATATATTGGTAATCAGTCTTTTAGGTCCCTCAGAAACTACACACAGTGACTCATATGGCGGAAGGAGCTCTGGATATTGCTTCTGCTTTAAAAAGGTTTATACAGATTGTTTCAGTTGCCTAACAATATCTCTGGTCCATACAAGGCATTTGGTCACCCATTAAATCTTTCAGGGGAGCCTCCCTTCCTTTTTGCACCACATGACACAACCTAGGATATCTAACATCTCCAGGTAAAATTCTACCCCATACCGGAGATATTCTACCTGATGGAAAATCCTAGTTAGAGATCAATGAAGTTAAAGGTGAGGGACAACTCACAATTTCGCAGGAGCCCATCACTTTCCTCCATATTCTAACAGTTGACACTACAGTGGGGTGTAAGTTATTCAATATTATTTGGCCATGGGGATTGGTACCGATAAACCCCTCTGTTCCAGCGAAAGCCATTGTTTCACTATTGGTCTAGTCAGGTAAAATGTTGATGCTTTTAATGCCTTGAGGTCGAGGCATTAAGTATCCCCGAAATCCGGTTACTAGGGCACCCGCGATCGCTCCACCGAGCAGCATGATCTGCCGAAATGGCTGCTGCCATCTTGTGGGTAGAGCATCTGAAGTAAAAAAATAAATAAATAAATAAATAAATTAACTTCCGTCGCTGTTGCTAGACTGCCCCTGGAGGCAGTTGGCAACGTTACAATGTAAAAAAAGACTTGATTTAACTAAAAAATCTAGGGTTAGGGTCACAATTAATTAAATTAGAAGTAGCATAAGGGTTTTGGGTTAAATTTGTGGTTGGGGTCAAAAGGTCACTGTAGGTGAAACCTCACCCACCACTATTTTTGGTTATTGTCCTATAATGTAAACATTTCTAAACTCGGGACAACATTTTGAAACTATTTTTAGACGGGGTATTTTTAATGATTGTAATTGTGTAAAATATTTTTTTTAGTTCAAAATTTGAAATTGGCTTATTAGAAAGCTGGTACTGTCCACTACTGATACATCTATGGTTCACAAGTACTCCCAAATCTGATTTCCCCAAGTAAATGACATTTTTTAAAAAGTTGCATTTTTATTATGCCTAAAATACGTAACTTTTAAATTTGTCTAGATTTTCCATTTATCTGCCCAATTTGTCCAAATCATCTTGCGGTAGAGACACATCTAGTTCAGGCTGCATTGCCCTATTTAATTTTGTCATTGGCAAACACTGAGCTATGGCTCCATCATTAATAAACAAATTAAGTGGAGGAAGCAGGACAGATCCCTGATATATTCTACATATCACATCTGTCCAGTATGAGAACTCCCCAATTACCACTACCCTTTTGTATCCTATCTTTTAGTCAATTGCCAATCCACACACAAACATTTGTCAGTTTGCACAGTAAGCTTTTGTGGAACCTTGTTAATTGCCTTTGCAAGTCTTAAGTAGATCACATCCACCTCAGCACCCATATCTATATTTTACTCACAAAATCTGTCTTTCACAAAACCATGTTAGCACTTTCTAATAATGCCTGTTCATGATAACAAATTGAATATAATCCCTTAGGAAACCTTCAAGCAGTTTCCCCACCACAGATGTCAAGCATACCAGCATGTAATTGTCCATCTGGGATTTTGATCCCTTTTTAAATATGGGCATCACATGCATGCTGGGACTCCAATACCCAACATCTCATATTTTATTTTGTTGCCATTTTATGTATTTAAATATTTTTTTGTTGGGGGGGGGGGGGGGGGGGGCACTCCGCTTGCTCTCCTAATAATTGCCGTTTTCCTACAGTTTTTGTTGGCATCTTTATATTTTGAAAATGCTTCTGCGGATCCCTCAGCTTTATAATGTTTGAATGCTACTTTCTTTTTATTTACTGATTAGCCACTTTGGGAACAAAAATAAAAGAAGCAAATTAACACCGGCAGGTATAAACTAAAGTTGGCCTTTTTAAAATTGTGTTTTGGTGGGACCCATACCAATTTGCCTTTTTGAATTAATCTCATCGATACCATGTTATGGTCCCCATTTCCCAAGTGCTCTCTTGGATGTTGGAGATAATCTCCTCCATGTTGGTTATTACCAGATCCAGACAAGCATCCACACTGGTATCTATACTGACAGACACACAAATTGTCCTTCAACAAATTCCGAAACATACTACTTTTAGCAGAGAATAGTAGGTTCATTTTTCTCAATCTACTTCTGGGTAATTGGGTAATTTTAAGGAGGGGAGGGGGAAGGGGGGGGGGGAAAGCAACATTTGAAGTGTTTAACAAAACCAAGGTATTACAACATTACTACTTTCCGTCTGTGCATACATAGATTTGCCCAGTATCCTGTACAGGGCATATACAGGCTTTACACAATGTGTACAGCTAGGCTACTTTGCTCTGCCAGTTTGCAGGACACACGACTTTGACATGCTTCCATTCAGAATAAAGAATGCATGTGTGTTCAGATGTAACTAATCATGGAATTCTATAGGAACTACCTTGATTAACTGATTTTTCTGTGCATACATGCCATTTTGTTTTTGGGAGGAACTTTTTAAGTGCCATCATGCAGATTGTAAAATTCACCAGATAAAAGCAAATGCTTGGAATCTAAATAGGAGTTGATGATGTAAGCTTTATTCAGGTTAATAGCAATAAAAACATGGCAGAACGAAACTTATTTTTTTTAGAGATGTAAAAGTAAAATGCAGTGTCGCAGTAGCATTCTAAACATTTATCCATGTTGTGGTGGGTTTTTTTTAAAAGATTTTTTACATTTTATTTTTTTTTAATCCAAGAGAGTGGAGTTGTTTCACCCAATGCAAGTCTGGAGTTTAAAATGGTGTTGTTGTTCCACAGCAGTAATACTAGTTTTAAAAACAAATACCAACCTGAGTTTGTTGGTGAAAACAAAATACAAGTTGAGTATCCCTTATCCACAAATCCTTTATCCAAAACTTTCTTAGGATTTTGCCACAAGTTGCAAATTTCACACACCTGTCAGCATGCAAGCACACAAAACTTTATTCAGTGTCCAGCCCTTAAGCGGTGAGAGCCTTTCCATGCATGCTCCAGATTCCCCAAGCCCACAAAGGGTAATACATTGGCACATGTGCAGGCCTGACTCACCAATGATGGGTTCCCAACGATGCCTCATATTGCCGTAAAAGTGATCCTTTTTTTTTTTTGCGCCCTGTAGAGTATTAGTATTTATACACCTGAATTTCATGAGTGCTGGGTCTTTCATATATCTTACTGAAAATGATCAGTTATCCAAAATACTTCTGGTCCCAGGCATTTTGCATAGGCGATACTCAACCTGTAAATTTTGCTACAGGTTTGTCGGGAATCTATGAAAGTCTAAACTTCTCAACTTAGTGTTGCACTTGTGTGTGCCCCAGGAGGTTATTCTGATTTTCCCCACTCTGGGACTTCTTCTTTTATGTGTATTCCAGTAATTGTTGCATCAAGATTATCCCTGCATTACTAGTATTATTAACCGCTGCACAATTTGCTTTTCTTTCCTCAGGTGGATACATGGCACACAGTTTGGCAATTATGACAGATGCTGCTCATCTTTTGACAGATTTTGCTAGTATGATGATAAGTTTATTTGCTCTATGGATGTCTTCTCGTCCAGCTACAAAAACTATGAATTTTGGCTGGCATCGTGCAGGTATGTAGATTTCGTGACTCCAGAATTTCATTTAAATTTAGGTCTTGTCTTTAATTTGATTGCAGACATTGTTTGTTTGAGTTAAACCTATTCCTTTCAAGATGTGTGCCATTATTATTCGGCCCTTGTGTAAATCTGCTCATGTCTGTTTCAATCTCAGAGATTTTGGGAGCTCTTGTCTCTGTCCTGTCAATCTGGGTGGTAACAGGCGTGCTGGTGTACCTGGCAGTAGAGCGTTTGATTTCAGGAGATTTTGAAATTGAAGGAGAAACAATGTTAATCACATCAGCTTGTGCTGTTGCTGTAAATATCATGTAAGTACAGTCTAATGCAGTATTTGTTAGCTTAGTGTAAGGCAAGGGTGGACAGCCTGCGGCCCTCCGGATGTTGCAGGACTACATTTCCCATACTCCTCTGCCAGCCTCTTAGCTGAAAGAGCATGATGAAAGATTTAGTTAGTTAGCAGCTGGAGGGCCACACGTTCCCCACCCCTGATGTATGGAGTTTGTATGTTGAAATTTTTATTTTTAATTTTTTTGCAGAATGGGGGTTACACTTCATCAGACTGGGCATGGGCATAGTCATGGAGCTGGAAACACACATGGTCACTCTCACTCGCACAGCTCTGGAGATCATCATAATCCTAGTGTCCGTGCTGCATTCATACATGTGGTGGGAGACTTGCTTCAGAGTGTGGGTGTGCTAATTGCGGCCTATGTCATTTATTTCAAGGTAATAAACCGGGGACATAACACTCCTAGTGTATTTATGGCATAACCATAAAGTACCATGTCACAACTCTAATATAACACCTTCATGACTGAACAGTTTTTTGAATGTTGATGCTTTCAATCTTATTTATTGTATTATAAAACTTATTCTAAAATGTAAAAAAAAAAAAAAAAACTGTTTCTGATTTATTTTTTCTTTTTGTTTTGTAAAATCTTTTACTAATCTGCAACAAAATCTAGTGAAGAAAAAAACCTGTTAAATAGATTCAAAATTTGTTCCTGAGTTTAGAAATACCCAATGTTGTGTGTGTGTGTGTGTGTGTGTGTGTGTGTGTTTTGCAGTTTGCTTGCATGTTATAGGGTAATATATAAAAGACGCACATAGCGGTTTTTAAAACCATTATTTTTTTTTTTCAAAATTGGCGATTGTAACCATATCTGTCATGGATCTCTGAATCACCAACCGCCCACATGTACACTTTTTTTTTTTTTTTTTTTTTTTTTTTTTAGTAGACATTTCATTGTATTCACGTTTTTGATTTAGTAGTTTTTTTTGTGTTTGAAGTGCCTCTGTACCAAGGCCATTAGCCATGCCATTTTAATCTCCATTGCTGTATGCCAGCTCGCATACTGCGATCGATGATGGTCCCGGACTGTCATGCAGATCTGGTCATGAAGGGAGTTTTTCCACATGACTGTCCAGGACTGTTATCGGTCACATAGGGGTTAATAAGTAGAGAGCACACTAATTACAAAATGATCATGTACGTGCTCTCATACACATCCCAGCTGTGCATGAATCATGTGCAAATGGAAATCGAAAAAAGTAAAGCTTTATTATTTACACAATTGCAGCAACGCATACAAATAGCATACAGAAATGAGCCGAACCCCATGGCTATTAACCCCCCAACTTTTTAAAATTGTTGCAACTGTATTTACATATGCTAATGTTCTCATTTAAAGCTTTACTATTCTTCTGTTGGCTGTGCTTCAGTTGATTTTATATATAGCATCCACAGTCTAAAAATGAAGCTAGAACCCATAAATATGACTTCAGATATCCATAAACACCTGTTGGAGTTGGGATTCACACATACCTTTTTTTTTATGATCTTTGTTTCTTTCCAGCCAGAGTATAAAATAATCGATCCTATATGCACATTCCTCTTCTCGGTTTTGGTCCTCGCCACTACATTAACCATCCTCCGAGATGTCTTGCTTGTACTAATGGAAGGTAAGTTTAATTCCCTTAAGCTGTGGCAAGTCCTTTTTAAGTGAAGATGAAGTTTGGCTACATGGGAGCTATTGTCCTATAGATACTCTCTAAGAACTTGTTTTTTTCCTTTTTTTTTTTTTTTTTTTTTTTAAACCCTAGGTACTCCAAAAGGTGTGGACTTCAATTTAGTAAAAGATACTCTGCTGTCAATCAATGGTGTTAAAGCCCTTCATAGCCTTCATATTTGGGCTCTCACAGTCTCCCAGCCTGTGTTGTCTGTTCACATAGCAATCAGTAAGTCATACAGTACGGTTGGTTATTCTCTGGTCATTTTTGTTTTTTATTTAAATATCATTGACACCTACTTTAAATTATTTATTCACAGATGAGAATGCAGACTCGCAGATAGTGCTAAAAGAGGCCAGCTCTCAATTACAGAACAAATTCAGCTTTCATACTACAACTATCCAGATTGAAAATTACTCTGAAGATATGAGAGACTGTCAAGAATGCCAAGACCCATCAGACTGAGTATAGCAATCACCCACGGTATAGAGGTAGCAGACTATAAAAGGTTGCACTGGAACCAGCCCCCTGAAGCTTTGTTTGTGCTCATGAGTCTTGCAACTACCTCAACAGAGAGCTTTTTAGCTTAGTTGGACAGCTGTAGATCATCAGTGCCGTATTTGGAAGCGCTTCCTGCTGTGGACAGAAGTGACTGCTTGCAGTTTGCTGATATCGCAGCTTATCCCCTCCTGATACACTGAAGATGACAATTGCAAGGGGTCTAATGTGCACTGGTGGAGGGAGGTAGTTGTTTCCTTTTGCCCCTCTCATCCTAGACCCTTGCACATTGTGAGAAAATTGATTCCCTGCCTTATTAGTAGGATGCCAATAATAAAACTTTTATCATTCCAAGATGTTTTTTTTTTTTTTTTTCAGCCAAAAATGTGCCTTTTAAATTATGATTATGCTTGCTACACTTTTGAGCTATTTGTATTGAATATTCTTAACCTATTTTGAAACCTTTCATAATTACTCCATAAATGGCAGCTCATATTCTTCTTTTTGTAGAGTTGTGGGTATATTCTAGAGTAAGAAAATTTTCATTACCCTTATATACAATTATTCTTTTAGGGAATGTGTGACAAATGAAGCACACAGACAAGTGTTTATAAAAATGTATATTGATATTGCATTAGAGTACAGGTTATAACAGGAAATGTACACATAATCAATAGATAACAGAAAAGGTTGATCCTTAGACAAGTTAATGAAGATCTTGTGCTTCGCATCTTAGGACGCTTCTGCTGTGCTCTACTTCCCCAGGAACAGACAAGGACTTTAACAGTCCCAAAATGAAGGATTCCATAATTATTCTGTTACTTCCCAGAAAGTTAAAGAACCTGTTCAACTCAGTTTGAGACACCTGTTCTATGTAAAAATGCAATCCCCTTCTCACAAATCTGTTAGTTAAAAAAAACTGGAAAGGTGAGTTAAATGCTTGTTCCCATGATAAGTCATCTTTGTAGCTTTTGATGTCCACTTCTGACATTTAAACTACATTCCATTGTGAAACGAGATGGTTATCTTAGTTAATTACACATACACACACATAAAAGTACCATTTTTGAAAAGGAACCTTACATTTCAAACAATAGTATTTCTCAACTTTCTAAACCCTTGGCTCCATTGTAAGAGGGTGATTTGGACACTGTTTGGCAGATATGTCAATATTACATTTTTATTCCGGGGCACATGAGTATTAAATTGTTTTTGTTTATTTACATGTTTTACTGATTTATTAACCTTTTTCGGGGCTATTTCAGAAGGAATTTTGGCTGCTTTCACAATAGTTGAAGTCGTCCTCATAGAAGTCTGGGGAGGATAGAGGTCAGTACAAAAACCGGCCACAATGGCAACTTTCCATGTTGATACTGGGCCAATTTGATCAGAGTTGCCTGAATTTAAGGACCATTTGAAGCTCTGGTTTTCATTGGGTCTACTTTGATAGCTCCCAATCTTTTTTTAAGTATTGTAAAAACCTTTGTGATGGATCTGAATGAAAAAGTATAAGGGGTTCTTTATTGATAGAAAACAAACAAAAGGTGTGTCAGCACACACATTTTGTTTGTTTTCTGTTGAACCCTGGGCTTTGAGTAGACCCTTTTTGTGTTCCAGCACCTGGAGGTAAAATACCACTATACTCACTATATACCCTATTTGGGCTGTTCTGAGCCGGTCAAAGCTATTTGGATTTGTTCTTTATTGATAGCTCTATATGCAAAACTCCTTTGAGCAGGCTTGGTCCAGTCAGTAGCTTGTTCCAACAGAATGGAGCAACTATTCCCTCAAAGGAATGTAGTTGGTAGTGATGTCTGCTGCTCCCCCCCCCCCCCCCTTCCTCTTGAATGACAATGAGATTGAAACTATAAAGGATCGGGTTACCCACCACACCTTCACACAAAAAGCATCTCTAAATCCTTGTTTTACCGTGTGCTTGTCCTAAACCCTCCAAAGGAACCTCTACACAGGCGCACTTTGCACATTCGGTGTGCTGTTTTAAAGAAACCTACATGTAAGCAGATGCTGTCTTGTTGTTTTTATTAAAATCACTTGCATTCTCTAATATTTTGGCTTCAACTCTGTTTGCTATCTGTTGTCGCTTGCCTGGTTTTTGAAGTCCGTTGCTGTTTGGTTGCTATCCAGCATACTTTATTTGATCTATACCTGTCACCCTGATGCTGGAACATTAGTTTCATTTGCATATTAAGATTCTTAAAAATGGTCAAAGTGAGCATAAAGAAAGAATGCTTCCCCCCGATTTGAGATTAAATGCTTTTTTAAAAAGATTTGTTTCGATCATGAATCCTTCATGAGATATTATTCCATTATGAGGTGTTTTGTCCATAAGTTTTGTGTTTTTTTTTTTATTTTTTTGGGGGGGGTTTCTTTTGTATGTGTGGACACAAAAGCAGAGACCTGATCAGGGTCTATACACGGGTGCTTCCTATAGACAAACTAGGCATTCGCCTAGGGTGCCAACTTTGTGGAGGAGGCTGCTAATTGCAGGCAGGCAGCCAAGATATTTTTTTTGCGTGGCTCTCGAGTTGGGTGGGTGTTGGGGGCAGACTGGTGCCAAGGTGAGCGGAGGTGCCACGCAGGGAGCAGGCAACAGGCAACATCAGCTTTGTACGTGCTGCTCATTCTCCATGCACATTGTAATGATACAGAGCATCGAAAATATGATGCTCTGTGTCATCACTATGAGCGGGAGCACGGACAGAGCTCTCATGCTGCCCAAGGTAACATATGGGGTGGCGGGAGGGTAAAGGAAAAAAAAGAAAAGTCTCCAGGCACTGGGTGGGTGGGAGTCATGGGCAAAAAGGCATCAGGCATTGGGAGGGTGGGGCAAAAGGCACCAGCCATTAAACAAAAGACAAACAAAAAAAAAAAGGCATTGGGAGGGGAGGGAAACAAATAAAATAGGATCACATTGCATGTGTAACTGTGAATATGTGGTTGCATGTGACATTGCATGTGTTACTGTGTGTGTGTGTACATGTGGCTGCATCTGACATTGCATGTGAGTGCATGTGTATGTGACACTGTTACTGTGTGTGTAAATGCGTGAGGGTAGGGTCAGCAAGGGGCTGCAAAATATATGTTCACCTAAGGCGGCAAAAACTCTTGCACCGGCCCTGTCTATACATACTGTTGGTCTAGGCCTAAAAATGGAATCTCCCACCAGGTCATTAGACTGGCGTAACATTACAGCAATTCTAGGATTTTGCTAAGTCATGATGTAAAGTCATGATTTATAAATACACGGAGGCTCCTATTATGCATTAACTCCTTCTTTATTCCCTCAGCAGCAAAAAAGAGGGTAACATGTAAATGAAAGAAAAATTTTAACCGATCAAATCACCCATAACATTAACCCCTCCCTCCCCACTATAAAACCCAATGTCCAAATATAGCTCCTCCTCTTTCTTTGATGTAAAGTTCAGTCCATTCAACTGTAACCTATCGAACACTTGTCCATCCATGAACTAGACCATAACGGATAAAAAAAACAGTAAAAACATCCAAACGATAACGAATACCGAAGCACTGACGACCAAGCTTCAAACTGCAAAGAAAAAAGAGAAAGGAGACTGGTAATATTCCATGTATGGGTTAATAAAATAATCTTAAATCTCAACATGACGTAATAGAAAACTATATACACACACATGAAAAACCTATATGGGTAGGGTGAGTATAAAAAACATCCCGGGTGGGAATAATACTCGCCTCCGTGTATTTATAAATCATGACTTTACGTCATGACTTAGCAAAATCCTAGAATTTATAAATACACGGAGGCTCCTATTATGCAAGTTTAAAGTTGATCAATCACAACAGAAGAAAAATGAGTACAGGGTTTGAAATAAAATTCCTTAAATGTAGATTCCCTGGACCAATCAGCTGCTTTCATGATATCTTCTAATCTACATCCTAATCTGAAAGCCTTAGAGGCCATTGCACCTCTGACTGAATGAGGTCCGAAAATAGTAGTATCCACGCCAGCTTCTTTAAGTAACCATTTGACCCATCTGGCTAAAGACCCTGTTGAAACTGGGGTATGAGGTTTACGTAAAGCAAGAAACAGGTCTGAATATACCGGTTGACGCCATAGGGCTGTATGGTGTTCGTACTCTTTAAGACATATAACTGGGGCTGTGATGGAAAAGCAGGATAGGACACTGACTTAATTGCAGTCTTAGTTCTTTTAGAAATGTCAAACGACCCCATCTGGAGAAAAAGATCTTGAGTTTACCTCCAGAGCCCTAACATCTGCTACCCGTTTGCACGAGATAAGACAGAAAAGAAAAACCAATTTCGCAGACAATTGTTTTAATGAAAGGTCTTTATTGGTTGGCCAATGTTCCAATAACTGTAGGGGTAATACAACATCCCAGAGGTTATAGTACCTTGGTGCCGGGCGATTCGACAATCTCATACCTTTCAACAGCCGACAAATCGGCATATGTCTGCCTGCTGGGTTTGAGTCAAAACCTACATGTCCTGCAGAAATAGCAGAGCGCAAAACATTAACTGATCTATAAGCTAGACCACCATCAAATTTGAAGGTCAGGAAATTCAATATATCTGTGACAGGAGCTGATACGGGATCCACATCTCGTTCCAAGCACCAATGAGCCCATGACTTCCAGGCATTACCGTATAATCTTCGGGTGCCTGGGGCCCAAGCTGTTGCCAAGAGCGTTTCAGTTGATTGTGAAATGTTTGGTAAACACCATGGTCCCCTGAAAGTAACCATGCTACGAGTACCATGCTTCCAGTTTGGATCAATGGATGATGGTTCCCTTCTGGATCCGTCAACAAATTTTGTACCACTGGTAAGATGCGTGGACAATCTATCAACATTTCCAGAAGCATCGGGAACCACGGTTGAGAGTCCCACCAAGGTGTGATTAGAACTGCCGACGTCTTGAATCTTCACAGATGAACTAATGTTCTGGCAATGAGACAAAACGGGGGAAATGCATAATGTCTGTTCTTTGTCCACACCTGGAGAAACGCGTCCGTGGCCAAAGCCTTGGGGTCCGGTCTCCATCTGTAAAACTTCGGGCACTGTGTGTTCAGTCGAGAGGCAAACAGATCGACATCCAGTGGACCCCACAGTCTTTGTAGGCTTTGGAAGATCGACGGAAGGAGTCGCCAATCGCTTGTATCTCTGAGGTGACGCGAACCCCAATCTGCTTCCACATTCTCTAGTCCTGGAATATGTAAGGCTTGAACCGATACGTTGTGTTCTAGGCAGAAATGCCAAAATTCCATTGATAGTTGTGCGAGGACCTGGGACTTTGTGCCACCCAGATGATTGATAGCGCACTGCTGAAACATTGTCCATACAAAGTAACACTGAACAATTCGCTAAATTGTTCGTAAAACTTCGGACTGCGAATGTACCTGCCAAGAGCTCCAAACAATTGATATGTAACTCTTGCTCCGGAAGAGACCACCGTCCTCCGGTGAAAGTATTGTCGCAGGTGGCACCCCATCCATGTAGACTGGCGATCACCAAATCCGGGGAGGAACTGAAAATCGCTCTGCCGTTCCAGGCCTCCATGTGCCGTAGCCACCACTTCAGTTCTTCCGTCGCCTCGCAATCCAGAGGTACTGCTTGATCGTACGTCCAACATTGGTGTAATGAGCGGGTTTTGAGTCGCTGGAGAGCCCGATAATGTAGTGGACCGGGGAAAATTGCTTATATAGACGCCGACAAAAGACCTATGATCCGAGCCAAGTGACGAATCGTCAAGGTGGACTTTGATAGAGCTCCCTTCATTTCCTTCTTGATAGTTTTGATTTTCTCTTTCGGGAGTTGTAGAGAACCGTGCGTGGAATCGATCAAGAAACCTAGAAACTCTATCCACTGTGCGGGATTTAACATCGATTTTTCCCAATTGATGAGGAAACCTAGTTTTTGCAGTAGGTCGATCGTCCATGTCATGTGAAGGTGTAGTGATTCCATGTCTTGCGACATAATCAGCATGTCGTCTAAATAAATAATGAGTCTGACTCCTTTTCTGCGTAAATGTCCCACCACCGGTCTTAGTAACTTGGTGAAGCACCAAGGACTTTTGATGGTCCTCCAACACAGGGACTGTTAGGTAGGCGTCTTGAAGGTCCAGCTTCACCATCCAGTCCTTCAGGCATAAGAGGTCTCGCAGATTTTGAATTCTTTGGAACTAGGAAGATATTGCTGAGAAATCCGGCATTGTTCTCTCCGGCTGGTACAACCGCTCTCTTGGAAATCAAATTCATGATTTCCAAATCTATGAGTTGACAATCTTTGTGTGACATTACCAACCTTTTGGGGGGTACTTCTTGATAAGGGCATGCTATAAAATCTTTTCCAAAACACTTCACTGTTTGCAACACCCAAGGATCTGTCATGATCTTGTACCAATTGTCTATGAAAAGGGCCAGTCTTCCCCCTACCATAGTATGACGGGTTAAGGGAGGGGATATATGACTTACCATAGGTTCGTCTGTGTTGCAAGGAACCTCGGACTCCTCTGCTCTGCCAAGGTCGTCCTCTTTGCGGAAAAAACTGAGGGGCAGGAGGCCTAGCTTCCTGGTAGACAACCGGTCTCTGTTGTATGAGGCCCCTGGGGTTCCGTGGGATACCCCTGCTACCCCGGCCGGCCAGATGGCCTCGAGATCTGCCGGCCTTTTGAAAAACTCTGGGCTGGAAGACTCTGCGCATAGTATTTTGCGCCTTATCCAACACAGCAAAAGTCTGCACGAATGAGCCCAAGTCTTTGACAAATGGGTCACCAAAGAGCATACCATTAGCCTTAGGGCCTGGTTCCGATGATGCCATGCTGACCAGTTTTGGCTCAATCTTAAGTAGGATCGCCTTTCGGCGTTCACTCGCCAAAGCCGTGTTGGCGTTTCGCCAAAGCCGTGTTGGCGTTTCCTACAAAACAAATAGCCCTTTGGACCCAACCTCTTAAGGTTTCCGGGTCAATAGCAGTACCCTGTGCAGATGCTGATTCTGCCATTTCAAAGATTTTGGTTAGGGGCCCTAACACATCCAAAACTCTATCCTGGCAGTTGCGTAAAGAATAATCCAACCCTTTACGGGCTTTCCAGCCTGTTTTAGACAAAAATTGGGCCACTTTCGGGTCAACCTCCGGGGTTTTACAAGCTGAGTTAGGGACTGTAGGTCTAGGGCATTCAGCCCTCAACTTGTCCCTAGTGGGCCTGTCCAAAGGTTTGCGCACTCTCAATGCGACATAGTCTGCTACATGAGCAGAGGGTACACACTCGGAGGATCTGGGATGATGTAGTTGTTCAGGGTCAAATAATGGACAGCCATTAGGATCTAGTATGCAGTCATCGGCCTGTAACTGGCCCGTCATAATTGGGGTAACCCCATCGGAATCATTGGGCTATCTCTTCTTGATCGGAGGGAAAAGACCCATCAGATGCCCCCTCTGAAATGGACTCAGAGTCCTCGTCTTGTAGGGCTCTAGCCCTTTTCCAATTACGCATCGATTTAGCCTGATGCAAGGCTCTTTTGCGCGGTAACGCGCCATCTGTGACATGACGTGGCATGTCCGGTGGTAAAGGTCTGAGGGCATGTTTTACCTTGGCAGTGGCCTTACGGCCCAATCCCTGTTTATTGGGTTCTGACCCCATCTGCGGAATTTCTCTATTAAGCATAGGCTCTTGTGCAGCTTTTAAGGCTGAAGAAATAGAGGATGCCAAATTTGACGACATCAGCCCCATAGCTGAATGCACAGCTTGGGAGACCGATTTCGCCATTGTGGCATCCAATAAATCTCCAATAAAGGTCAATTGAGGAGCCCTGGGATTGTGAACCTACCGAGGTATATGAGGTCTCAGTGTCTTTGCTGGGCTGCATGATAAATGCAACTAACAAAAACCCAATATGGACAGATATACAATGTACAAATATAAAACAGGGTACAAATAAGTAATATGCTGCTCAAAGTAGCTCAGTACAGATAGAAAATATCACACTGATAATAGGAAAGTACAGTACTGAGTAAAAAAGTACAATAAAAGTATAGAAATGTATAAGATACTTTCCTGCAGTCCCCAGCGCTGTTTACCCGCGAAAACGAGGTGACAGGACCGTTGACGCGGCGGGAAAAGATGTGGGCATGGCTAGGGGACGTTAATAATGAAGTCCATGTATCATTGGTACACGGACTCCAAGAAAATGGCCGCCGCGAGCATCGCGCAGTGGAGAAGCAGGTCTTCACAAAGATGGCCGCCGCGCTAGGGAAGTAGCGCGACGGCCAGGAGAAACGGACAAACGGAGAACTTTGATTCAGTTCTCTCCGTTTGTCCAGCCTGCTAGTGAGTAACAGTGGGGAGGGAAGGGTATAATCACCCTAGGAGAAAACACCTAAAACGAGCAAGTATGGGGGAAAAAACATTTGACATGACAGTAAAGAGTAAATAACACTATTTCAGACAAAGTCTGAGGGGACAAGGTCTCCCACATAGCATATTGTAGTCAAACAATATTATAACAAATGCAATTAAATTAAAAAAACACTTTAATAAACATAATAAATATCACAGTAAAATAAAGTTTCACTTAGCTGAGGGAGCAGCAAAGAAAGAGGAGGAGCTATATTTGGACATTGGGTTTTATAGTGGGGAGGGAGGGGTTAATGTTATGGGTGATTTGATTGGTTAAAAGTTTTCTTCCATTTACATGTTAACCTCTTTTTTGCTGCTGAGGGAATAAAGAAGGAGTTAATGCATAATAGGAGCCTCCCTGTATTTATAAATTACTTTTATCCTGCAAGTGAGCTCACTGAGAGTGATTGAAAAAAAAAAAAAGGTAGAGATGAATGCAATTTGCTACATTTTTTCCTGTTAAAATAAAACTGGTCATGCTGTGAGACCTCCATTTTCAAAGGGGATCAACCGAGGGGATCACTGAAGTCGTATAATCAAAATTTGCTGTCACAATTAACACTGCACCTCACTCTTCTGATTGGAGGAAAAATTGACATGTACATTTTAGTGCAACAAATACTACACTATATATTGTTCCCTGTCTATGTTTGAGCTTTTTGTTTCACAGACTTTTCATTCTTTCAGTGGGCCGTGCAGACCATTCATGAGCAGAATCCACAACAGACTTTTTTAATGGACTTTTATCTATTGTTACTATTTATCACCATTTTCATAGGAGTATTTTAGCTCCATTCCATTTTCCTCTCTTCCTACAGTTTATCCTCATGTTAGGGGCATTTATATATTTTTATAAAGAGACACAAATATATAATATATATATATATATATATTTGTGCCTCGTTATAAAAAGTGGAAAAAAGGTTAGTGGCTCTTTACAAGTGCTTTATCAGCTAAGCACTGTTTTGTACTGGGAAAGTAAAGAATGGAAATGGATTTATGCATTGTAATAACAGAACTGCAAGGAATTGCAAAGGTTAAGAGAAAACGTATCTTAAATGTAACTGTCCAAGGAGAGTAAAATGCTAAAATTAATAGCTTAAATGCTTTAATATACTTCCCAGTGTGATGCATGAAGGAGTCATTTTGCATTACAGACCTCTGCATAGGAGGACATAATGTGTGTTTAAAGCAGCAGTGTAGAATAAATGAAGCAAGTCATGAGGCTTGGCATTCAGAGATTTTTGCTGCCAATTACTTGTCCTGCTTTTTATTAGTCAGTGGTTACTTAAATGAACCCAGTTGTGAGGAAAGTTGAGTGCTGTGTACTGAGAAAAAGCACACATTCACAATACCCTCTTTATTGCAGCATGGTTCAATACTACTTCAATCCTGTTTTACACCTTTATCATAGACATCGGGAAGCCAGGGACTGATATTTTTCAGATGTAAAAAATTAAATATTTAGGAATAAGGGAATTATTTGTTTTCCATTATTGTAATATGTGGTATAAAATAATATGTGGTAGGTCATGTAATTGGGCAATATTCTAAACCGTTCTTGGTAACTGAGTCTAACTTTTCTCAGTTCCACATATAACACCATGTTCTTTGAAGTTGCATTTAAAAAAAAAAGTATTTAGTGTGCCAAGAATTATTTAGCCTTCTTTACAGCAGCATTATATACAAAAGAGTTATACATTCTAACAATTGTACAATTCTATTGATGCCACTAGTAAAACATAAGTTTAGTAAAAACAGAGCATAATATTCTTAACTGGTCCATTCATTGAAGAAATATATTTTTCTTTAATCCCACTTTAATTAGTATTTCTGCCCCACAGGCCCACAATGTCCTGCTCTGAGGGAGCACTAATGATTAGAATTAAATTATAACATTTAAATGCTACTATCGCTAAAGTATTTTTAAAGACCAGTGCAGTGAGCCATAAATCTAATCTTTATCTTTATAATTGTTCTTGTGCCGTGAAGGATGGTGAGGTGTAACCACTTATAAATAACCCTATAAATTACCCTCCAACAACAGAACTATAAGAAAAGCTATAATTACTTAAAATGCTGCTGCAACAAACAACTTACTATACTATTGAATAATGGAAGTTTGACATCTGATAATACTTATTTGGGTCATTTTGTGAATTTTTAAAAACATTTCTATAATAGTAAGCAGCAGTGTTGACGTTTTTTTAAAAAAAAATTACTTGTCCAAGGGATT